>OX376201.1:8114754-8714754 GCA_947363905.1 Lithophane semibrunnea | reverse complement strand
AATGGCAATCCGGAACGACGGGAGAGATCATGCGCAGGACCAATAGTTTAACGTAGGTACTTTCCGACGCACGGGGGGGTATCACATCGACAACTTCCCAACTCCGGGCTGTTACTAATGCTACGGCCACATATTTGTCGTCGTAAACAGTTGTCGCGACACGTGTGGGCAAGAAATTCGTCAATTCGCGAACCATTCACGCGAACATTGATTGGCTACATAATATGTCGCGATAACGCGAAGATTCGCGTTGTCGCGACACGTGTGGGCAAGAAATTCGTCACATCGCGAACTCGAAGCGCGAACTCGAAGACTTCGCGCGGCTTTCGGTAAACTACTGCACATCAAAGGGTTTTGTTGAGAGCAGTGGTGGCCCAGTGGTAACGGCCGTGACTTACGAGTTGTAGGTCGTAGGTTCGAACCCTGATAGTCAGTTTACTTTGTGTAAATAATTTCATCACCACTGCTCTCTAAACGGTGAAGGAAACCGGAATACATGTGACATCTACCAACCCGCACTGGGCCCGCGTCGTGGATTACGGCCCACTCCCTCTCACAGAGAGGAGGCCTGTGTCCCAACAGTGGGAACATTATAGGCTGAATATGTAAAGGGTTTTATCGCAACAAAGTTAGTGCTGTTAGCCACACTTCGCGCACTTTTTCTTTGTTTACAGCGAGACGCCGAACGGTCTGCACGTATTTGTCTTGCTGAGGTAACTTCACGTCAAAGGGTTTATTTTAAACTTAAATTTTACTTTTTTGTTAGTAAGTAATGTTTACCCCACTACGGCGAAGCAAAAAGGAGGGTTATGACTTAGAACGGTATGTACAGCTTGGCAAAAAAGAGTTTGGAAAAAATGAGGGCGCCACTACCACTTCAAATGGGAAATGAGTAAAAGAATTTAAACAAATAGTTAAAAACGCTGCTTGTACTGACTCAAAAACCTACTAGCACTTGTCGGCAAAGTAGTGCCAACATCATAGGTCTGCATTACCTAAGTAAAATATTTAGTTTCATCTGTCACCGTATCATACTCTTTTTAGCCAAGCTGTATGTATGTTCATGTGTTCCCTCATATCTTCTAAACTGCTCATCACAATTTGACAAATGAGACATTAAATTGAATATGACGCCCTCTGGAGGACAAAAAGTCATGAACTAAAAAAAAATGTTTTTTAATGAGGCCATGTTCGGTAGAAAGGGCTTAATTATCACATTTCAAAAATATATATTTTATAACCCCAAAAAAATTAAATAAAAATAAAAGTTATAAAACTAAAACCTAACTACGGCAAACAAGTCATCTCAATCAATCTGCCTAGCCTTTTCCCAACTATATTGGGGTCGGCTTCCAGTCTAACCGTAGTCATCAAAAAAGGTATAAACATGAATCACAGACAGACAAATTAAAAATCCGGAGACACACGTATCTGTTTGATTAAGCCCTAACACGTGTGACTCCGGATTGTCTGTGATTCGTGTATATACTCGTACGTTTTTAGATGACTTTTTTGCCGTAGTTGGGTTTTAGTTTTGCATAGATGTATAGATAACATCCACCATACACCATCTTCTTTTATTTCTCTTTTATTTATTTCATTAAAATAATAAAGATGCAATATATAATTATTTGCCGACATACAATAAAGTGCAACCGTACCATCCATTTTTTTCCCGCGTCTAGTCCGCCTGAGTTATCCCGACGTTGTAAGGGCGCACCCTACCTCAGATTTTATCTCGCTCGCACCATACTACTCGCGACCTGAGTGAGAACGAGACGGAGTAGGGCAATTGCGGCTCTAAAGCGTCGAAAAGTTTAGGTAATTGCTTTTTACGGTGAAAATAAGGGTAATTAAAAAAAAATATATATATATATAAGACCTGCTTAAAGATAGTTCAGTTATCATGCAAAGTTTCATGATCTAATTTGAAGTATTTTTTTAATACCAGCGGTTTATAGTTCTGTTTAGAGGTAAATTTGGATTTTTGTACTATCAAGAAAATTTTATGTAATCGTGTTGTCGCCAAACTTAGGAACTAGCATCAATCCTCAACTTTAATATATATTTATTTCAAAATTAATGCTGCAGTATTTTCGGCATAATGAAGGATCATGCTAAGCCATTTGAGGTAGGGTGCGCCCTTAACTACGAAGCTCTTTGGCATTCAAGTTCACTAGAATGATTCGCGAAGTCACAAATTGTTTGGCCAGACCTGTCGCGACAACGCGAATGTTCGCTATAGCGCGAACTTTTCTTCAGTGCGCTCTCTGTTGCTCAGTGAGACATCGAGGGGTGTGCGAGAGAGAGCGCACGAAGAAAAGTTCGCGATAACGCGAAGTGTAGCCACAGCGAGTTCATCGTAGAGCGAACACGAAGTTTATAGTTTTTGTCGCGACAACGGGACACGAATCTTCGCGCGACATATGTGGCCGTAGTATTAGAAATTCTTAATGGAAAAATCACTCCACGCTCAACAGTCGCTCTTGCGACCACGAGTAATCGAGACGCCTTGCATTGGACAGGCTAAAATAATAAATTTCTAAAAAAACTATTTATAGCTTTTTGTAGCAGGTACCTACCTAAATAGGTACAGAATTTTTGAATGTTTAGCAAAAAACTAAAACACCTAACATGTTGGATGTATTATCACCAATCAGAAAGTAGTTGTGTCACAGTCCAAACAAAACAGAGTGCGTCGTAAGACGAACTTTTTTTACTTGAATTTTGCCGCGCCTTGCCGTCATACCACACACCAACAAAATTGTTTTAATTTAGTCGATTGTGTTTTGTTTTATCTGCGATATGTATCAATTTAAAATAAAATAAAATTATTAACACATTTATAAATTATCTATAATAAATCTTACATTCTAACTAACTTACCACAAGCAAAATCAATTTAATTCTAGTTGCTCATAGCGCAAACTCAACAGTATTTGCCATGTGAAACGGGGCGTCGGCAATGCTCCGCCATTTCCGCGCATGCGCCATTGCGCCAAGTGAACCTCCTCCGACCAATACCATAGACAATTTTTTGTTATCTGGCAAGGAAAATCTGCCTTTTGTTTGTAGGTTATGTTTTAGTGATTAATTGTCAAATTTTATGTTGAATATTTTCGTTCGTGGAATTTGTTCAGATAATAATGGAGTGGACATGAACTTGTTACTTGTGTCGCCTTGTGAATTATTCTATAGATCGTCAGTTCTAGTGAAGTATTTTATATCTATCGTCCATTAAATGACTGTTGATCTCGCAGTATTACTTGACATTGAGATAATGAATTGAGATGTGAACACGAAAGTGGATACGCACTCGTCACCTTACTATCAACAACGTGAAGTTTTCCAACAAAACTTAACATTTTGCAGATCTGTTATTTCAGTTTCGGTATTTGTATAGTTAGACATAAGCCGTCAAGATGACGATGAGTCAGTTAACAGTTATGAAACTTTACAATACAGTAGTGGACGACGTGATAGCCGGAGTGAGGGATTGCTTTCTGGACGATGGTGTCGACGAACAAGTGTTGCAAGAACTAAAGCAATTATGGAAAACGAAACTACAAGCCAGTGGGGCAATGGACCCACCACTACAGCCTGAGCCGGCTATACCACCGCCGCCTCCAGTGTTACAGAACTTTCAAAAGGCCAACGGCAATAATGTTGTACCTAAGAGAACTGATACACATTTGGGACAGCAAGGTTCTAGCCAAAACTCTGGTGTGGAGCATGGTGCTCCTGCCTCCAATCTTGCAGGCGCACATCCACATCACGTGCTGGACCCCAACAACAAGGTGCCTGTTCAACTCACCCTGCCTGCTCAGCCAGGTGTGCCAGGATCACAGCCGCGATCATTTACCATACAAATCCCTGCATCTGCACTTAATGGTAACAAGCTACACCAAGTACTTACTGGCCCTATTATAAATGCAACTATAAGTTTACCTCAACCATTAGCTGCAACATTATTGCAACAACACATCAACTCAGCACTAGCTGGACAGCAAAATGAATTTGATGGCGGCGGAGGTGGTCGCAGCGGAGCTGCACCCTTCTCTTTAGATGGTGCACTAGACTCTTCTGATGATGAGGGATCTAATGCTGGAGATGGATCAGAAGATGGTGCGGGTGATGATGACGAGGATGAGGAGTCTGCCGAGGAGCGAGCAGAGGAAGAGGAGGAGGAGCGTGATGAGAGCGGGGGAGCTGAGGAGGAACCTCTCAATTCAGGGGATGACGTCTCTGATGAAGAGCCTGGTGACATGTTTGATACTGACAATGTGGTGGTTTGCCAATATGACAAAATTACTCGCAGTCGCAATAAGTGGAAGTTCTACCTTAAAGATGGTATCATGAACTTAGGTGGGAAGGATTATGTCTTTCAAAAAGCTAATGGTGATGCGGAATGGTGAATATTTCCTAATAATGAACAAATAAGCTGTGTGTATTTTTATAGAAGGTGTAACTTGTTGTATCTGACTGTTGGAATGTAACTACTCGAGGAAACAAAAGACAATGGTGAAATACTGTCACAGATATTATTATTTGATTAATATCATAATGGGCATTGACTTCAACCATAGCTTGAGTATTGGTCAACAAAACATTGTTCCATTTGTACAATCTTACTGTTTTGCAATAATTGTGACTTAAATTAATTGCACAAAAATTTTATTGACAGAATTTGAAAGGTTGTTTGCAATATTTACATTAACTTTTATCAGAAATATTTCAGTTCTTTTGTGTGTGAAATCAATATTAACTGCAATGCAAAGAATTCTTAAATCGTCCTTATTTTTAAATCTTATGACTTTATTGCTTAAAATTAACTGCCAAATGAATACAGTCTGACTGAATTTTACTGGTTTTTAATAAATTGAGCATCATCACAACACAATTAATTATCTATTGTTGTGAGACTTTGGGGGCCTGAATTGCTTTGGCATTAGTATTGCTTCTACATACTATGTATTCCTTCCTTTCTCTATAAAATCCTTTTACTCTGCAGTAAAATAAAAACTGCAAAAAGTATTAAAAATGTTGCTACAGTGAGCATTTACTCAACTAGCTTGAAGTCAATGTAGGTGATGCTCATGAAAACTATCAAATGGTGGTGATGGTTCAGATTATGAGCTTCTAAAATTAGTAATTTTCCAAATTGTTTAGGTGTACATTGTGTAATCTGCTATTTTAGCTTCACTAAAGTTGATACATAATCCAATCATTGTAAAAGTAATAATAACCCACACTATGTTTATTATATAACTTGTGCCATAACAAAGCAATAACTCTGAAATCAAACCGGTGTGTGTGGTAAAAAATCCATAAATGGTATTTATAAACTGCTTATCCAAACAAGTCATTTCATGATGTATTTACAATTGGTAATCAAAAGGCTCACAAGCCTAACAGTAGTTTCATATTGTTGTTCCATGTATTGTAGCTACATTTTGCTCAGAATAGAAATACCTGTGCAGATATTTTGCAATTATGCTTATTGTAAAACCATATTAAGTGTCAACCATTTATCAATGTCATATAATTATGTATTTTATTTAAAAAACTATTTAGTGAAGCTGGTAGTATGTATGTTATAATAATTAGTGTGATGATTATATAAGTCCAAAATTAGCTAGTAATGTGTACACAAATGTATCACATAGCTTTCATACAACATTTCAATATAGATTAAGTTGAGTTATAAATCCAAACATTACTTGTAAGTTTCTTCACTGTAAAAATAGTTCAGTTGATTACTATAATGTATATATTTCCATAAATTGTTCATTAATAATAGAAATATTTTCATGTAATACATAATTCACACTTCGTAGAAGGTACTTGTAAATAACACCTGAGTACTGGCAAAACCTTTCTGCAAGGAATAGTAATAGTTAATAATGAACATCCACATTTCGAACTCACTTTTACTTTTAGGTTGTTTTTGTCTCAGTTCAGGCACTAAGTTATTATATTGTGATATCTATGTTAATAAATAAACTTATTGTTTTTTTTTATTCATAAAGAGTGGAACATTTAAAATGTATGCTAAATTTCATTTGTAATTTAATCTTTGATAATAATGGTAGGTACATGCAGCGAGTTCCAACTGTCTAGTTAATTCTCAAATAGATGTAATATAAGTTTTCATATGGTTTGTTTCAATCCCTTAATAAAACGTTTGATGAAAGTGGTAAATATAATAAAATATGTTGCAACACTTGTTTCTTTTTACTGCAGGAATGCTTGAGATCCTTGATAGACACTAGTGGAGTTTGGACAAGTCATTTACGGTATGTCGGTTTTTATAAAAAATATCATTGGTTGGACTGGCGTTGGTGGTAGTCGTCACGGACATCTCTAGTCCGTGACTACCGTAGGACCACCAACGCCAGTCGCTTCCATATTTGGTAAATAATTAGTGCTCAATGGGTGTTAATTAGTGTGCATTTAGCTGGCAGGGGGACTTGATTCTAACAAAAATTTGCACGTTAGGTAAAGCTTAATATTTCGCAAACTGTTTCCAAAGTGGAATCCAAAAATGGTTTTCACACCTCACAATATTTTTGAACAACCTTTCCAACGACACCTCACACCATGGGATAGACGAGAAAAACAACATCCCAACTATACGTGAAGGGGACGTGCCACAAAATTTTTTCGTGTTCTTTTTTACCACTTTGTCGGCTTCATATGTACACCCATGCCAGCCGCGGACAGGCAGACGGACATGGCGAAACTAAAAGGGTTGCTTGTTGACTACGGAACCCTAAAAAATAGGACAACCATAGGTGTAGGAACTTCAGTCTAGTGTGGATCATTTGCCCCATGTTTAGTTTACGGGCTGCAGTTATGTAGAACATGGCGCTAGGAGGGATAATTATCCTAATGCTGTGATAATATTCGAGTAGTGTCCCTTGTATAAATGAGAACTATTGTGCAAGCAGTACAATAGGTACCCGCCTATGCTTTTAATGAAATTTAGTTCTTCGTCAGTACCAACTATATCACAGCTGGTTTTCTGAAGGTAGGTAGGTACGGTGTCTGCCTCATAGGTACGTATATTTTTGCAGCTCAACAAAGCAGTGCTGCTTCTTGCACTGACTTGCACATATCAATACTTTGACACATCAACAAAGCACCGCCTGATTATGTTACGCTACACAGCAGCATGTGTGTAGGTAGTGTTTACCTGCCTGCTACTTTTTGCTATAGACTAAAAATAAGGCATAGCCTTTGTTGGAACTTGGGATTTTGATAGTGATATTATAATTTCAAGTTAGCACAGAAATGTACTACAATTGTAGTAGGTACATTTCTGTTGCTCAGACTGACGAATTTTCTTCGCAACGATTTATTTTCGTAGTGCGCGCTTAGCCTTAGATATCTACATAGGGTATTAGGCCGCGGTCATATAATATAAGGTTTCTTAGAAGGACTTTTAACTGATTTTTGCACTCAAAACTGGTTTTAACCGATTAACAGTTTTGACTGTGACATAGAGATATCTCATGAGTAACAGTTGTCTAATTAACTTGGTTGACTTTATCTATTGAACTGAAATGAATGCTGAAAAGCGTAAACTTCAGCAACCATATTCCTTGTGTCGGTATCAATCAACCTATACCCCGAGGTTCCTAGGGCCGACTGCTGGTGCCTCATCCTATTTAAAATTGTCTAAGGGGCCTCGTACACCTTCCACAGGTCCGGTACCCCAAGGTCCCGAATAATAATAATAACCCTACGGCCGTAAACACGTTGACGTTGGCTTCGTGGTGGGGCTTGCTCTCTCTAAACTCTAAGTTTGTGCTAATATGGTTTACTTTGCCGAAACAGGTCTAGGGTGAAGAGCCAGACCATGAGTGATACATAAACCCGCAGAGCAGCATGTGGCGAGCTGTTGGGCAATAGCGACCCCACGGACCCTATCTACCAGGAGAAGTTTTGAACAATTTATAATTTGAAATAAGTATACATTACTTACTACAGAATAAAAAATAGTTCAATTTTAATTCAATTTTATTTATTCAGTAACAAATCACATTGTAATATAGTGTACTCAATTACATTATAAATTAAATTACACTATATTACTTAAGCATAACAAATAAGATCAATTTATTGCGTGGACGGATATGACGACACTAGGTACCTACCTACTGAATCGACAAGTCAAATAAAAACAATGAGATACCTACGAGTATAAGTAAGTAAAGATACTTACTCCTGGTTTGGGGATACCTAGGTAATTCAAAAGTCATCCAATGACGTAAGCAATGAGGCATAGTAGATATAAGTACTTACCTTCTAAAAACCCCAGTTCCAAGTTTTAAGGCTCTTACATACTGGGGCGATTCGCCGCGCGACGCGAATTTTAACAAAACAATTTCTGAGAAAACTTCACGGCGAACAATGCGGCGGCGACGCGTCGCGCGGCGAATCGCCCCAGTGTGTAAGAGCCTTTAGAAAGTAAGTGTGTAGGTAGTAGGTACTTAAGTACCTACGTAGCCTACTTACCTTCTAAAACTTGGAACTGAGGTTTTGGTCTAGCTGTTACGAAACAATAAAACGAATCTTGAGATTTGAGTTAGTAATCTACAATTCTATTACATACAGCTGTAGGCTAGTAGTAAAATTTGTAACTGCACAATTCGGTAGGTACCTTGCTACATGGGACTCAGTGAACAGGTGAACAGGACCGACCTCTCTGATGAAGATTGGGTTTACTGTCAGTGGTGAAATGACTATGTGGTGCTAGGTGCCTCCTGTTTTTTAACCGACTTCTTTAAAAAGGAGGTGGTTCTATGTTCGTCTGTATGTATTTTAAATTATAGTTAAATGCTATACTTAATGTAACAAACTGTAAAATTAGTCGACGTACTTGCTAATCTATCAAAAGAATTATTATTATGAAAAAGAAAAGAACACCAAAATGAACTTTCTGATAAGTTTATTTTGGCGTTCTTTTCTTTTGGTATCTTATGTACGCACGGCTACACATCAAGCTATACATTTCCAGTTTATGCTGATCTCGCATTGTATAGGATTTCCGTACAATGCGAGGTCAGCTTATACTGGAAATGCATAGCTTGATGTGTAGCCGTGTGTACCTACCTAAATGTTTGTATAGGTTATAGATAGGAACTTAGGTAGAAAGCTGTAGGAGAAATACGGCTGCCCCAACCTGGGGCTATTCGCGTCGGACGATCGGCGTGACACTTAGTTAAAGCGGTCTTAGCATCAATCAGGTAAGTATCCAGTCAGCTGAATAAACTTACTATCCACACCTCATAGCTGCCTCTTTCTTTATAACATGCACCATGTTCTATGTGTCTCGTCATCTCGTGTAGACGCAGGTTAAAGCCAAGCGCACGTTAGGTACACCCGCAACGGGCGGCCAGCACAACGCAATTTAATACAAAAAAGTGCGATGCGGCCCAAATGTAGTTTGCGTTGGTTCATAGAAAATGTACGATAGTGATGAAGGAGGATTTTTGCAGTGCGTTGCGTTGCGGGGTGGCCCGCCCTGCTGCGTTAGCCTGTAGTTGAGATCACAACAGAGTGCTTAGCTCAAGTCCGTCCCCAATGACTCAAGGTGTACAAAGTCACAGGACGTTTTTGAAGTGCTCTTGCCAGTTGTTATACATAATTAAGTTGTAGTAAGCCCATTAGTTGGTTCAAATTAGATAGATAGGTAGGTAACATAAAAGACAAAGTAAGTCGCTCCGCCGGGCTCTCACTGAGCCGGTTCCAATTATCTACGGTAATCCGACGCAGCGGGCCGCGCTAGATAGCCGCCTGTAATCGACTTACCCGCGCGATTTAATATCGCACTCAATGTCCCAGCAAAATATTTACGTAATTTTCCTCCGACCGGCTTTGTACGATGAAACAAGTTAAAATCAGCTACTTAGCTACAGTGTCTAAGGTGAATATCAAATTTTATTCAGCATCGTTATTCCTTGCCTAAGTTTGGCACAGCTGCCGATGAGATAATTAAGTAGTTTGTTTTGTTTGATAAATGGAAAGATGTTCAGTAGGTTAAACTTGTTCCCCTTGCTAAATAAAATGTTTTTTTTTTGCGGAGGGTTGCTTTTCATTCGGTTTTGTACGAGCTTCCATTATTACTTTTTTAAGTCTATTTCCTGTAAAACAGAGGATGCTTTTGAAATATCGCTACAGAAATTGGGTTAACGTTTTGTTTCCTTTTTAGTACCGTGGATGCAAAACTCAATTTGATTTAATTACTTAAAATTAAAATTGATCAATTGCGAGTTGGGATGGTTTCTGAAAGTTTGAACCCTATACAGCAGCATTTTCAAAATCGCAATGTAGATAAATGAACGGTAAATGACCCCTAGCGCAACCACGCCTCTTATAAATTAGGTACCTGCTACCAGATTTTTTGTTTTCAGTTAAGCAACCAGTTTTTAAAAGTCATTACTGCAGGCGTAGCATGAGCACCGTTTTGTCGACGGAAGAGTAGACAAAAATGACGTTTCCTGTAGCCAGTAAACAGTACGAGACGGCAGCAAAATAGAAAGAGTCAACTGCACTTTTTACGAAATTCACTCTTCTACATAATTCGACTCAGAATTCTTTGTTTTATCATAGGATTTATCGGTTGTCAGTGTGATTTTGACAGTAAGGATAGAAAACTTTCTTCCGAAATAGTCTACATATAAAAAGACCTAGACAAAGATCGTTAGAAATGAAAGACAAAATGACAGATTGTAGAAAGATTTCTACGGTGGATGTCAAAAATGAAGAAAAGAACTGTCACTTTGTATTGAAAAAGCTATGTCTATTCTTCGTAGAGATAGAAAACGCCATGCTACGCCTGCTGGTTGTATTTAAACATGCACTTTTACTCAAGTTACCGAAGTACCTACTATACGAGTACCAACCCGACGGCGACGTTGAAAGTTTCAGTAAATGTATGATAGATTATTATTTACGTAGGGTGCATAATTGAGTTAAGCTAGCCGCTGATACTGTTAGCTACGTGCTTTCCCATAATAGGTGAGGTAGAGTTTTTACGAGAGAATTTTTATTTTAAAGCCCCGCTTTGTAATTCTGCCTTCGATAAACATATTCTGAAATCGGATTTTGTTCATGCTTGAGATTGTTACCTGACTATTTTAAATCACGTGTTTATTTCACTCGGGCCTTCTCAGTTTCGCTATTCTATCTCTCAGCAAAAACAAATTGTCACTGAAGCCGAAGGACTCATTTGAATACGAGAGATAAATATCGGTTTAGCCCTACAAACCTGTAAATCTCGGAATAAATCACTATTTTGGCACCACTGATACAGACCCGCCTAAATTTGTCTTGATATAGGCAGCTAAAACGAGATACTGCGAAGCTGTGTCACTGTGTGCCTTCCTGGGGACTGAAAATAACGAGTATCGATTTAACTAGCATTCTCCCTCCGTACGTGCAAGTCGATTCGATTCGGCTGACACACTTTACCGGTGATAGGCACTCAGAGAAGCGTGCAATTCGTTACCCGCTTTAAGCTAACCCGCAGTTCCAACTTATCTGACTCTTATTCATACGTAACCCATTTGAGGTTATTTGTTGTTTATGTAAATGTTAGTTTTGAATCCGATACTTCGAGTAAAGTTGGATTTACTTAGGTCGGTATTATAAGTTTATATTTGCCATGACCTACCTATTTCATCGCAGTACTTGGCAGTTTGCTTCATTACTTCACTTTGCCACAAGACTTGAAATCCGGACCGTAGATTTATCAAGAACTATTTGAACCATCAGACACACAATTACACTTCAGAGTCCATCAATATCCAGCGCTAAACATCGGCTAACATGGCTTAATAAAATAATCGGATTACCATTAACTTGAGCGCTATTATGATCGTTCATGAGGTAATAAATATGACAGTTTCCGTGATTTTCATTAATTGTAGGCTTGTGTTTTATCTAATTAAGCTTTTGTGTTATTTAAATAATAGTTACTTACCTACTTAAATGGACTTAGAAAGTTAATTGATTCAGGCGTGACTTTGCGGAAATCCATTATAAAATACAATAGACGCTGATATATTTAGTAACCTATTCCGCTTGACTATTCTTCAAGAGTCATAAAAACCCTGTAAGAAATCGACACGTGTTTCACCTCTCAACGAGGCACGCGTCCAGCGCTCGGTGTGGTAACACGTCGCGTTCTGGTTTGCAATTGGTCAATCATCATCCTGAAGATGCCTCGTTGAGAGGTGAAACACGTGTCGATTTCTTACAGGGTTTTTAAGACTCTTGAAGAATAGTCAAGCGGAATAGGTTACTAAATATATCAGCGTCTATTGTATTTTATTTTGGACTTAGAAATTCAATTTATATTTTTTTATACTCTTAGTTGGTCACAAGTAAATATAACGCCAAAAACGCTGAAATAATGAATTTAGGTAGGCACAAGCAACTCTACAGACAGGTAGGTATTTATTAGATATAAAAAATATGTGTACTAGAGAGAGTACCTAAAGAATGTAGAGCTTGTGCCTAACTAAATTCGTTATTTTAGCGTTTGCAATCATCTAAATAATGTATTCTCAATAACTTTGTTTAGTATGAACCAATGAAAAAAAAAATGATATAAATTTCAGATTAGATAGACGATTACATTACCGTGCCATAATACTGTTGTGTAAGGTTCCTATACATTCTCATACATACTAACGACAGGTAATTCACGTTCCTATACGTAATCCGTAGGTATCCGACACAGGTACTCGTACGAGTAATTCCTCGTAAGTAAATGGAATCGGTTTCATTTGACAATTGAGAAATAGAGAAAATGTCAAACCAAACCGATTCCAATTAAACTTGAAATTACGTGGTTAGGATACTGCTGGCGACATAAAATATTCAGGTAGGTACCTACTTTATTCTACTGCTTTCAGAGAAGCCTTTATTTTATAAAACTAATTGTATAAAAGCTTCTATGAAAAGCAATGTGCTCAGACAAATCGATTTTGGGGAGACTAATATATTTTCATCCAAATTCAAGCCATTATGTCAGTGTATCAATATAGATAAGTACTTATATACTTAAGCATCAATCTGGAAAGAAAGGCGATAAGACCCCGCGAACAAAGTGCTAACCTGTTGAATGCTTGTGTGGCTGCGAGTATAGCTTCATTCTCTCTCAGCTTTCCCGTCGGTGCGGTCGTTATCGAGCGAACCCAACTCCACAACAATAAGTACCCATACCCAGTACCACTCAACACTTAAGTGTCTGCATTTATTTTCTCTTTGATCTAAAATATTTTTTTTCTTTGCAGGTATCCGTTCTCAGAAGCCAGTGTTGTGTGTTTTGTCTCGTGCGTTGAGATAGTTGGAAAATGTCGTGTTTCGGTGGCAGCGTGCTGATCCCCGACTAAGGAAACAGTGTTTTGTGGTGCTCAGTGTAGTGTGATGATGTGTGTGAAGTGAAGTGCTAAGGCAAAAGGAAAACCGACATCATGTTGCCGACAAATGTTATGTCCTTTATGAAAAAGGTGAGTGAATCTCTATGTTAGTATGTACACCATAATTTTTATGAGTTAGTATAAGGACTTTTTTGACTGAATTCCCCATTCCCTTGTCTAATGGATTGGTGATCACTGTATGATGTACCTATACTTACTTCTATGTCGAGAGTAGGTTTTACCGCCCATTATCCTTATATTAACTCTTAATCGTCTCTTACCTCTCTCACAGGAAGTAATTAAGAGGTTATTCGTGACCGAGACGGCACGGATTGATTAATAGTATTCCTACCGAACCATTTTCTATTGTGCCCTCTAATCTACCTGCCCCGGCGAGCGGGACTCAGGTTTCGTCCTATTATCTGCGCAAAGGAGAAATCTAGGATGCTGAACCTCAGATTTTCAAATTATCTCTAATCGAATTTCGGAGAGTTTCTTATCTTGGGAATAAACCGTTATACTAACGCAGCCTTTCTCTGCTAATCTATGTAGGTTTTATTAAATCATTCTCTTTAGTCAGCACCAAATAAGTAGGTACCCTATTATTGACTATGCGTAAAATTGTAAAAAAAAAATCTAACAAGGCATTTTTTTATTTAGTAATAATTTATTTCGCCAGACCTTTTGATTATTATTTTCGCCGCACATACTTTTCGTCGTTTTATCTTTTCTTAATAGAATAACGTAAATATTTGAATATCATATTGATGTACCTACATTTCTTCTTTTTTGTTAATATTAACTAACTGAATTTTCAACAAAATATTTCATTCACGAGCGGAAAACGCGCCGACCATTTTCAGACTGAATTATTCAGTTTGTTTCTGTCAGGATGAGCGAATGTCATACTAAATATGAGACCACCTGGGTACAGTAGGTACTGCATTAATTACATAAGCACACACAATTAATGGCACAAAACCCCGAGTCATGTAATATTTATTTTCGTATAATCATGAAACACACCATCTGTGTTAGGTAAACAGAAATATTTGTTTTGATTTTATTACCACCTCGCTTTAATTAAAATTCCCTGTGTAGTCGCTGCTCTAATATAAATTATAATGTGCTCGGCTAGCAAAAACTTTTTTCTATCTAAATCTTTTTTAGCTTTTAACTAGGGCTAAAATGCAAGACAAAAATATAGTCAGATACCTACTTGCGTTCCTTTTCTTTTGAGAATGAATGGAAGTGGGTCAACAACCATTGTTATCCAAACTAAGTTTAGTTATTTCAGTTGTAGGGCCCAAACCTATGTAGTACGTAAAACAAGGTTGAACGCACTCAAAATCATTTACAGAAAATAATAAAATCCCTAATAAACAAAATAAGAAAAACTTCTACAAAGTAGCAATCTCGAACAAGTAAAAAAGGAAAATATCGTGGTTTTATTGTAAACTATCTTTTTCCCGCGGTTGCGTCCGCGGAATAAGATATGATCCCCGGGGAACTACGTGTGCCTTTGGTATAAAAATGGGCTGTGTCCTTTTCCTTATTTTATCAAACGAAATTCCATTACGAGCCATTGTTTCGTTGAACTACGTGGTTGAAATAAACTGTCCGGTGGACGAAAGGAACTAGCTATAAATGAATGAAAGACACTTTGTCCTCGTAAGAAACGATAGTCGTACTTATTGACTCTATTGGTTATTGTTCTGTTGACTGCAGCTCTGTAGGTAACCTATAGGTAATAGGTTAAAAAAATCTCGAAACAGGTACAAAATCTGTTTACGAGTATGCTGTTTTTAAAATTATTGATATTTTCTCTATCAGATTTTGAATTGTTGACTTCACAAGACCAACATTTTAGGATTTTCTGTGTGACCTACAAACAATCATGTCAAATAATTATGTCAATCAATTTCCCCAAATCCTAAACAACTATGTCATTGAATGTCCCCAATCCGAGAAGTGAGATGCAGCTAGCCCTGTGAATAGAATCAACGAAAATACCAACTCACCACGTTCATGCCTCACGTAGGAATCCCGATTTAGATGTCTAACCCCGTGCGCAGAAATTCAATTTGTGATTTTAAAAAACCGCAACGTGTCTCATCTGTTCCGGTATTAAAGTTCAAAGTCTTATAACGGAAGTATTCCAGCTTCGGCTCAGTTATCCGCTGCGCAATTTGTGCTAGTTACATCTTCAGCCGACATTCTAGAACGTTGAAAATGCAAGACAAAGTATGCAATACATTTTGCAGGAAATAGCAACCTTTTAGCTATTCACTATTGAACCGAAAAGTGGACAAAAGGTCTTTGTCTGTGTGCATTCATTGTTTTTCGTGTGTGAATGCGGTATCTACGCTGGATTCGCTATCAGCTGCAGGCGGCAGGTGCTCAGTGTGTGCCAGTGGCGGCTCACTAGCGTTTCCTGTGAGATGAATTAACGCTCGGCTGAGCGGAAACGTCTTTCTTTCTCATCAAAACAATATCGTAGAGTTCCGCGCTCGCCGACAATACCGTTTGTGAAACAAAAACCCCCATGTGATGGGCAACATAAAATAAACAAGTGCCTACTCGTAAAACTGAATTTTGTATAGTGACATTTGTACGAATTTATTTTTAGATAAGAACCCGCAAGATAGCTATTCCTTACACGTAGTGACTTCTCAAGAACTTGTGGCTGTCGGTCCCAGCTCCCAATTGACACACAAACCTGAAGTCCCTCATCGACACAAATGTGTCGAATTCCTGTTAAGTACAGTAACTAACCAAGTTTAACTTCTGATTTAACTTGAGGAATCACAAGGGGTTTCCCTAAATATATACATTACAATGTTTCATCTAAATGTAAATGCCGATGCACAGCAGTTTAACATGAATACCTCGTTATAAATATTGCTACCAAAAGGAATATCGTGAGATAAGCCTTCAGACAACAGGTAGATAAAGTGCAAACATATCCGCCGTCCAAGCAGGACTTTCAAGACATTTTCTTATTTCTCTACCGCAAACGGTCAGCCCTCTTTGTCGTTCGCCACGACTTTACTCTATCTTTGACATCTGTGCCGGAAACGTGCACTTAATACTAAGGTATATCATACCTTAGTACCTATCCTACGTTAATAACAGCCGCACGGGTCGATCCATCAGGTTAAGCTACGCTTGCCGGAATTGGTCCTTGGATGGGCGACCATCTTTACGTACCGAGAGTCATCTGTTCAACGGCAAATTTAAGTTGGTCGCTTATTACTCGGTAACTAGTGGAGCCTACTTAGCCCTGATAGTTTTCCTTTTAATTTCGTTATATATACTACTGCCGTGAATTTTTTCACATATCTGAAAACAAACATTTAGCTGGCAGGGGGGGCTTAATATTTCGCAAACGAATCCCTGAATCAAAAAATGGTTTTCACAAACTCCCATTATTTTTAAACGACCTTTCCAACGATATCCCACACTATGGGATTGACGAGAGAAAAAAAACCATCTCCACTTTAGGTGTAGGGGACCTCCCCTACACCAAAAGTGGGGATGGTTTTTTGATGGACCTTAAAAAAATATATTTTTCACAATTTTTTTTACCACTTTGTCGGCGTTATTTATATGTATACCCATACCAAAATACAGCTTTCTAGTACCAACAGTCTCTGAGCTAATCCGCGGACAGACGGACAGACAGACGGACATGGCCAAACTATAAGGGTTCCTTGTTGACTACGGAACCCTAAAAAGAAACAAATAAAAAGTGTACTTAAATTAACAGAGAAGTGTACGTCGCGGCTGCGCCAAGTAGTTCAGCAAAAATGTCAAACAACTAGTGCCTAACTGACGCTGGTTTTCAACTGGACCTGAAGTGTGAGGTGACGGATGAAAATGTGTGTATACATTGTGAGTCATTGATGTACAGTCATTAATATCTACTCGTGTTTCATAAATGTGAAGGAACTCCTACATGATCTTATGGCGCTATATTCTCTATGGCGTTATGGGGGCTAACAAAGCCCACTGTAACTTGGTCGTGATATGCAATTATAATAACGACTTGGAATCACATTGAAGTTTATAGAAATAAACTTCTCGTTAATCCTTCATAACTGCTCAGTCAGACCGTGCAGGGAACTTTATCGGAAAAATCTGTGTAAAAGTACGATTCTATTTTTTTTAAACATCCTGCAATTGGTGAGGGTTGGGTGGTGTAGGATAGGGTTGGGGGGGATCGAGAGGTCCACTGAATGGAGCCGCACTCTATAATGGCGGCCCCTGACGACTCTATTAGCACACAGCGCGCTGCATAAAGGTGCACCTAATCAAAGCGTGCATATTAAAGCGAGTCTTTTACTGAACTACTAGTCCACATTTTTTGCCTAAAATAAATAGCATTCCGTGAATACGTTGTTTGCTAGGTTAAATTAGCAAACATTTTCTTGATACCTATTTGCTTTCATTTAGATGTATTCTGAAGTACTTGTACTTTTAAATCGAATGTTTACACACCTCAGTGTAAAATATGCAAATAGCAACACACTAATGTTGTCTATTGGAATAAAGTACGTTTAGTAAAAATGTTTACCGAAAGCTTGAACTTTTAAAACCAATTTCAGTCCGTTTCTCGGCATCAAGTGAAAACAAAACGAAATGAACGGGACGCCCGCTCAGTAGAATGTTTTATGGATATTTTTTGCTTTTTAAATGGTAATTTGCCGTAAGGTGAACACTTCAGATAATTTACATATGAATATCTAACTACGTGAACCTACGCTTATTAATTGGCAACATAAAATTTATATTTAATTTAATAAACTAGTTTCTATTATTTTATTTGCGCAAAAAAAACTAAGTTACGATGAAATCACTAGGGGTCGCTCGGGCACCTCCATCTTGCCGAAGGACGGACGAGCATTGACAGGGCAAACATGTATCCAAATGACGTTTAACATTAGGTAAATCTTCAATGTATATTAACTATTCAATGAGTAGATATCTCAGTATTCGTGATTCATATTTCAACCCTTATCAAAGTTAACTATTACTTCGCCAGACGTATCACTCAGCTGACACTTATCATTATTGCGTACTCAATTGACTTTAGCTGAACCGGTTTAAGATGAACATTTATTGCTTATCTATATTTAGAGGTGACAATTTTGGATAGGAGAATAACGCAGCCGGTTAGGAAAATGTGTTAGCTGAAAATGTTAAAGGGTGAATAAGGTTGTGGAAAACAAACTCGACATTCAGTGTAGAATGCCGATTTGAGATTCATACTTTAATTCCTGGCTTTAAGTCATGGCTAAGTAATAACAGCCGCACGGGTCGATCCATGAGGTTAAGCTACTCTTGCCGGGATTGGTCCGTGAATGGGTGACCATCTTTACATACCGAGACTCCTCCGTGGACCAACAGCTTATTGTTTAATATGTATGAAGTATGTATTATCGTCATCCACTCATCACAATATCGGCTCGTATTCATCCACAGCTGAACATGACACGTTACGTCACATACAATTAAATCTTGTTATCTTGTTATCAAAAGTAGGTAAACTCGACATTAAAAATAACGTATTTCCACATCAGTACTCCTGTAAGTTAAAACACTTCTCATAATAAAACTCCAAGCTCAAGTATTGATTTTATCCCACTTTCTGTTATTTCCAAGTAAATTAATATTGCTCCGAGCTA
The DNA here is from genome assembly GCA_947363905.1 of Lithophane semibrunnea. Classification (NCBI taxonomy): domain Eukaryota; kingdom Metazoa; phylum Arthropoda; class Insecta; order Lepidoptera; family Noctuidae; genus Lithophane; species Lithophane semibrunnea. The sequence goes on along the minus strand of OX376201.1, from coordinate 8,695,634 downwards.
TTTTTAATTCTCTTTATCGTTGGCTTACTCTCGACCGATATTGAAATCGTATAAAGACGAGTGACGAAGTCGGCACGAGACGTTAAGAGGTACCTACCCTCCATATTGGTAATATATGTGCTCGAGTATGTAGGTTGGGGCCGTGTACAGTATAATAGCTGCCTTCTGTAGTGGCTACGGTCAGCATATCACAATGTATTGAGCCGAATCCCAGTGTCGTATGTAGACACAGTGCCATTGTTACTGTTTCAATATGTTTGGAGAACTTTGATGTACGCACACAAACAGATATGGAGGGTTGCACGAAATATATAACGATAAATAGTACCCTCGCCGGAGCACACAAAACGTTCACCGCCAATCAAAAGGCAATTCCATCAGCGTCCAGGTCGCACTCAGAAAGCCGTCAATACTTCCGTAAGTAATTAAACTACTTGGATGATTGCCTAATTCCATCGTTGTGTGCCTGTGTATAGTTGACTTATGCATTATGTATTTGAATTTTAAACAGTTCCGTGAACTCGTTGAACGGTGAGCGAGCTTCTAGTGTGTAATTAATTCTGTTCATTTTCAACTTAGAGGAACTTTTTCAATTTGCATCATAGCACTGTGCACCGTGCTTATTTATGCAACCCTCGACACAAAACTCTAATTTACGTTTACACTCCAAATTATTTTAAAAGGGTAAAGTTGTGATTCATTATGGAGCGTTTGCATTCTTAATTAAATGCAGGTGTCTATGAGCGAGCGCTGCTTTGTCTCACGACGAGCATGGGTGGAGGGAGGCAAATTAGCGACGCCTACACGGTTTGTTTGTTGTAAAGAAGAATTTATGTCACTAACTATGTCGTGTGTCACACGTGTCGTCTTATGTAAACCAAGTAAAGCGTTACATAAACACGGCGAGTGATTTTCGAGGAATCTTTGGAACAAGCTAAGTTGCTCACAATGCTCTCTCAGTACATATATTCTGCTCGCACTCGCGCCTGTAGACGCAGTTCGCGAGATAATGAGTGCGAGCCGCAACACGTAGCCGGTCAAATAATGCGATTTGGGCCTCCGCCCCGCGTAGATGAAAGCTTACTGAGCTTATACGCCACCCGACCCTCCCATAAAGGCTTATAGCGAAATACTTGTGGATTCTTGCTCGATGTAGCAAAAACTTAATGTACATTTAACATATTAATGACGCGTATACAGTACACATTCAAACCAAAAACAAAATCACATTTCATTCTAATTCTCCTATTTGGGTGTTATACTGATTCTAACTTAAATAAATTATTCTCCTACAAGCCCAACTTATGTCACTACAATAACTTTATAGGTTTGTAAAACATAATAAAACTACGTACTTCCAGTTCCGTAAAATAAATAACCTTGAGGTAGTTTGTGTACACGTCAACTAAAAGTTGTAGCGAGCGCCCGTCGCCCGTGTGCTACGCCGTAGCTCGTAGCTCGTAGCGACCTGCTACGAAAAGTTAGTGTCACCGCCGATTGTTTGCCGTCTCGATACAACGTGGTTATAACGACGTTTAAATTTTAAACATATTAGTAGTTCACTGCCAACTTCCTAAAATGGACAGCTGTTGAGTTCAACAAGCGCAGCGTGTAACGGAACATGTAAAACAACTGAAGTTTAAGAGTGTTCAACATTTCGTTTGGCGTGTTCGCCAGTCTCAATTAATCTTCTTCAGCAATAAACGCCACAGAATTTGTAACACTCCTTGGATCGTACTTGCGTAAACTTTTCTTGAGTAATGATAGCTGTTAAGAGTTCGATCGCTCTAAAAATGTGCGCCTCAGCGAGTAATTGGCGCTGTCTCGATGAGACCGTCGGAACCTAACTCTAACTATAATAAGTGTTAAATGTTGAGCGGCGCCGCTACTTCAACACTTATGATGACGATATTCCTCACTGCAAAACAGCCTTAATATTTAGTGCAAAACTTGCCTGGAAACTTTACCTAATGAAGTTAACTAGTTTCAGTATCGCTCGTTCCTAAGTTACGAATATGTATGAAACGTTGGTAATATTATCTTAGCTGAAACATTTGTTAGAGATATTCCGAAAATAATGATAAAGGTGTAAATTATTATTTTCGGTTCACTGAGTAAAATAGAACGCACCAAAAGCTAAACGAATATTTATTTTAAACGAAAATGTTCTGTTTTATATGCTTTTCTACTGCATTGATCTAACTAGATAGTTCGAATCGAAATCGATTAAAGTGGTTGTCGAGAGTCGGTTGGTTCTGGAATTGTGTTACGTCATCATTTTCATAAAAAATACACGATATTCTGGTATATTTTTCTTCACGCAGTAACTTACAGTTATCTATTCCGACACATTGCTCAGGCTTGTGTAAATACATAGTATGTAGATATAAGAAATGTGTTTGCAAACTCATGTAAAGCTGTTTCTCTAGCAGAATGCAAATATAGCCCTGAAAAAGACAACACAAGGCGTTGTTGGCTTTAACATAAACAAATGTAGAATTCAGTGGCTGCATGATGCTGTAGTTTCGTGACTCGTGGTTACATGAGCGTAATGTGTGCGCCCGGGTGTGAAGAGCATTAAAGTGGATTTAGGCGAGATTCAGCCGTCGGTGATTTAGATTTATTCGCGTGTAGTTCCGACCGGCCGCGCTCAAACTACCTTAATGTGATTTCTGAACGGGATTCACATAAGTCTCGCGGGCAACATGGCGGCGGGAGCGCAGGAAGTCTACTAAATTACTTTACTACTTTCTGCACATTGTTTAACTGTTGTTTGTATGTGTGTTTGGCTAACATTTGGGGGTCCTTTTTTTAGTTTGGAAAGCTGTTTAGATAAGTAAAAATGTTCATTGTTAGTTCTACCTTCTGATACTTCTGATCCGTCTGATATGAATGAAATCCGTACCTGTTACGGCCTCAAGAGGCCTATGACCGCCGCAGTGATCGGTTAAGATGGACTTGATCGTGTACGACTAACATAAGATAAGTGCAATAAAATAATGCGAGTATTGAAGAGAATGTATATTGTCTTTTCATTCGTGAATCTGTAAGTATGTCCTGCGCCACCTCATAAAAAGCTGTTGTTAAGCTCTTCTCTGTAGTATTTTGCATATCTATCTCAAACTTGCGTGTAAACTTATATATTTAGCAAGAGCTCTCTTCTCTTTTTTATTTTATACACTTTGGAATGTAATTTTCATTTTCTACGTATAAAGCAAAGTTGAAGACTGGATGGATATTGCCCAAGCAATGTCGGCGGTCCTTTGACCGCGGCTTCGCTTTTCAAATATACGTTGTAGTGGTAACCAGCAACCACTGAAAGAACCTATAATTTCGCCCTCGTCCGTCCGTTCAACCCCGGGGCAATATTCCATAGTTGTAGTTTGCTATATTTTGAGATGAAAATTCTTGGGATAACGTTTTTAAGGTAAGAATTTAAGGCGAAATAACTACTAGTCCTAAATTTGCTATCTATAAAACCTTACTCTAATATGTTGTTAAATAATAGCAAAATACCTAATTATCTCTAAATATTTGTTTAAATTCTTTTTTCGCAAGTTTCGCATCACCGTGCACTTTGTATATGTGATATATTTCAACATTAAAACAACAAATATGTATCTCGGTCCAAAAATAAGAACAATTGCATTGTGTGCCAGTGACGCGTAATTACATTCCTTTGTGCTGTCCGTGGGTGTAGCACTGCGCAATCTCCGCTCCGCTTACTCCGCTTTGCGCTCTCCGCTCCGCTCACCGCGCCCGTGAGACTTCGACGCGGCCATTGTTGCTGCCACCTTTGTACTCATATGTCGATACCAAATAAATATATCAAAGGTTAAGAATTCTACGTCCATTCAACGCTTAATTAACAGCGCTATACAAAATGTGAACGGCCCTTTCGCCCGCACCCGAATGAAAGAAATCGCTCTTTGTTTTAGACAATGAAATAACATTAATTTCGTACAGCAATGGATTACATTTGCACAAGTCGAACAACGAATTAGAAAAGGTTGGTCCCAAGGTGATGATAAAGTAAAGGCTTACACCTGCCGTTTGCCGACAGCAATTAGAGTTGTAATGTAAATAGCGGGTTGAGGCAACAAGTGGGTCAACCAGGGCCGCGTGGGCCCCCCCTGCCTCCCGCTTCGCGCCGAACGCCCCTTGCACCTCTCCAGTAGGTCATGAACGCTCTGTTCATGACCCACTTTATCTCAAAAATCTCCGCCGGTAACGCTAATCGAAGCGGACGTTCATGTGCTCAACCTGATACTAGTTGCGCTGTTGCGAACGCGCTTTATTATCTTGCTGCTTCGCTGAGCTGAAAGAAAAAGCAGATAATAAAACTGGATGCTTCACAAAGTGTATTTTCGCGACCCCTTTTACGACTGAATTTTACTTTTACGAGTCTTTCGAATATAAACAAATTCTACGAATTAGAATCTTTTAAAAATAAACTATATCTCCGAAAGAAGTCTTTTGAGCTAAAATTAAGCTATAATTTGGTTTCACTTTTTCAGTAGTAAAAGCTTCAAAAACAGCTACATAAAAGCAATATAACGCGTTTTAATAACTACCACTACCTGCAAACAAAATCACCACGCTTGGTAGAAGGGTAGGAACAATTGCTTTTCCTAGAATCAAATACCTACTACAGCACCTAATGCAAAACTAACAGGTAAAGGTAATAAATACCACATTATCAGTGAACCTATTCAGTGAACGTGAAAACAGTTCCCAAAGACCTTTGGGGTCTACGGATTCCAACTTAAAAGTAAGGCATAATCCACCCTTAAAAATAAACAGAATAGTAAAAGAAATTATGTAAATTTTTGAAGAGTTATTTTGAGCTTTATATTTTTTTTATTCGTTCATGTTTCACTTATCTTCTGTTAAAATATAAGTTGGTATATTTGTCCCTTTTATGTAAATAACTTTTAATTTTGTAAAAGAAATAAAATGCGAGCTTAATTTTTCATTTGATATAATACTCCCCGCAGGGCTCAACATAGGTAAACAACTACGAAATATCGTTTACCCGTGGAACCGTCGATTACCGAGGATAATATTTGATCCCATGTGATTTGATCAAAAAGTTGTATTACTTTCTTTCGGATATTGCTTGTAGTGCTAACTGTTTTTTAATAAACAAAAAACATATTAAAACACAGATTTCGTTGGCATTTCAACCATCTCAAATTACATCAAAGCATTTCGCGTTACACAAAAGTCGTAAATTAACATTCAGCAGTTAAGTGGCTCTCATTGGAAGCTCTCGACAAAAGCGTATGTAATTGCTGGCAGCGGCTTCATTTATAATGTATTTAAGTGGCAAGTGTTCGGTCACGAACAAGCCTCGCCTGGTGAATCCAATAACGTGAGAATGGAAGCCGTGAAGTCAGCCGCGGCCAACACTCTCCCAGAGGAATGGCCTGCGCCAGATGCCTCACAACTGCTCTAATGTTCATGAATATTGTATAACAACTGTCTGTTGTCTTTGAATGCGTATGTGTTTTCTAAGATAACAAAGATTTAAGCGATATTGTTGGAAGAAAGTTTCGATCTTTCTCTGCGTGCTAGTAAAAGTCACCATCTACCCATAGTAGATGCTTCAGCCGACAATAGATTGAACTGTTCGATTGTGTCGGAGACTTAATTGCACTTTTCGGAGAGGGAACTGCAGTTTGATTAAGTCAGACCAGTGAACTCTATTGATGCCAGTGCCAGGTCTCACAACTACCAAATCCCATTTTAATTCTACAGAAAATTGTCCGAATGCCTTAACTGTAACCTAACTGTTTTGTGGGTGAAATATTACGACTTATGCGGGCGTGAAGCAGATGTTGAACATTCTGTTTTATTTCATTCTCAGAACTGCGTAGAACGAATAACTCGTTTCAACTATTTTATTTTTTATAAGTATTTTATTGAATCAAATATCCAATGTACATAACAATATTGATAAACCGCAATGCCGCAATGCCCCGGGAGGTTATCTATGGCTCCAGTACCTTTGTGGTCATAAAACTTAACATTTTGTTATTGTTTTTTATTGCTACGAATATCCCATACTCTTTTTTTAAAGATGTTTAGTTTTGGACTTTTCTTTATGTATGTCGTTCATGTACCGTATTCATACACATTAAATGTTACGAACTTAATGTTCTCCTACCAGGTATATCCATTTAGTGTTCCATCTCAGTGCGTGCCTGAAACGTGTCTCTTAACAACAAGATCACGAGTGCCTATAGCGGTAGGTCTCCTTCCTCCGTCAGTTCCTGTGCCTTGTGTTCGTGCACCCACTTTACTAGGTACGTCCCGCAACATTTCGCTTTGTTGACGCTTTACTCAGTTCCTTCCACCTGCGGCACTTCTACTCCGCTTTGAAAACAATTTCTAAAGCATTAAGAATATATCCCTATTTATAGTCTTCAGTATATTTTACGAGCAAGTTCCAATTAGCCAGAAGCCTATTAACGTAGCTCGGGTGCTTTATCAAGTTATTTTATGGGAGGTATCTTAACATCGTGTGCTACCACAGATCGTAGTAAGTGACCTCATTCATTCAGATCTATTTCGGTCATAACTTGTAGATAGTTATTGAAAAGAAAGTTTGAGATGACTGGCTAGCGAAGCTATAAAACGCTCCGCAGTCTAGTTCGGGAGACGACAATATTGATTTTTCCCTCTCTGATGTATTTCATTCTCCATCTGTTGCTCTCCATAAAATTTACGACAGTATTACTGAGCCGTTATTTTTGTATGAAGAGTTTTATCGTCGCGCGGCGTCGCTTTCCACGACATGAGTTCTTTTTCAACACCAAGTGTTTTTATCGAGATTACTAATTCACGACATTTTTATTCTCATTATTTTCGTTATTTGCAGTGTAAGAAACGTAACTTAGATTTATTTTATTCCCACAAAGTTTATGAAAGAATCTATATTCAAGTTGACATGAATTTATAACTGAATGTACTTTGTTGCCCTCAGATGGTGGCGACAGACGACTCATCGAACACAGTGCCCGGACACATAGAATCACCGGGGACCTTTGGCAAACTGCGACAGACCCTCTCCTCCTCACTCCTCACAGCCCAGGACAAAGGTAAACGAACAACTGGAAAAGACCACAAGGAAAGGTAGCACTTCACACATTTTAGGGACAAACCAAGAGTCCACCACAAATTGGATTTAATTAAGTAAACATTTACTTAAAACTTACACTTTGTATGGCATATTAACATAGTAATCATAGCTCGTAAGAACACTAATAATGCCAGAAGTAAATAAATTGTTAGACTTGACGCGAAGTTACATAACTGTGTGGGTCCAACTTGCGTAATATCTGAAGTACGCACATGCTGGTTGAAGGAACTGTTGTTGTTAAGATTCAAGCATGAACACTCACTGAACTTAGCATTCTGATGCAATAAGGACGATTTTATTATAAAGCCAAACGAAGACTGGCGCAGGCCGCGTCGCACCGCACTTTTTTGTATGAAAATGCGTTGCGCTGCGGCTGTCAATTTTCCTCAGGCGTCTCACTTATCCACAGATTTTTTATCTGTGAAAAAGTGAGATGCGATGCTTCATTTCAATAATCCTTTACCACTTTAAAAGCTTTATATTTAGAATCTATTACGCTATTCCGTTACCCTTAAGGCTGGTCCGAAAACATCAAATACGTCTAAGGGCTTGTATACAAAACTGCGTTGGGACGTTGCATCGCAAAAATCAGCAACGGTACCCTAAGATTTTTTTAAGAAAGCTTCTGCTTTGCGAATTCACATCGCGCCGATTCGCAGTTTTGTGTACAAGCCCTTAATAGAATCGGCCATGGAATACCAAAACCAATTACCCTTTTTACAGCGCCCGAGTCGGACAAAAAGAGAGCAAATTCCTAAACTTAGTAACGCGTTAAATTGATCCGACGGAACAGAAACGTATCTCTTCTGTGCTTGAATCTTCCTGAATTTAAGGCAGTTTTCAATTATTTGTTAGTGTTACATTCTGAGACTATGTGGTTATAGTCAAATTTTAACGAATATAATACCATCATATCGAAGTAAGTTAATCAGCATAGCCATTTCCCAACTATGTTGGGGTCGGCTTCCTGTCTAAACGGATGCAGATGAATACCAGTATTTTACATAGAGCGACTGCCTACCTGACCTCAACAACCTTGTAACTGGGTAATACGATACCCCTTGGTAAGACTGGTTGTCAGAGTTTCGGGCTTCTGACGACCCGTAACGACTGTCAAAGATCCACGAACGACAGCCGGGATCAACGGCTTAACGTGCTTTCCGAGGTTCCGAGGCACGGAGAAGTTTCCATATGTTAAGATCCACGGACCAAGAATCCCGAAAAGCGTAGCTTAACCTGATGGATCGACCCGTGCGGCTATTATTACTTATCCACGAGCTGCTCCACATATCGAAGTAAGTAAAAGATAATTATGTAATCTATAGAAAGTTCATCTTAAAGATAAATGCGCGCAGGTACTTACTTAATGTCACTTAAATTAAGTAAAAAATATCTGAAATCAATATAAAAGTATAGTACAGTACGACACAACTTAGATGTAGCATCGGCAAAATTCGTAAAAGCGATCAACATCCGAACTAAGGGCGCCTTCTAAATCACCAATCTTTATGACTGCTTTAGGTGAGTATAATCTTTACGAAGCGTATTATCTTGTAAAGTCATATAACCAAATAAATTTGTAAAATTGAAATGAATGAATAATTTTTTTTAAATTTAAGCTACATCTAAGTTGTGTCGTACTATAGCCATCGCCATTTAAGATCTTTCTAAAAATAGATAGTGCATACCCACCCAACGCCTACGCGATCCACCGGGTTGAATTACTCCTTATTACTTGCGTAGTAGGTTGGTAAAATGATAGGGCTCTATTTTTAGGGCTTTATTTTCTCACACGTATCATTTCAACATGAATGATGTAACCAATTTTTGTATCATTTTTTTTTAATTTATTTTAAAGAGTGGAGTGAGTGAGAGTGTCCTTGGAGTTTATTATTTATTTATTTATTCATTTTATACTTTAGGCACACAAATGTACACACGGCTACACATCAAGCTTTAAATTTCCAGTATAAGCTGACCTCGCATTGTACGAAAATCCTACACAATGCGAGATCAGCATAAACTGGAAATGTATAGCTTGATGTGTAGCCGTGTGTACAGGGGCGGACTTAATGCCAAAGGCATCAGAGATCATAGGAGTTTCTTGCCCGTTCTTCACCATAGGTACCTAATACGCTTTGGAATGGGCTAGCTTCATATTTCTGACTGACCGACTCCTTGACAGTTCAAAAGTGCCTGTAAATGGTTTAATTGAAATAAATGCTTTGAGTTTGAGTTTAGTATGAAAGCACAGTAAAATAAAACAAAAAAAAAACTATTTTAAATATATGAATATTATGACGACTATGAAGACCTCAAAATATAGAAATCATTTAAAAGATTTTCACCATTTTCAAGCATTCACTCTGAATAAAGTTTGAAGTACATTAGTGTACCTCAAACAGGTTTTGAGATTGAAGTACATAAAGTTAACCCATGAGAATTCCAAGTAGGAGGGTGCTGGAAAATCAACATTCTGGTCCCGTTCTCTTTTGGGCCCGAAACGTACACAACCGGCCGTTATCTCTCATCCCGAAACAATATCCATTCATCATGTCGACGGAAATCTGTTTATCGGAGCCAACAAGGGAAAGTATTGCAAACTAGCTACAGTTTTTACAAACACCTTTTTATTATTGTACATAATGGAAATTAGATGTCTTTATTCTGATGGATACTTGCTTCAGATTAATATATTTCTACGCTACTGTAGTTTTTTTTTATATTTGATGTAGTAATACCGATGACATTTTTTAACTACCTACCAATCTTAATCCATGGGAAGAAGACGTTATATTTTCAATGGAAAAAATACCACCGTATAGAGTGGAACTGGCAGGTGTAAAATAACTAGTATTTGTTAACAGCAGGTACATTCTTGCAACTATCCGGTATGCTCAAGATCGGAGGGTGTTATATGCTTGTTCCTTCCCTAAGGCTTATATGCTTGTTACTGTTATTCATGTTTATTTCATACAGTTCACACCCCACAAGAACGGAACAAGAAACCCCACCATAAATATACTATTTTCGTATAATGTACCTTACTTCTTGTTATAAAAAAAAGGTGTTGGAATTGTAAGTTGGAATTGAAGCTATGTTTTTCTGTTTTTTAAGCAACTTTTTCTATAAAGGGAATCACACTCAGCGAAGATAAGTATATTATAGCGTTTAATGCAAAGATATATTATCTTAACCGACCTCACACAGCTAAGATACTATAATATATTGCGAGAGCGTCATTCTACCGGACACCGTCTTAAGAAATAAAAAAAGAAAATAAATTTATTTGACCCAGGTAAGGCACACAATATTCACACAAAAACAAATAAAAATAATCGCCCGTTTTGTCCCTTGTACACACGGCTACACATCAAGCTATGCATTTCCAGTATAAGCTGACCTCGCATTGTACGGAAATCCTATACAATGCGAGATCAGCATAAACTGGAAATGTATAGTTTGATGTGTAGCCGTGCGTACAGGCTTTTCAGTTTTTGCAATGAAGCGCATACAAAATGTACTATTGGTAGACCTACTTGACAGTAGCGCGATGTTAGCCTCTATCCTTCCAAAAGAATTGGGCTACCAAATGCAAGATTTTTTCAAAGCAAAGTGTTTTTCCAGACATTAGTGCGTTCAAACAGACAAACTCTTCAACTTTATTATATTAGTATATTTCAAATAATAATTAGGTTCTATGGTTTAATCAACCACAATTCCGTAATGGTCATCGACTTTTGTCGCTCACTAAAAATCATCTATATGTAAATTCTAAAGATGATGTACAGTCAAGGATTTTCATACTAAGGTCCGTATTACAGAACGTTCCTCAAGTCCAGTTTGATCTGCAATCAGTTGATCCCTGTTTGAGTATAGAATCAGTACTCGAGCATCGGTCTTATTCCAGAACGGCAATCAATCTATACTCAGCTGAATCGAGACTCAAATCGAGCCTCAAGCAGAGATGTGTATTGTCTATGCATCAGCCTGTTTTCGTTTACGATTTATTATAATAACCGACTTTGATCCGATCTTCATTGGATTAGAAATATTAAAATACACCATAAAACCCCAGTTATTTAGGAAATCAGCGTTATTATTTCATTCCTGAATAGTAAAAGGCCCCATTTATTGAAGAAGTAAAGGTCTTTGAAGTGAAGTATAGTAATTTTGTAAGCAAAATTGTCAAGCTTTAAAAGACTTGTATTTGTGGCCTTAAATAAGTAAATTATGCTATTTAAAATGTCAGTATGTCAAAACATCAGTGTGAAAAACATCGTTTGTTGTTTTCATTTTAATTATTTGTTTAGCTGATTTTATTCACGGATCATCCCCACATTTATCCACATCTCATCACATTGGGAATCGATCGGTTAAACACTTTTACAATACAAGGACGGAAGAAAAAATTTAGTACTTTGGAAAAAGTTCAACCTTATAACTCAGACCAAATATTATTTGGTCTGAGCCTTATAATAGAATTATCGTTAAATAAGTTATTATAATTATCTACCCCTTCAAATATATCGATTATGATTTTGATAGTAGGTACCTAATTTAAAAAAATATCAACAGAACTCGACATTGCACTATTGGAACAGAAGAAATATTGACAATTTGACATGACAATCTATGCTCAAGCGCGGTCTCGACCACACTTGGGTGATTACAGATTTGATCACTGCTTGGGTTCGATTGAGTAACTGAGTAGCGATGTAAAATAAAGCCAAACTCAGTTGAACTAAGATCAATGAAACTATGCTTGAGCAACGTTCTAAAATTAAAAGCGGACTTAAAACTAGTTTTAAACAGAGATCAATACTTGAGTTTCCTTCTGTAATACGGGCCTAAGATTGCCGGCCGCCTACTCGCATGTATTTCCGCATGATTTAGAAAATGAAATTGGCTGCACAGCTTATTTTATCATCTTCAACAGAGAAGGATGTTTCGTTTTTATTCCATGTAAATCCGTTGAGCCGTTTTACCGTGAAAGCGTAACAATCAAATAAGTAAACAAACAAACAAACTCACTTTCGCATTTATAATATTAGTTAGGATTTTATAAAGTTGAATTAATAAACTTGCGGGCCGTGTGAGTGTTTTATGCAACCCTTATAATTAATGCACAAGAACTACCTAAGTATTCAATTTTTATCGAATATTTATAGTTACAAACTTCGTTTTAAAAGGTAGAGGTTGTTCTACGTTATATGGTAATTGAATTTCGGACAAGTTAATTACGCTCGGGTAGACTTCGTGAGTGTATCGTGAAAACAATTAATAAACTTTGTAAAATAATATATGCATAAACCATTTCATTTAGGTACCCGTGGCGGTAAAAAGCTTGATGCAGGATGCATCTTTTCTTGCATAAGCGCGCGTTAATTTCAATTAATAACATTTTGCATGTAAATAGGTAAAGTCTGCCTAAAATATTAAGAAGACAAAACGTGTTAAGTATTTGGCAGCGTTGAGAGAAGTTTGCTATGGAATTCATGATTATTTCTTAATATTCATAGCGAAGTACCTCGAGGTACTTCGCTTCGGGGGCGTAGGGCAGGGGGGCAGGCACGCATTGTTAGTACATTCCTGCTCAGAAGCTGCGGACTTATTTGAATTCCCATCGTTTCATTCCAATTCAATATTTCATAACAATGATCTGAATATAATTTGAATTGAATGACTTTCGGTTTTGGAACTGTCAATTTAAATCTAGCTTGGGAGTCTGATCCGCTGTAGTTTTGAACTTTAGGAAGTATTTCTTGTTTCAGTAACAAAGTTGGGGCCGCGGCAAGTCGCGCCGGAGCCGGCACCAGAGCCCACGCCAGCACCGCCGCCTGCACAACCACCACCCACGGCTGCACAACAAGCTAAGACTGACCGGTAAACTTTACTTCTACCACAAACGGAATATGTTCCCAACTTTAGGCCAACTTAACACCTTTGTTACGAATCTTACGATTCGTACCTATCGTAACTTACGAAACTCATTCAAGTTTCTTTTATTAAAAAAAGTTTAAGAATTAATTTCGTTCTTCTTTATAATTTCATTGCTTTTCATTAGATCTGGTTTTAAATTTATTTTCAGTGCAAAAAACGCTGGGTAAGCTGAATAGTATTTTTATTTTTATTTCCTCTCTTGAGACTGCAAACAGATTTTTTAAACTTAGTCTAGTAATACTGTAATACCTACAACATTACTGATCGTGATAGACCAGCTTTAAGGAGACGAGAGCAATTCGCGAGTCAGTTCAGTAAATGGCGAAGACTTCTCTTTGAGTTACTCACTGAACTATCCTAAAATGTATTCATACATAAGGTCAATGAGAGGCTAGTGTCTGAACTCTCATCAGAACTGACTCTCAAACTAGCCACGTGTCCGACGAGTAATTCTATGTCAATATAAAACTGCGTGTACATATAGCGAGGCCGGAAAAGCGCCGTCCCGGGCTGGTGCATGCCGCGTCTGTCTGAAGGCTTTGAAGCCTGGAGAGGTGTACCATACATGCAACGGCTGCCAGCACCGCGTCTGCGAGGATTGCTCATCATACTCCAAGCCGGCCAGCGATGAAGATGCTGTGAGTACCCCAGCACGCTTGAAACCCTTGTTCTTTAAAGCTAGGTCATGAGTCGTGTATTGCTGTTACGTAAACGTCAGTTTCTACAATAACGTGTTTTTTTTAAATAATAGGTAGGGTATAAACACAAAATCTCGCATTTTTTCCCCGAAAAGGTAGGCAGAGGTTAGTTCCTTACCATAAATGCGATTTGACAGCAACGTATACTTGAGCACTTATAGATCTAATCAAAAATATAGTAATAAAAACTAAAACCCAACTACGACTTAAAAGGTATAAACAAGACACCACAGACAGACAAATTAACAATCCGGAGTCACACGTGTTAGGGCATAAATCGAACAGAGTACGTGTGACTCCGGATTGTTAATTTGTCTGTCTGTGGTGTCTTGTTTATACCTTTTAAGTCGTAATTGGGTTTTAGTTTTTATTACTATATTTTTTTAAATTCTTTTGGGGTTATAATATATATATTTTTGAAATGTGCTCATTAAGGCCTTTCATTTGATACCCAACATGGTACGATTAAACCATATTTTTTTGTAAGTTCCTCACTTTATGTCCTCTAGAGGGCGCCATTTTTAATTTAATGTGACTTCACATAGCTTATAACCAGCGGACAATCACGACGCTTCTAACGATACCTCATTTGTCAAATTGTGATAAGTGGTTTGGAAGATAGGAGGGAACAGATGAACATACATACATACATACATACATACATACCGGTCAAAATCATAACCCTCCTTTTTTCTTCGCCGTAGTCGGGTAAAAATACAGGAGACACTACAAATGTTGATACCAACTGTTTCTATATTGAAAATTGAACACTCTGAAATTGTCCCAAGAGCTTAAAGATACAATTAGATCCTCCTTCGAACAAGCTAATCTGGCAACCTTCCAGATATCTTCAGAAAATTATTACGTTAAACGATATTACGGAGATGATAGAGAAAAGATAAATAAAGGCAATGATAGCGCCTATAAGGCTAATGATACACGAAAAACGATCAGCTTGCAATATTGTGGGAACTAATTATAAGGTATGTAATTGGTCTTATTTTCCTTTTACTTATTAGACAACCCTATACAAAAAGGTTTAAAATAGTAGATTGTTTGCCTAAGGAGCAAGCAACTATTTTAAAGGCGATAGTGATTCTTTGAATCCGGGGCGGACCGAAGGATTCTAAAGTAGAATCCTAAGCGCAGTGAGAGATTCAAAGTGCGTCACCTGAGCTTAAACTAGTGTTGCTTCCGAGTAGGACACTCTACTTTTTATCATCCTCTACGAGAAAATAAATAAGAGTAAATATGAATAGTAGGTTCATTTTTCACAATAGCCAAATCGGTCCAGCCGTTCTCAAGTGATGCGCTTATTTATCAACGAACAGCATTTAATTTTTACCCAACTACGAGCAAAAAGGAAGGTTATGATTTTGACCGGTATGTATGTTCATGTGTTCCCTCATAACTTCTAAACTACTCATTATCTTTTGAGAAATGAGATATCGTTGGAAGTCATCACATTAAATTGAATATGGCGCCCTCTAGAGGACATAAAGTCATGAACTATTTATTTCTGTTATGTTTAAAACGAAAGGGCTTGATTAGCACATTTCAAAAATATGTATTTTATAACCCCATTAAAAATTATATAAAAAGTTATAAAACTAAAACCTAACTACGACAAATAAGTCAAATATAAAGATTTAAACAAGACAGACAAATTAAAAATCACACGTGTCATAAATCGATCAAATTATGTGTGACTCCGGATTTTTTATTTGGGTTTAGTTTTATAACTTTTTATTAAATAGGTGTGAAGATGATGTATCCGGAATAACATTATTATACTACAATATGTACAAGCAATAAGAATAAATGCTAAACCTAAATATCCATCATTGAAATAATGTTTAGAGCTCATGGCGGTGCTCAGTATGCCGCCGCAAGGCTCAGCCGCGGCTGCCACCGGCCGCTCAAGACAGCACAGACTCGTTGCTGGACGTACCAGTATTGGAGGCCCTACAGCGCCGCCACTCGGAGGCGCGGCTTGGCAGCGGCGGCAGCAGTGCCGGCCTGGCCCCACCGCGCTCGCCCGAACTAAGGCGGCACTCCGACGTGTCGCCAGCTTCGCTCAAAGAACTCGAGAAGGTAATGTTTATGGATGCTTTTGGAAATAATAAAATCTTAAACGAGCTCTAAAGGACCATCCATAAATTACGTCACACGTTAAGTGGGACGATGGTGTCAACAAAGTGTGACATCGTGTGACAAAATGGTTGACGAGTCATCAAGCTTTATGTTGTAACGTCACTTGTATAAATCTAAAATAATAAACTCGAGAGTTTCACGAAAAACTTTAAAAAATTACCAATTCTATATTAAATATTATAATTTGCAAAATATGTGACGTCACACGAGGGGAGGGGGTTCAGCTTTAAAAATCAGCCCCTAGTAGAAAAACATAAAATAAATCTTGACCGTATCTTCGCCCAAACCTCTTCACTAACGTTTTTGCCCTTTGCCAGACGGGGCATCGTGGGAGTTTGGGTGAGGTAAACTACAGTATCTACTTGCCCTGCCCTTTTATTTATACAACCGAACTAGTCTTTATTTTGTTTCCTACGAAATTCTTTCTTTACACCCGCACTCCTACGCTGTCAAGTAATGCACGGGTAGGTCCACACAATAAGTAGATAGTATAGTTATGTATGAGTTGAGGGCAAACAGATGAATGCACTTAATTAAATTCAACAATTTTGGACTTGTGCAATGTGCATTTAGCACTCGTAACATTTACGAATTGTATCACATACGAGAAACTTTGTTTTGAATTTTGCAAAGTGTAAACACATAATTTTGCCCTTAACTGTTTTTACAATTCGCATTAAACTTATTTAAAAACCGTAGTAAGATCGTAATGGTGGAGTCACCGAGAAGAAATGGAAAAACAAAAGCTGCGCAGCACCATTTTCTGTTGCAATATCTTTCACAGTTTTATTTACGACATGTTTTTTAAACAATCTAGTGCAACTTTTGTTTCCCCAATAAACTGAATTTTATACACTATTCGGAATGTGAGTTCGTAACCACGCTGCCCGCGGCGGCAGTTAAAGGGCGGCGGCAGCACGACGCCGACGGTGGAGTCTCGTCGCCCGAGCACGGTGACGCCAGCGCGTCGTCGGTCGGTGCGGGCGCCGCGCCAGCGCTCCTGTGATGAGGACCCACCGCACTCGCCTGCACATCAGCAAGTGCCGCTCGCACCACCTGCCATCTCTAGGAGGTATTTGACGACGGCCATTTCCAACAACAAACCTCTTACTTATATGGGACACACTACCACATAGCTGCTCTCTCTATTATATTTTTTATGATTTACTGTTATTTATATGTAACCTTTCACACTGCTAGGCGCATGTAAATCAAATACAATAATTTTGAATAACTTTATAAAAAATTAAAAAATCTGTTTTGTAGCAGAGCTAGTAGCTGGCGTAGCGCTGAGCTGTAGCATACTGCTACGGCGTAGGCACTGGATTTTTTTCTATTTTTTAATTCCAGTTGCATAAATCTCAATTTATACAATAAAACTGCTTTATTTATAGATCATCAGCGGTGGACGTGGTAGCCGGTGCAACATCACGGCGTGGTTCGTATCGTGTAGATGAGCCCAGCTCCACGCCGACGATAGCGCCCGGCCTCAGCGTAGACGAAGATCGACCGATCAGACGTCGAGGAAGCCAGCTGTGAGTTACTTAACCCACCAGACAACGCAGAGCTTAAACCACAAGGTCTAGAAGCATGTTTTGTACAAGAGTCCTTTATATACCTAAAGTGAGCACTAACGAAGGGTTTTTGAAAATTAATTCCCTAAATGGGCTAAAGCGGGGATGAAAGTTTATGTGGAAGTTCGTAATTTTCATCGATGCGAAACCCCATCGTGCCTACCGCTTGTATTTTAATATCCTTATGCGTTTTTCCTTCCACAAACACATTCCACACATTGATCTTCGTCAGATTAATTTGTCGTAATGTTTACCATCTGTTATTTCACCTAGAAATACAGTGTAATTCTTTATAATGTGCACATATCGAAATGAAGGAATCTATGCTTAATTTTATCGACGGCAGAAAGGTAAAAAAAAAAAAAAAAAAAAATTCTTTATGGTTCGCTATTTTGAGTCAAACCATAAAGAAATTTAAAAAATATTTATATTTTTTTTACACTGGGGTCCTCAAAACTGTCTTTGACCGAACAGTCTTTGACCCCAGTGTAAACAAAACGTAGCCTAGCCCTCATTTCGATATGTGCACATTATAAAGAATCGCACTGTATTTGTCTTCCCCTAGGCCGGACATAGCAGCGCTACAGCAAAAAACGGGTGCTCTTAACGCGCTAGCGGCGCTGGCATCTCGCTCCGACTCGTCATCAGAGACATCGGTGTCGGTGTCCGCGGCCACGTCAGCAGCGTTGGCAGCGGCCGCGCGGCAGATGTCTGTGGATGCGGAAGCCATTAAGATCGTCATACATGATGTTGACGACAACACGCCGCGTCGCGTGTCACTTCGCCGCGATCCTAATGATAAGGGACACCGATGTAAGTCATGATTTGAAATGAATAGTGCTAAATTAATAGACAACAAAAGTTGAATATGCCACCAGGCGAAATACATTTTGATGCAAGTGATCAAAGTTTGACGGCTTCGAGTCAGTGCCTGCTTTTTTTTTCTCCTTCCAAGTGTGTTGGAAAACATCGTTTGATTCGCATGAACATTTTTGTCATTGCAGTCTTGCATCAAAACATCATCGTCATGTTTCACAACAAAATGATATTATTTGGGACATATCTGTAAAGGCATACAAGATAGAGGGTATGCAAGGCGGCATAAAATGCTCAAACAAACCCGTCGGGTCTATCCGTGTTTCGCAATTTACCTTCAAACGTTACCGATACCGTGACGGGTTTGCGACGTGGTTTTTAAACAATAATGGTTATGATTGTTCATGATTAATTGGCGTATGAATTCAACAAACAATGTTTTCATCACCACTTTCTGTAATGACACGTGTCTCATCCAGTAAAAAATTGTGGTTAAGCGTTATCACAAAAATATAAGCTCGACAAAGGTTGGTTGTGGAAATGATTCATTACAGCTCGCGGTTTCGGAATGCGCGTTGTGGGCGGCAAGCCGGACGCGAGCGGACGACGTGAGGCCGTCATCGTGTGGACCGTGCCGGGCGGGCCCGCCGACCTCGCCGGCCTCACGCAGGGAGACAAGGTGACAATAACAATACATGTGTACTGATTGATGAGAGCTTAGATTTCTGTCCAGTGTTTAGAAAGATTATTCACAGAGTTAAAATTACGATAAATAAAATGACACATTTTGTTGTGTACGAGCAAACCTGTACATGGCAATAACACCCAGCAAATGAATAAAATATACGTAATTTGAGTTAACGAGCAGTAGTCGGAAAACCTTTTGTTCGGGCTAATCATCGATTATCATAGTCCTCATCTTTCATTGTCCCCGTATGCTTGAAGGTGGTTATGAGTTAAAACATCTGTAACATTGTATGTGGAGGTGTTGGAGTGGGGCGGGGTTCCGCTGACGGAGCGCAGCTTCGAAGAGGTGTGTGCTGTGCTGGAGCGCGGCGGAGACAGCGTGGAGCTGCTGGTGGAGCCGGCGCCGCAGATGGACGAGCCGCCCTCGCAGTCCAACCAGCCCTCCATGCACCACCACGCGCTATATGGTACATACATATTCCCTTCATACACCACCACGCGGTACACAAACACTCACACCTCTTGTACAAACACATTTTGTACCCGGAAACAAACGACTGAGTATGAGACCGCGTGCGGATCAGAGTCTTGAAAATCAAAGAATACGGCACGTGGCGTGGACAGTCCGTCAAAGAAGTTTTAGGAAGTCGCGTCCGCGCTGAGATACCGTCGCGGACGTCCGCTTAAAGCAGCGGACTGCCTATGTAGGTCG
The DNA here is from genome assembly GCA_947363905.1 of Lithophane semibrunnea. Taxonomy (NCBI): domain Eukaryota; kingdom Metazoa; phylum Arthropoda; class Insecta; order Lepidoptera; family Noctuidae; genus Lithophane; species Lithophane semibrunnea. The sequence goes on along the minus strand of OX376201.1, from coordinate 8,675,906 downwards.
TGTACGCTAATATTACGTTGGTGTTACGTTGCTACATGGCATTCTTTAAAAGAACTGCAAACGCAATAGTAACGTTAAAAGACAAAACCTTGCCTTAATGCGCGAGATGGGAAAAGTTTTAGTAAACCGCCCTTTTGCGGGCTGAACTATTCAACTGTGCAGATACAATCGTAGGTGAACGAATATTGGTATCGTTTATAAACTAGCATATTCTCCTCCTACATTTTTTCCAATAATCCGTGCAATTTAGCATATTGTCCAATCTATAACGCCTAGAATCATCAATATTGGATCTACAAGTGACCCGTGAATTTCGAACAGTTTAAGTTCATTGTTTGCCTGGGTAGCGGCAATTTGGACTGCGCAGTTAAATTGTTCAGTAGGTATAATAAATGATGCTTATAATTACTATAAAAGCTTTCATAACAACACACTACCAAAGAACAACGTAGTCTTTATTTCTAATTCAATAGGTACTAATATCTGAATGTTTCATTCGGAAGTCATCATGAAAAAAAACGCGTTCTAATCCTCACATTTAACACTGCACCTACACACGATACTAACAAATATGTAATAATACATTTATGTAAGATATTTTCTCATCCTTACTTATTTTCTGTTTGTCTTTCCTAACATAATCTGTACATATGATTGCTATGTTAACAGCATTTTGTTCTCTACCTGTCTTGTTCCGCACCAACATTTTTCGAGCCTTCTTCTTGAGCTGTATTACGGTATATTTCACACTTTTTTGCATTTTCCTTCTTTTCAGCTTATTTTATTTTCTATTTAATTCAGTTTATCACAACTCGGTGATAGTACATGAGTCTGTGTTTTGATTCACAGAACCGGATTCCGACAAATCACCATCGTCGCCGACCCGACGGAAATTGCCGAAAACCCCGGTATAATACCCATACATAGGCTTTAATTGTAACAATATGTGTTGTGAACCCATAAGACATTGAGCCCCGCGCTCGCTCCTTCATAAACTCTAGTAGAGACTGTCACTCGGTGCCTACTCCTCTGCGCTTCTCGGATCATTCATTAGGTACTCCACGACCACGCGTGGTCTTCAAGCATTGTGTTAGAAACGTTAATAGATCATCTTCTTTTATATCTACTAGTGAGGACTTTAGGCTAAATATTTTCAATCATTTTTATAAGAATTTCAGAGGCTATCATGACGAGAAGGTAAATGAGTATAGATAAAGATGATCCACTAACTAGAATCACGATTGACTTCATTACTCGTTAGTTGGTAACATATTTAAGGATGAGCTTTAAAGAGACGAGCCCTAGAACGACTCATATTGGAACATTTGGTAACCTAACGTCGTTGTACAGATTTACATGTGATATAATTGAGAGTTAGTTTAATGTTCATCTCTTTAACATTTGACGGAGTTGATGGTGCTTCCTGGCGTAATGTTTGTTCCATCGCTCGTTTCATGTAAATGAGGCCACGCGAAGCGCGATCACAGCTCTGCCGTCGTCCAGTTCTGTCCAAACATAATCCAAAGGCATATCGAATGTAATTTGTAAAGGAAAGCTTTGCCTTTCGATTCTGGCTGGGATGGATTCTGATTGATTCTGATTCATTCTGGATGGAGTGCAGGGGCTGGTCTCCACTGATCTGCTGTGATACTGTAGCACTAACCAGTCAGACATCTTCCACGTTAGTCTAGTTGTAAGAGATTAGTGTTTCTATATATGACCGTAGATGTACTTTAACTTTGTTAACCTTTACTATTTAGAGAAAGGGATGCTCTGTTTGTTTACTTGAAATATTTATACACCTACATATATTTTAAACTTCATTTGTTATCTATATTCGTTATACGTTACCGTTTATATAATGATTATCCTAAGTGAAGTGTGTGAAAAAATGCTACCTACTTATTTTCAGATTTTTATTTTTTCTATCACCCGACCAATTTCATAATGTCGCCATCGGCGCCAGGCGGAATTAGGGAATGATCGGCAAAAACACAATTATCGATGAAACACAAATGAATAAGTAAGTGTAGTCAGAGGCTAACTACAGTTTTAGTGTTCGATGGTAGATTAGGGGACTCGTCCCGGCATCGAATATCATCTATAGGATACCGTGGATGAGTAGCGCTCATTGTCTACCGACAGTACGAATAAAGACGTAGTGAAGCTAGATTCGCCGCAGCTTTCAGCTTGGCCGATGACAACAAAATTTTACATTTGTACTTATAATCACAATGGCAACGGCACAAACAGTTCACTTCATACACCGACGTAAGTGAAGAAAACACCAGTGACACAGTAAGGTAGTGCAAAGAGAAGGTAGAGAGGCGGCGCGGCCGACAAGGACGACGGCGACGAGCGCCAGCGGCGGCGCGGCCCCATCCCGTTTGTACCGTCTCATATCTAGCGCATCGAGTGTCTGTTACCGAGTCTTGCTGTTGACTTAGTTTAGTGTGATGCCGCACTTGCATCGAAGGCGCTCGCAGTGACTAGAGTCTCGTTAGGAGCTTGGAGTGGTGCAGCACGGTACACCGCACGGAACACCTTGTACGACAGGCGCGCACCGACGCTTCTGTCATGTGGCGACGACACCTTACAGCGACACGATGTACATAACCGCTCTTACCATGTAGTTGATTGTTACGACCCAGTACTTACAGATTCAAGTATGCATGAAGTTGCACAATGTCGATATGTGCATATTGATCTAGTAAAAAGCACCGTATAAGACATGAAGCCTTTGTGTGTGATATAAGTATTGATTCGAATAATGTGTTTACGTTCAAGCTAAAAAATATGTCTGTACAAATACAGTATTGCGTTTTGTCATTGTTATGGTGAAAATACACGTGTGTATCGTTAATTAACGCTTAAAGTTTTAATATGTTCTTTCATTATAATACTGTTATTGTCAATGTGAATGAATGCGCCGATGCAATTCATACCATCATGCTCTGCAATATACACATTTCGCAACTCCAAGATACCGATGTTCACTACAGTATTGTATTAACTCACTAAAGTAAGTCAGATTTGATTACGTGGCTGGCAGCAAGTTTTAATAAAAATACTTAAACAAGGCATATAAGCCATAGAATAAAATAATAGTGTAGAGGAAAATAAAAAGCTTTCCTAACGCTTTAGTAAAACTATCAGGATTTGATAGAACTTTTTGAAAAAATATATTTTTGTACATTTTAAATTATATTCAATATCTATATAGATTTTAAACAGTAGAAAACATTATATTCCTTCGCTGAAATCTGCAATTTTTAATGTAGTCTTTGGTATAGACTTCCCCAATCCTATAGGAAGCTTGTGCAAAAAACACTATAGATTATACCTAGGCATAGCTAGGCCACATAACAAACAAGTATCCTTAGAGAATGTCCGGGTGAACGTTTTATTTCGGCTACAGACGTAGGTACATGCAGCTTGTGAAACCGGTATCAGCATGATACAGCTTCCTGCATGGCGGATGAGAACATCCGATTTTATTCATTACTTTGTGTTTCATAGAAATGCCTCGGCCCGACGCATGTTACTATAACGTAATATTTTGAAATGGATATTACAAGTTCTGAATATTGATGGTGATATGAATGCATTGCTATAAATCGCACAGAATGGATAACAGTCTAATGTATTTCTCTCTGGCTGATGAAGGATTGATTAATAGCTGATGGTTGCTGCATGTTACTTGATCAAGTACATTGCATTCCCCAAAGGTTTATTACTGATTTAGAGTTTGCATATCAGATCTTGGGAAATTATTAAATTTTATTATTTTTTTCGTTCAAGCCGACGTCACCCTTGTTTGTTTAGTAGACATGTGCGACTAAGTTGTATATACCATGTGACTTTGTTATAAAAAAATTGTATCTAAAACACAGCTCGGGGTTATTGGTGCATGTTTTCATATCGATTTGAAAAGTTGTTTGTATTTAAAAAATATTGTTTTCTGCGACTATATATGAAAATATTTCTAAGCCAATAATCCTAAGTCGCATTGTTGTACAACTTAAACTGTATAGCGTGAGATTACATATTACCGCTTTGCGTGTAGGAGCAGGACCGTGCGGAGCGCGCACGAGAACGCCCGCCTGCGCGTGCGCAGCTGCAAGTGTGGTTTGAGTGCGACCTGCGCAAGCTCATAGTTGTGCTCATAGCAGCCGACGACCTGCCGCCTCGGGACCACACTCTGGGATACGGTGACGAACCAGAAGCTTTCGCTAGAATTCGGCTCTTACCATCACTGTGAGTATGATGTACAGATCACTTTGTTTTTACCCGTTTTGTATTGGAATTCTTTATCCTCCAAGCACCCTAACGGCTGGATGGATACATGTGCTATAGCGTAGGTTTTGTAAAATAAAAATCGAGGATTTTAGCTGTTAATAAGTACGAAATGTCTTAAGAAAAACTTTTTTGTACAATGACCATGTAGGATATCAAAAATAAAGGGCTCCAAAAATACAGCACACTAAAGGTTGAAAAATAAAATTTAAAAAACCAGGCAGTGAGCAAACGTAGTTCAATCTCAGATTTGATGCCAATTGCTTGAAAAGTGAACTTGTTTTGAACTTTTTAGTTGCAGTTGGGTTTTTTTTAAAGATTTTATTATATATAATGTTTATACTTTTCCCCAGTGAGAGCTGCCCGCCAGTGGAGACGGACCCAGCCTCTGCTTCGTGCAGCCCAGTATGGAACGCCACGCTCAGTTTCGGTGGCCTCACAGCTGACACGCTGGCAGGCCGAGCTTTGGAGCTCACTCTTTGGGACGCCTGCCCAGGCATCGACCCTGTTCTGATCGGAGAATGCACCGTAAGTTATTGTTACTGAATTGAAATCTATGTAACATATGGAATGCAATAAAAAATTGAGTATTGAGTATTGAGAAATACCTACTTACACTCAAATTAAACTGACCTAATTATACTGCAATTAGATCGATTTTGAAATGTTTTGTTTTGCTTATACATAAAGGGTGTAAGGGACAACCCTCCGCAGACTGATGGGATGAATTCAGCATATTATACTAAGACGATTGGTACATAACATTGTTTCAGGAACGTTATGAGAATCCAATAAATCTGATTTGCATTATTACCTCACGCGCAATGCATCGTTACCGTGGCAAAACCCGCGTAGCCGCACTCCCCGTGTCGGGGGGGGCGCGCTCGAGTATTTTAACATCCATTGCTGGTTTTCTTTATTTTAGCTGTTTTATTTACATAAATGGAGTTCTGCGTACAGAGAATGTAATTTTACATTGAAATAAAGGAATAGTAGCTGAAAAAACGATAAAAAATTGAAAACTTTCCTGAGAAAATTTCCGGTGGAATATGATTCAAAATAAAGTGCTGAATGCCCCCTGTTAATTTGCGGAGGGCTGTCCCTTACACCCTGTATATTCATTTTCGGATCACACATAAAAATACATACAATCCATATAGTATTAGTAACAAAAACTTAGAAACTATGTAAGTAAAAGTTACAAACTAACCTACAACTAATGATTACCGCTATCCACAGGTTGCACGCGTGTGACTTTTTTGATTTACCATCGGGTTTGTTAAATATAGTTTGACAACTATTCTTATGCACTTGCAGATGGAAATCGAGAAAGCATTCGCGGAGGAGCGTGCGGTGTGGTGGACACTGGAGGAGCGTGGTCCTCGGTCGGCCAACGCGTCGCCGCGCGGCTCGCTCACTGGTGCGCGCGCATTACGCCGCGGAGACTTCGCCTCCCAGCGTTCAGTGTCAGGTACCGAACGCGGATCCAACCCCAACTCGTCCAAATATGGTCGCTGCTCACTTGTCAACTTCAATGCTATCCCATTTAAAGCCTGCTCCACATTCATCAGTATCATACCTTACAAAAAATCGCGAAAACTAATAATTCAAATAGCATAAAGTTTCAGTCTCTGACACATTGATTTACGTCGCGTTTAAGTTGTAACAGCGTCACTAATTCTCTTTATATTAACTTGACAGGATATAAAGAAAACAAACAAACATTCATAAAATACCTAATTATAAAACATTTTCTGCTCGTACGTTCGCGCCCTTTTACAATTCTTCTCACTGACTGTGGAGTAGACTTGTGGTCCCAGCTTTTCATGTAAAACTATGTAATCTATGTGTCATGGTGTAATGACTTACCTTTTCATTTCCACATTGAATCTGCTTGACTAACCCTGCTTTCCCGGAGTCTGTTTGATGTTTGTAAGGACGACATGAAATGTCTCAGGGGACCACGATTTGATGCACTGCAATATCGACGGTAACAAGATAAGTATCCCAGTTCTCAATTAAAATACCCAGGTGATTAGTGAGTGACAACCATCGCAAATATATGATGTTTCAATTTACTGAATCGATGTTAACGTAAAAAACATTGATGCATGTTAAAATGTTAGTAAAAATGAACTTTCCTTATTATAATGTCTTGGATCCGCGCTTAACGTATACCTTGACTTAGGATCCGTAGTTACCTTGACAAACGTCCATGATATAAATATGATTGTAATTGTTTTCAGATGACGTGGATTCCATCGGCGAATGTGCATCTTTACTCCACCCGGACCACGCATGGGTGGGGGGCTCGCGACGCGGCTCCTCACAATCGGAAACTCTCGAAGTGGAAGTTTATCAGCTTGGCAAAGATTTCTCCCGATCTTTACCAGGCTCTCGCCGTTCTTCATTCCAACAACAAGAGAAGGGTAATGATATCTTTTACGGGAGGAGCTAATGTAAAAAATAATGTAGCTGTTCATTAGCATTCTTTATGCTGATAATTAGGGTCAGTCTATGAGGGGTAACAAATGAAAACGAGCTATAAACTGTGTAAATGCCAATTGTAAACCGCAGCAATGCACAAGAGGTGAGGTGTATGCATCTGTGAGGTAAGCCATGTCTGTAGTATATTAGTGGCGGTTGTATAGAAGGCGGTGGCGATGTGTCGCCGGCCGTGAGCGCGCGGCGCACGGAGCGGCGGCGCTCGTCGTGCGTGCGGCGCGACCCGGACGACATCCTGCGCTCTCTGCGCGCCGTCAAGGGCGAGCTGGGCCGCACGCTCTCGCTGTCCGGCTCCACGGCCAGGCGTAAGTCACCAGCTTTTACTATATCAGCTCCACCTCACACGACATACTCATCTATCTCATATTATATCCATAAATGAAAGCCTCTTCATCAACACCGAAGAGTTCATGGAAATGCTTTCATTTCATGGATATTTAATAAAAATTTGTTCTAAATTATAATCTTTGACTTTCAGATTAATAAATTCAGTTCGAACATTATTCATTAATATTGTGTCACTCTATTACTGATTAGCAACAATGTACCTCCTCTGTAGAATCGACCCGATTAATTAAGTTCTTTCTTAGATGTTTATTTACACAATTGTTCAACTATAAACACCTCCCTTTCGGCTTCTTGCCTTTAAAAATCATGTGCGATAATAAGGTGAATCCGAAATTTGTAAACTTGTCCAGTTCGACTCCCCCAATTACCTACACCAAAGAAATCATTAGACAATGCGAACATTGAGGGTAGTACTGATTTGTACTGTGTTGTGCTTGTTTGGTCAGCAGCGACGGACCGTTAGCACCTCGGTAAGCGACTGTTCGTTGTGCCCGCGCCCGCGCGTACTCCCCGGCAGGGTTTGTTCGCGCGTGTCGGTGTACGCGATCCCTTGTGACGTCCGACGGCCGCCTGTTCCCGATTGCGGACCCTGCCGCTGCGGCCCGCACACCGCGTCCGCGCGTTTCGCTCCGCTTGCATCTGACCAGCCAAGCGCCGCGGGCGCGCGTGCGCGGTGCCGGGCCGGGCGCCAGGGTGCGCACGGGGCACGTAGTAGCATGGGTCATACATCGCTTGCGCGGCGGCCGCGCGCACGCACCGTTGAATGTGGCTGCGCCCGAAGCTTCTCATCACTTCACTGTGTCTGTACTGTACTGTCCTGACGCATGCCCGGCCGCGGGCGATCACGCTCACTTCATCTGTCTCTGTGTTCCGTCTGTTCGGCTGCCCGTCTACGTTCATCTCGATGGCATTGTGTCGCCTAGGATGTTTGGTTTCATTACCTCTACGAATGTCACTCATTGTTACAAAGCGCATCTATTAGATTTCTTGTAAATATAATTTATTATCCTATTATACTTAGGCCGTAGTTAAGTTTAACGTTTTATTCAATACGTTTTATTTAAATCTAATCGAGTAGGGAAGTAGCACATACTTGTGAAGCATAGGTCGCGGTCGCGCATGCCGTAGCGGACGCTCGCGGCTCGCCGAAGCCAGCGGTGGCATGAGTTATGATTCGGTACTCCTCCACAAATCGCAAGTTTTCCTAAAAATCAAATAAATGGCTGTTCATAACACGGAATGCTTACCATAATAAGTTGAGGAACGCTTCAGACAACTATTAGAAACTCGACTCCACTCTTGGCTGCACACGATATAACGCTTTCTCTTTCATTTATGTGTTTAGGAAAGGAAAGATTCGATTCTATGTAAACGAAAACTGTATACATTTGGCACGAAGCTGTTTGACGTGCTTATTTTATGTAAATGTTTATTTTCCATCATTTTAAGTGTTCGATTGAATGGTTTACTATCATTTTGTACTTTGGTTTTTGTTACATTTAAATGTTTAACCAATTAGAGTAAAATCTGATAAATTGCCCGCACCGTATAAAATGGACCAAAATGTATCGATGTATACGGGCGGAGCACATCGGGTGTGGTGGTACGTTGTATGTGAGTGTGCAGGCACGGCCACGGGGCGCAAGGGCAGCATGTGGGCCGCGGTGCCGGCGGCGGCCGCGTGCGACGCGCTGGGCGGCGACGACGGCGACGTGCCGCTGGGGCCCGGCCAGCTGCCGCCGCGCAACGCGCACCTGCCGCCGCTGCACGCCGAGATCAATATCAGCATCATCATGATCAAGGGACAACTGGAACTCGAGGTTGGTGCAATTGTAGGTTGATCGAACGATAATAAGCAGAATGGCAAGTAGAAAGAACAAAGAAATCCATTCACAATGGATTTCTCTTGGTTCATCAAAAAAAATCTGAGACTATTAGGGACCAAGATTTTTTTTCTAATGAATAAACAGTTCTGGAAGTTTATAAAATAAATGATAATGACAGATTTTTCCATGTCCATTACCTCGTGTTATTTATATCCACAGTAAGCATTATAATTTCCAAATTATCTCAATACGTGATCGAGGTAAAATCAGTGTTGTAAATAAATCAGGTATCGCACGCTCGCCGCGTGTACGGCGTGAACGGTGAAGTGCCGGACTCGTATGTGAAGTGCTACCTGCGCGATGGGGACAAGTGGCTGCATAAGCGCAAAACGCGCGTCATCAGGCGAACCACTGAGCCGCACTTCAAACAGACGCTCAAGTATCAGGTACAAGTAAGAACTCGTACGGATTTTTGCCGCACTCTTTTAATCAGGTTTTGTATGTTAGATAGTGGTAGTATAAGGCATGTATTATCACATTAGGTAGCACAAATTATTTATTGAAATTATTCACCCTTTCATTCCTAAACTTTTTGATTTTTTTGAGTAGAAGTAGTTGCACAATCTGTTTTACCGTCTCCAAATAAAGAGTCGGCCACCCATAGGCCACGTTCATTGGACAGCTGCATATAGCGGTCCTGTGAATGTGGCTTAAATGGCTCTAGGTAGGTATACATTACACCTAGAGTTAGTGAAAGATCCGATGAGATATATAGACGGAGTTATAAGCTTCGCGCTTCACTTTGAGTAAAGAACGCGTTAGCTGACTACCTACACAAAGTGTCATAAAGATGTCTCATAAAGTATTACGAGATGAACTGTAATTTCATTTTAGTAGAAGTACATTTCCTTTTAAGAGCGTGCATTCTGAAAGTGGACAACGTCGCAAATAGCTGTCAAATATTTCGCTGTTTTGATTAATTTGGCAATTGTTTGTATGGAAATATGAAATATTACTAAATAGTGAACTAATATTAATCATGAAAAGCAATAATTAATATCGTAACACCGAATAGATGTAAAAAAAGTATTTGGTTTATTTTTAGATGTAAAAAATGTATTTGGAAGTTTTCCAAATGCCTTTTTTACACCCAAAACGGTTAAAACATCAAATTCAGTGTAATAATTGCAATTCATTATTAATATACGAGTATGTACCTATTAGGTCACTAGTTAGCGATTTTTCATATTTCCATACAGTAATAGGTATAAACAAATTAATAAAAATCGGTAAATATTTGACAACTATTTGCAACGTTGCCAACTTTTAGAATACACGCTCTTAATATTTGGTATACAAACACCGTAAATGTTTAGGCGAGCGAGGCTCTGGGTCGCACGCTGGTGGTGATGCTGTGGCAGCGCTGCGGCGGCTTTGAGCACAACCTGGCGCTGGGCGGCGCAGAGATCTGCCTCGACAAGCTCACGCTGCCGCAGCGCACGTACGGCTGGTACCCGCTGTTCCCCGCCACGTCCTTCGCCAACGACGAGTCCCCCGACTGATCCAGGGAGCCGTCGCCGGAGCGCCGCGATGATAACTAGCGCCCCACGACGGCTCTACACATCCCACATGATTGTATTTACGTGATTGTATCTCCACCGTGCATATTTAACATACGCCCACAATGCTGCAAGTATCGGACTGATAAATGTGTTGTGTAACTCTCCCGTCATTGTAAATACTGCGGTGTAGACAGATCTCAACGTTACCTAAAGATATTATTTGCTTATTTAGTTCGCAGTGAACATAATAAAGGTGCATAATTATATGAATTGCCTTCGGGATAAAACATAATTCCAATGCTCTGATTACAACAAAAACCTTCAGGGCTAGCCCGACAGGACTAATCAACACCATGTTAGACTGTAGTTTAATAAAAAGGAGCTTATTGTAGACAAGTGCTTCAATTTTTTAAGTGTGTATGTTATGTCCAAACATGGATGTGCCTAATTACCAATTAGGCCTTTGATATAGTAATTTATTATTAGCTCAAGGGATATTGTATTTTATTTAAAAGATGACTTGATGAATGCGCTTAAAATCTATAAAACCTTATCCGCATTCTATTTGTAGCAGTTTTTTGTTGTTTAATGAAACTTATAAATGTGTGTCACCATATAATTCAATAAATTCAAAATATTTAGTATAGTACAACAAACTGTAGGTCATTCCATGTGAAGTACAATAGTCTATAATAGTTATAAGTTACTTACACTGTGCAATGTGCATGTATATCACTTCGTACCTATCACTCCCAACTCTTCACAAAACTTTCTTAGAAAGTTGTATTTTGTGCAAGTTACAAAAGATGTTTCTTTCTTGACTATCATCATTCTTATTGAAATTAACTTATCATAGTGTCTGTGTAATATGTATCTATTTCTAAGTACTTAGATATTCGAACCAACACTATCTAGCATACGTCATCAAAATAAACCCCAACTTCGACACTTTGCCTTATATGATTAATACATTTCTAAAGTTATTCTAGTGATTAAGCGCGTCTAGGTACTATTCTTCCAAGGTTGTGCTTTAGTGAATTTTCCAATGTATACCTACTTGATTTACAAATCATCTCTATACCAAAGTGGTAAAAAACATTATTTCTTCGTGTCAAAAATCTTACTCTACGAACTGTAAATAGTTATTGTGAAATTGTTTTTCAAAATTTTCTACGCACAACGTTTTCGTGATAGAATTTATAGTAAATCTTTTTATAATACCTAGATTGAAAACAAATGTAGGTACCTACACATTTCTGACAAATACCTTAATATTTCAATTTCCGAAATATTGCTACATTACGTGTTTAGAAATCATGTTATAGATGTAGACCGATAATTTCTTCGTTGTAATATTCATGTGATTTGTTTAAATAAGTAACGAGTGTAGTGCGAAGGGCATGCTAGCAGCTCGAAGAGCGCCGCGATGCCTGGGCGCTCGCTCGTGTAGTTAGACACACAAACTCACTAAGTAGATTTTTAAATATTCGAGAGATTAATGATATTTTGATCATCGGTGTTAGTAACAAACTACATATCCTGTAAGAGGTATTTATTGTAATATATATTGTCGAAATCTATGTTCTTCCAGTGCTATCATAGCTTAGTGGCTCACCTGACAATATTTCACTTGCTTACTTACGGACACCGTACGTGAAGAGTTTGTGCACTGACTGGACAGTGACGCTGAGATGCAACACGTCACACGTATAGCGGCAGCGTCACTGTCGGCTAGACGCATGCGGGAAGCAGTCGCGCCCATATTGCTCCAATATTACGGTGCGTCGTTTTATTTTATTTTATCGTGTTTGTACATTTTCCAAGAGAGAGAAGTATTTATTAGAAATCTAAATATTCACTTATTAGATTAACTAAATATTAAAATACTCTAATAATAATTCAAACGCCTATATACATATATTATCAGGTGTTAAGTATATTTTTACACTATAATTTTTGTATTCGATTACGTTGAACAAAATATACATAATAAATTATTTATAAATGTATCAATGAAAATCTAGATATTTAATAATGTATCTATCATCAATTCTGACAGAGTGTTAGGATCGATCAACTTACGCTTATTATCTTGATATGTTAGAGTTAACAAATAATATTCTTACGATATGTAAAGACATAATCTACTATGATGTGCCTCGATGCCCCGATACCGCCGATCACTCGCACTGACACATATCCGCATCGCGCACACTGACCACACACCGCAACATGTGATATGGTATCGGATATCATTCTATGTACCTTCCTTACTTTAGATCTACTTATACCTTCATATATATCGTTCCTTCCTAGAACCTGATCATTTCAACATTCCGGGCCTTGATGAATGCTGAAAATGCCTAAAGCTTACAAACATAATTACGTAACTCACTAGAGAAACATTTAAAAAATAACTTTTTGGGCCTAAATTCGCAAAACATTCGCTTAAACGAACAAATATAAACTGGACATGGTGTTAATAACTATAGTTTTCAGCTTTAATCACAGGAACGGAATGAAACTCTACAAATCCTAGTACGTAACAAATATTATGTGTCAAAGTATATTATTAAATAAATGTGATAACAAAAGAGTTTATTATAGCGATATAAACAACCAAAAGAGGTGTTTTATTTAGTTTCCTGAAATCTTAATCTCATAGGCTGCTATAGTACGGAACTCGGAACTAAACTGTAGCATTGGTTACCAAACAAATGTAACTGTGCACCTTAGGATCAGTTCATACCGAGACGCGAAGCGACGGGCACTTCTTTATGATCAGATACACTATCGAATTTATTTACTACACAATAAGATACACGCGCTGCGCACCACCGCGCGTCTCAACGTACTTTGACACGTGTCAACCCTCGCACTGAAATTATACCTTTTCATGAAGAAAATAATTTCAATTGTTAAAAAAAAGTGCGCGCAGCGTCACTACGCGGTCTGAGCTGACCCTAACTCAACCTTTTCAGGAGTATTAAAATATTGCTAATGCAAATAAACAACGATAACAGACAAGCTGAAACCAGTGTAAAGAAAAAGCAAATAATAAGACGCAATATGTTATTTCGTTAAATAGCTTTATTTAATACAAGATACAGAATATGAAGAAGATACAACTATCTATGCCTACATAACAATTTACTTATGTGTACTCGTGTTTATTCCACTTCTTTTTGAATGCGTGCGGTTTAATCTCGCCACACTGCTGGTAAAGTCCACAAAAGAGTTAGGTATGAAGGCTAAAATATTAATAATAATTTCTTCAGTGCTTTATTACTTTTGCATAAGAAACACTTTAAAGAGTGATGGTAGTTAGGACAAAGACTTAATAACTCAGCACACTCCAGATGTTTTTGTGGTGCTATTCTTACTTACATGTAACACATGAACAAAGTGTTTTTATCAATTAACAGACCCTAAGAAACTGCTACGAAAATGGAATCGAGTAAAAGTGCAAATTGTTTAATAAGTTACAGTATTTTATTAGTGTATTAGGCTAGGTTGTACGGTGAAAAAATAAAATAAAATTCTTTTTACGTTGTATACTAGCCACTTGCACACTTATTGGTTTGGTCGAGCGTACCTGGGCCCTCGGGCCGCGCGCGTGCCCGCACATCACACGTGCTGCCAGTCGGCCGGGCCGCACCACAGCTCCACCCCGTACAGCAGCGCGGCCGGCGCGCCGCCGCCGCGCGACGCGCTCACCGCGCGCGACCACCACTCGCGGTTCGCGCAACGACCTTATGGGGCGAGATGTTACCTTACGATGGGCTTTTAAGCCCAAAACACACACAGAGCGGGTGCGGGGCGGGAGCGGGTCGGGCGCGGGAGTACGGCGGGTATAATAATTTGTAATTCAAGGAATTATATGGATGTCAACACACAGAACGCGGGCGCGGAGTGGGACCCGCGCGGGAACCGCGCCCGCCGCCCGCCGACACAACAGCGCGGGGCGGAAGCGGAACGACCTTATGGGGCGAGATGTTACCTTACGATGGGCTTTTAAGCCCAAAACACACACAGAGCGGGTGCGGGGCGGGAGCGGGTCGGGCGCGGGAGTACGGCGGGTATAATAATTTGTAATTCAAGGAATTATATGGATGTCAACACACAGAACGCGGGCGCGGGTCGGGCGCGGAGCGGGATCCGCGCCCGCTGACACAACAGCGCGGGTCGGGAGCGGTTGTGCTATTCTGTAAAAATATCTCCGTGAAAACTAAGTGTAGTAAAATATCAAAGTGAGCTTGGAGTGAACTGTCACTGCCTTAGCATCAGTAGATATCGATGAAAATGACTCACTCCACTCTCACTTCACCTAAGTTTTCAAGGTAAGATGGTTACAGAATAGTAATGTGGGTGTAGCGGCGTTACATTCGTTGCAATACACGTATCGATGATATTCTCCATATTGATGTTTTTTTTATTAATGTCAAGAACCTACAACTTTTTCCATTTTCGCGTTCTTCTCTTTAAAATAAGTTAAAAATAATAATTCTTCGTCCGTCTCAGAATCACCCAACATTTTCACACTGCAACCGCTGCCGTCTGTCAAAGTACAACCGCGCCCGACCCGCTGCCGCCCCGCGCCCGCGCTCTGTGTGAACACGATGAACCGCGCTACTCACGCGATTAAAACGACCCAACCCGCTCCCGCCCCGCACCCGCTCTGTGTGTGTTTTGGGCTTTATACGAACATACGTAAAACGCAACGAAAAGTTACATGTGACGAAATCATTCTATCGAAGATATACGAGATATCGCATTAAGTCCGCCTCTGTACATTTTTGTGCTTGGAGTATTAAATAAATACAGCACATACACACATACATACATTACACAACACATACATTACATACATTTACTTAATAGTCATATGAGATTTGACATTATGGGACAGATAGCTTCAGGAAAGCATCGTTCTTTGAGAAATTTCCCTAGCTTTTAGAATAATTTCCAACAGCATTCACAGATTTTGAAAAATTGTACAGTGATCTAGATAATAGAGAGAAAAAAATATGTTTTTGTGTGTATATGTGTGTATATATCCCAAAGTATTTAAGGATCGACACACCGTTATCATAATAGATGTATTACATCATAGGGCCCATGTTTAATTAATGTATCATGACGGGCGGGTTCCGTCGAGCCGCCACTTAATAAGGCTATATGTCATCAGGCCGCAGCCGACGGCCGACTTGACGACGGCGATAATTAATCATAAGTTAGGAGTGGCAGGAGAAGATGTATGAAAAATTACTATATCGTAAGGGCAATGTGAGTAGGGGTTTGTGTTAACAGATTACTTTGGCGTAAGTGTTTAAATTCTTACCTGTATTTGTGATAAATCTATGCGTAAGTTAGTACATTTCACACAGCCATCCAAACGACCTAGCGAAGTGTGTGTGTAGTGTTTTGGTCATTTGGTGTTCGCACAAGCTTTATATAATCCGGGTAAGGAACTGAACTAAATTGTTACTGTATTTAAAAAAATACTTACCGTTTGTGAAAGTGACGAGCCTGGAGCCTAACGGATAGCCGGTTACCACGCAGCAAGCTTCAGTATCGGCCACCATCGACGCATACAAGCCGCGTCCGTCCAACGGCAATGTCTATAAACATTAAACTTATAACATCCCTCTTTTTCCGTCGCGGATTAAAAATGGTAGCTGTACTAAAAAAAAAACATAACATCACGCCTGTATTCTCCGAAGGGTTAGGCCGGAGGGTTCTGCGCAGTAATCCTTAGCTAATTCTTTTTAAAGAAACAGGATTGCTATAAGCTGGCTCGAGACATTAACGAGTATATAAATGATTGACAAATTAACATTTGAGACATACAAGAATACGAGTCCAATCTGAAATATGTAGAGTCAAAACTAAGACGACATTCTTAAATAAAATATCTCAGCTTAAAACACAAAATTGATTGCCTGCAATTAGTAACTCTGTCAACTAAAACGATGGGACGTAATCTGTTCACAATTAAGTTAACAAAAGACCAATTAGATTTACATCTTAAATCGATTTAATACTCCTAAAGTCAAGAGACATAAAACTTTCCTTCTTGGGAAACTCGTTATTAAAAGCTTAAAGTTTTAGTAATCCCACGGTACTCACGAGATCTTTGATCCGGAAACTCTCATTATGATCTAAATAATTTATGTGAAGTCTCAAGTTCGCAAAGTTATTTTGTAAATGAAGATGACTGTAAGGTAAATGGAGCAGGAATATGAGAAGCGGTTTGTCAGAGTGTTAAGAAAAGTTAGCTGAACTTAAAATTACGAGGCGTGTAAAAATGTCTCACAGACCAAATATTTTATTGCATGTGAATTGCGCGATATACCCTTTTTAAAAGATATAAAAAGTAAAAACCATCAGAAATGACTGCATAATCAATCGAATCACCAATGTGTGTGAGTGCGTCCTCACTTATCGTGAAATGTCGTTACTATTTATCTTTATTGTTATTCAAATACACCTATTGATCTGCCAAGTTACATGTCCAATAGAAATAGAAGACTTGCCTGTTCGACGGCCTGGTCCATGGACACGGCGAGCACCCACTCGCGCGCGTCGTCCAGCGCCGCGCCGCGCACGCAGCCGCTCTCCAGCAGCAGGGGCGCGCGACTCCAGTCTGTGCACTCTGAGTTATAGAACTTAGCATTATTTCTAATCAATTATATTTTAGTTATTTATTATTTATTTTAAATTACATTACACACAAAACAAAAACAAACAATATTGATTTTACGAAATTAATTAATTAACATCAATATCAATCATCATTTAGGGCCAAAAAACTCTGCATTGAACCAACTAATGTGAAAAAAAATATTAAGCGATTCGTTAGTGAGTCGTCCTTTCATGAGAACCTTAAGATTCCAATAAGCATTGATTTATGCATATTAAATAAGCATTATTTTGATGACCTTAAAATTTATTTCAAATACCTACCCAACAAACATTTTTGTCATATAATCAAACTTTTATATGACCTTAAGTCTTTTTAAAGTTATTTTATAGTCATTATTTTAACTCTTCGTCATGTACTGGTGTATTATATGTCCGAATAGTCATAAACATTTTTTGTCGTATAATAATGTCATATAGACGTTATTTCGACATTTATAAAACTTACTTATACAACTTTTCGTCCTGTAAACGTTTTCGTAGTATAAATGTCATAAAACTGTTCAGTTTGTCATATAATTACCTTTTAAACATCTGCTAAACGGATAATAATTGTTTACACGTAGTATTTGTAACCATTATATACAACGTGCCGCTACAATGGCGACATTAATTTAACACACGGGTAGGGCTAGTGGCCAGTAACCATAAAAATTATAATAAAATAAAATAATTGGTAAATTGAAAATAATTTTTTTTCATACAAACTAAATAATAAAAACATAACCAAAATTGAGATCACTCTTTGTAAAAGATTCATTCATGTAGGTACCTACCAGCTGGCTTACGTTCCATCGGTCAAGATCCTTTGTCGGCATAATTTCTAGGAAATTGCGCGGCTTTCCTTTTATTTGCCTACATATGATCCGTGACCCCGGCAAATGAATTCTTCGCTACAATTCTTTAAGTACAGGTTGCTCCAGGATGGTAATTTAGAAAATTGTAAATAAATCAATAAATAATAACATTTAATGAAATTAAAATATTTTCCTAAAACGAATACGCGAAATCGGATACGTGTGTTAAATTAATGTCGTCATGGTAGCGGCACGTTGTATAAGTCGAATAAGTATTACAAGTGCGACCTGTATACATCCTAAAGTATCACAAACATGATAATACGACTGCTACTTAATTAATACTCATATTAAAGGTTTATAATAACCTTGTATACAATTTTCGCGTACTTTAATACAAAGTAATAGAGCTCAAGCTGAGAGTGAGGAAAATAAGAGAGGTTACGTATCACATTTAAATGCAAATTTAACTAATCAATTTAACCAAAATACTACAAGTGTGCCACGCAGTTCATTTTCCAAAGTTCAGGACTCTTGTTCATTTTTCGAAGTTGCAGTCATCCGAAAATGAAGATAATGTTGATAAAGAAGACACCAACAATGATGACTTCAGAGACTATTAAAAAAGTGGGCTATTGATATTAATATTCCACAAGTTGCATTAAAGCAAAATAAATCTATATGAAGGAGGTAAAAAAAAAAGGCAGTAATAGTAGATTACGCACCTTGCTAAAAGTGAGTAATTGATGCACTCGTGTTAATTTAGTGCCTCAATAACACGAGTGCATCAATTACTCACTTTTAGCAAGGTGCGTAATCTACTTTTCTTTCAACTACCAATTTACTCAACTCAAGACAGGTCAAGTCAGGTCAAGTCAGGTCAAGTCAGGTCAAGTCAGGTCAAGTCAGGTCAAGTCAGGTCAAGTCAGGTCAAGTCAGGTCATGTCAGGTCAAGTCAGGTCAAGTCAGGTCAAGTCAGGTCAAGTCAGGTCAAGTCAGGTCAAGTCAGGTCAAGTCAGGTCAAGTCAGGTCAAGTCAGGTCAAGTCAGGTCAAGTCAGGTCAACTCAAGACAACTCAACTCTACTCAACTGAAACAGAGCCGGAGAGACGAGCCTTAGTAACAGGTTCCCGACCCTGTTACTAAGGCTCGCTCTCCGGCTCTTTTACCCTTTTGGTATGGAACCCTAAAAACAGTGCAGTAAAGTTGTATGAAATTTCAGTTCTAAGCAAAAAATACGTCCTTTGGGATCGGTTTTGTAGTGATTAATGATAACATTACTATGTAGTTGAAAGAAAAAATTGTTTCATTTTTTTAATTATCCCGTATAGAACGTAATTAACATTTCAAGTTTTCCATTTCAAATGTGCGCGTATCATTTCAATGAGGTCCATCTTTCATAAAAACTTTTCAACATCCGCATAATTAGAGATCATTGTGGGGTTTACCTAAAACAAAAATATTATTTAGACTTAACTAAGTTATAAGTCACGCAAACAAATATTCTATTTTTTTATATAAATTCTTTGAACTAAGTTAGCTAAGCGTTTGTAATTTTATTACTGATCCCTAAATCAACTGTAATGGCGTAAACATTTACAATGAACACGCAATTTATAGGTCGGGAAGTTATGTAGTTGTCATATAACGCAGTCACTTAATAAAATTATTAATAAAATATGTGAAAACATTAAAATTTTAAAAGCGCATAAAAAATTTGTTCCAAACCTACCTCACATTAATCAGTAAACTTGATTGGTTGGACAATGGTTTACAACTGATGAAATGGTTTTATCACCTCAAATAACAAAGAAAAAATGCAATATTAACTCAGCTGTCAAAAACACCGCCATATTAAATTAACGTGATATAATCTATTACAATATGTTTTCGTTCAATATGAGCATCATCTTTAAATGACAATAACACAACGATTACATTATATAAAAGTCATATTGTGTACCGACCGAAGTCGAATACACACCGCGACAGCTATCATTACATGACATTTAGTCAAATCGCCGACGTGTATATGACTACTATGCGCCTAAGTAGGTATTTATATGACTGTTACACGAAACTCTTAGCAACTTAAGTTGAATAAAATGGGCCCTAATGCCGTCGAGTAAACGTCCTTATGACATTTATACGATTATACTAAATAACATTAAGTTGCCACCAAAACGTCTACTCAACGTCGTAAATGTTTGTTGGGTATTGCACTTTGATTTGAGAACGTTCTGAATAAAATGAAGCTATTTACTTTAAAATAAAATCAAGTAGTAATACCAAAATCAGTGTAATCTAATAGATGCGCAGAGTCATCATCGGCGGCTTCAGCCAGGTCCAGACAGCGATTGAGCAATACGAAGGCTTCGCGGGCACCACTCGCTCCCTCCGTGCGCACTGCCATACCGCATGCATAATACGCTGGAAATTTTAAAATAATAAATGCTACTTTACGAAGAAATAGATACCAAAAAAACAACGAAAACAGTAACAATATGGGACAGGAGGCGACTCCCGACATATTACAATATTTGCAAGCCAAGGGGCACTCTCACCAAAAATCAATTGAACAATCAAAAATAAAGACAGGGTGGTTCGGAGAGATTTCACATAAATAATAGAATAGTCCGCGCGCAAGGTCTAGTCACCGCCTGAAGTTTGTGAGCGTTGAGGCCGGGGAGGTAGACTGAGTTACCTTGGCCTGTGCCAAGGTAACTCAGTCTGCCAATCAGTATACCATAACTGTGCTACGACGTGTAACCCAAGCGCTACGATGCGCAGTCCATGTGCTACAGCGCATAGCCCAACCGCTGCAACGCGAAGCCCATGACGTGCTACGCCTCGTAGGCCAAACGCTACGATATGTGTAGTCCTTATGCTACGACGCGTAGCCCAAGCGCTACAATGCGTAGTCCATGTGCTACAGCGCATAGCCTAACCGCTGCAACGCGTAGTCCATGTGCTACGCCTCGTAGCCCAAGCGCTACGACATTCGTAAAACTTATGCTACGACGCGTAGCCCAAGCGCTACAATGCGTAGTCTAAGTGCTACGACGTTTAGTCGTTGTGCTAGGATGCATAGCAATGGTAAGATTGTTTGTATGCACTAACCAACATCTGCTACAATGATGTCCGTGTAACGAGGCAACGCTCTCGCTGCTTTTGCGGCTATTTGAGGCACATGAAGTGCCATCAATAACGTTATTGCCTGCAACAAACAAAAACACTCCTTTTTAAGGAAAATAACGCCAGAACTATAGTTCTTATAAATATTGGAAGAATGTAAAAAACACAACTTATTTCTCTTGCATAATTCTAAAGCTTCATAACTTTATCGGTCAATGATAGTTCAATCAAAGTCACCTGCAAGGCCCTATCCTCAGCGTTCGCAGTCACCATGACAGTTGTAGCATCCTTTAACGCTGATACAGATTTAGGCGCAGTGGACACCCTTACTAGCAGCTCACTGCACACTGCCTTAGCGAGAGGCGCGTCACTGCCCGCCAGAGAATCGATGCCCGGTTCTCCACTGCCAAGGTATTGACGTAACACGTCTAGGACTTGGGTTAATACTTCTGGTGGTTCTTCACTTTCGATGTCTATGCCTTCCATGCGCTGTTGGATAATGTTTTCGTTTTATTATTAGATCCATGCAGTGGATTTTGAGCTTTGATAGGAAAAGGCTTTAAAAGTTTCTCGAGTATGCTGCCAATATTGCGAGAACAGTTTTCGAATATTACATACATTAAGCTAAGCTAAGCAGGCTGTATTTGTTACGTGTATTTTTTTTGGAATATCTGGCAAAAAGTCCCTGAGCTTTAAAAATGACCTCCTGCTTTTGTTGAAGTAGATTAATCTAAAATAATAAGAATGAAATGCTGTTCGGTAAACGCATAACTTGAGATTGACTGGATCGGTTAGTATAAGGTTCTTACTGACGAAAAATTACAAAAGTTTCCCGTACAATTTTCAAATTCGGGAACAACTGAACGTCCTTTTTCTTATGGAATTTTTGTCAAATTTATTGAAATTTGGACAAGTTCTATCGGGTCAGCTCGTAAAAAAAAATGCCGGTATTTAACACTACAAGCCAAGCAAAGTGAGTACCGGATGTGCCTTGAACAGATGCGCGACGTATCTGAGCGCGTAGTGCGGCGCGCGCGCGCCCGCGTGCGCGAGGCAGCGCTGCCAGTGGCCGGCGCGCGCCAGGCGCTCCAACCCTTCAGTCTCCGCCTCCGCTTCCGCTTCCGCTTCCGCTTCATGAGGAACTTCCACTTCTTCTTCTTCATATTCTGCTGATGTACCTGTTTCATAAAGGGTTCAATTGAGAATAAAATGTTAAAGCAGATTTAGATTTTTTAAATTATCAATGTATTTTTTCTAACCTGGCGCTTCATCATCTGCCACGTAGCCTTCAGTGAGAGCTGCTCGAAGTTGTTCGCCGATGTCATTTTGACCGATTGCAGCGAATCTAAATAGTTTTTAATAGTTATTTATGCAACTGTTATATAATAAGGAGTATTAAAACACGAATGTGGGTTTACACGTGAATTCGAATTTTTCGAATTCGAATAAACAATTTTTTTTTTTTTAAACTGTGCTTTGTTAGTGAAACGCGCCTGCATGACAACATCCTTTTTTTGAAATTAGTTGCATTATAAAATTTTGTACATTATAACACCCGTTTGGGTGATATAATGGTTATTATGACACTGGTTGTTTTAATGTTGGCAATAAGCTAACTGTTTCAGAAACTTTTATAGAGGATTTATAGCATGGGTGTAGATAAAATATTTAAATATATTTTGACCCTAGTTTTACATTTGAGTAGTATTTAGCGCATTGTTATTTTGGCCAACGCAGGGCAATGACCTTTCTACTTCTTTCCGTCCAGAATTGCCGAGGACTACATACATAAAGTCACGCCTTCTTCCCATGGGGGTAGGCAGAAACTACAGAACGCCACCTGCTACGATCCTTACATACTCCTTTTGCCTCGTTTACGTCAGCCAAGGACTAGTTTTTATTAAAAGAGTCCACTACACATAATAGACAGCGTTCACTTAGGTACCTCTCAGCAAGCATATCGGCAGCAGCCTTCCGGCGGGCGTCGTGCAGATGGTCCCGGGCCAGGCGCGCGGCCCGCAGCGCGGCGCGCTCGGCCAGGCGCGGCGCGCGCGCGGCGGCGGCTCGCGCGCTGGCGACGCCCAGCAGGCGCACGGCGTCGCCCCACTGCGCCGCGTCGGCGTGCGCGGCGGCGCGCTGCAGCAGCGCGGGCACGTCGCCCGGCACGCTCTCGGCGCCGCTGTCGGGCACGTACTCGCGGGACACGCGGGACGCTTCGTCCCAAAGTTCTGTGTAGTCGTGGAGATGTTTGTGTCTGATAAGTGCGGAAAGTAGGTGTTTTCCGACGAGTGGCATTTTCGTGAGTGGGCGACACGAGTATGTAATAAAGGGGGTAGGCAGCACACGGCGTATAATTTAAAACAAGAACAACGTCGGGATGGCGACGGAATTACCTACTTCGTAACGTACTTATAAATCTTTATTTCTTTCCTGTTCTTGTGGTTAGTGACTAACTGGCGAGAAACCTGGCTTGCAGTTGAGAAATATCTCACAGACATAGTTTACTCACTTATAATTAGCTTGAGAATCTTATAAGAACATCAGATTTACGTAATTTTTGTTTTAATTCATAGATTAAAATCTCAATTATTTATGAAATAACTTGCTGCGCCCCGTGGTTTCACCCGTGTAACTCGATCTCGTGAAAATATCGGGATAAAAAATATCCTATGTGTTAATCCCTATCTGTTTGCCAAATTCCATCAACACCCATTCAGCCGTTTTACAAACACACAAACTTTCACATTTATAATATTAGTAGGATTAGGACTCACCCAAATCTTTGTAATGCTGCACAACCTCACGAGGCCTGTTAGCTCTGATCATGAGCGTCTCAAACTGCGGCAAGTCTCCGCGCTCAGCAGCCGCCCTCGCTCCTTCCACTAACACCTCCTCAACCTAAGAGAAACTAAACCATTAGGTAATACCTAATGGTTCACTTTCTCTTTTTTTTTTGACATGACATAAACATTATATTCATGTCATATCACAATAAAAAGCCGGCTAAGTGCGTGTCGAACCACGCACAATGAAGGGTTCCGTAGTTGGAATGAATTTATCCCAAGCACAAACTTAACATTGTAGTTGAAAAACTTTTTCTCTCACATGGAATGTATGGGAGAACATGCTTTTGCCACTGCAAATGTAAGTTGATCGATCATTACTCGGTAACTTGTAGAGCCTACTTGTTAGCTGTGATAGTTTTCCTTTTTCAGTCGTAGGAACTTTGGTCACCAGCTCAGTGCCGAGTCGTCTAAGATTTATTTTTTATTTATTAATTATTCAACTTTATGCACAAGTAAAAAACTACTGTACAAAGGTAGACTTAATGCCTGAGGCCGAGGAGGATTTAGAAGTCTCATCTTTCTGGTGACCACTGCATCAACGGGTGCCGCAAAAAAACTATCGGGTACTCTATCTAATATGGAACACTTGTATAATTGGAGTCTTTATTTTTTATCTTGTATATTATTAATCCTCTGAGATAGACCAATAAATGTAACTTTTGTATCTCACCATAAGCGGTGCATGTTGCTCAGCCAAGGCAAGTGTCCTCTGATACTTATCCTGTGTTGCAGGTTTTAGGAACGCTACTTCTGCTTCGTCCGGCTTTTCTTGCACTAAGAAAGCTGCTTCCACCAAAATGACTAGAGAAATAGACCAATAATATTGTACGTCTCACCAAGAGCGGCGCATGTTGCTCGGCCAAGACGAGCGCCCGCTGGTGCTTGCCGTGCTGCAGCCACATGCGAACTGCGTGCTCGGGCGCGCCGGCTCGCAAGAACGCAGCTTCGGCTTCGTCGGGCCTCTCGTCTGCTAAAGACGCTGCTTCGGCCTGCGCTACTTCACTGCGGGATACTCCGCCTCCTAGGGAGCTTAGCTCCATTGCTATGTCCCATCTGGTATAAAAAATTACAAGAAGTCTAGATTTGTGCCTAATTGTTAAATTGGCAATAGGTTCTCCCTGTATTATATCTATATAAATAAATGTTATTCGTTATTAGGCACATCGCTTGAAAACAGTTGGACCGATTTTATATTTTTTTTTTATGATCATTTTAGTCTGAATAAGGTTTCTAGGATCCATTTGCCTGAAAATGGGAATATTCTCAAGTGCTTTCTCTCTATGGGATTTTTTATGAATTTAAGAACCTCACGGTTTACTGAAATTTTAACAGGAAAACGGCAGTCGGGTCAGCCAGTGGGTCATAAACATAACTGTCGCAATATGGGCGTTCTGTACCCCACTGCCGACCCTTTCGGGGAACACAGCCGTGATGTTATGCTAGATTCAACCCCAACCGACCTCTGTGCTTGCAGAGCCCAGCGCGCCCCCAGGGCCGCGAGTCCCCGCGCCGCCAACAGTCGCGCGGCCGGCGCTCCGCCAAGCGCGCCCGCCCATTGAAGGGCCACCTGAACATTGATTTGTAAGCACTTCAATACCTAACGTCACACGCACGTTCATTAAATACACTCGGTATTTCATTAACAGGCTAAACGATGTTCTTTTTCCGCGTTTGTTCCCGATCAGACAACTCTGAGGCATTTTCTGATCGGGAACATTATGGTTTGTCGCACACGTATGTAATGAAAGTGTTAACAAACCCTGTTTAGGTTACATTGTTACGCAATCACACATTCATCCATCTATATTAAGAATGATTCAACTTTATATCTCACCATTTTTTCCAACAATATTATTGTTTGAATAACATAATTATATTGTAATCGAAAAATCATCGACACAAATTGAGGTTATAAAATTAACGTCTATTGTCAAGAAAAACATCTTTAAATATTCAAATAATCAAATCAAAGCCCTCAATTTGTAAAAGTGGCACTACAGATTGGCATCCACAGGTACGATTTCTAATCCATTTGTTTACATTTTCATCGGATACTTTTGGGACAGACTATACACACAAGATGACCTGATTAATACTGACAGAAGGGTGCAAAGAGGGGTGAAGGAGCAAAAATAACAGTCCTACACTGTTATATTTTTGCTGCTAAGTATTCACCCATTCATTATGTTCGTTGTTACTGGGCTAATGTTGTCAAAACATGAAATAACTCTAGTTCATAGGGTACCTGCTGTTGAACCCCGCTGGGAGCATGCGCTCGAGCAACTCGCTCTGCTCCCTCCCACTGACCCGCTGAACGGTACATCTGAATCGCACTTTTCCAATCTCCTGGAATTATATCGTTAATTTAGTACCAATTTTTCAAACGTCTGATAACTTTTATCTAAAGAATAAATACGGCGGGGGTATGAACATTTTCTACACAAAAATTGTCAAACCGCTATTTTTATTTATCAAATAAAAGTTATCTGAAGATTAATGTCACAAAATTTTCACAATAAACTCCGAAAAGTACACACAACAAAAATAGCAAGTCTGAAAATAGGAGCAAGACCTCTTACAATATTCTTCCTAAAAATGTCAAGTATACAGAATCCCTGGGACACTTGGCCGCTTATTAATTAACGAGGATTAAAGTTACAACCAGATTTAGCTTAAGATTTACCATAAATTTTTCGAGGTTTAACTTTGGCATAACTTAACTCCGTGTTTATTAATAAGGGGATTGAAAAATTTATCACAGGACCAGTACGAAAGCTAACCAAGATTTTTTAAATATCCTTATATCATGATCATACAGGACATATACGCGCAAACTGATACATGATTCTAGACCAATCAGGGTTGACATATTTCTTCAGTTCAAAAAAATCTGTTTTGTTAGATTTACAGTCATGTGCTTCTTCTTCGTGTCGCTGGCACGTTTTTTTGGCCCAAAACTTCAGCGTATACGGAGGGTTACGCTGAAGTTTTGGGCCAACAAAATATGGGTTCACTTGGAAGTCCCTGAACCGTCACCAAACCCATGCGGGAAGGTGTAAGTCGAACCTCGTAAAGTGGGACTATCTCGACGGAACGACAGCGGGGTGTGGATGTGGAGCTGTGTCACAAACAATGCTCCACCTCCTATCCTGCCCTTTGTGCCCCAAAACAAGCATCCAAAGTGACCTCTCCGCTGCTACCGATAACATTTTGGGCCAATCATAAGCATGTGCTGAATTCATGGTAACAATTTGCGCATCGATGTTTACACCATGCATAGCGACCATAGGTACTAACCAGCTTGTATGTAATGGTTCTCTGCGGCGCGCAGATCTCCCGAAGCGTGTAGCGCCTGTGCTACGTGGCGCCGCGTAGCTTCCAGCAGCGAGCTACGGTGAGCTGCTACGAGGCGTAACATTGAGTCGTATTGAGACGCTTCCTAATACAATAGAAAACCATACGATAATCTATACATATTATAAATTTAAGTCGCTTTTCGTGTCTGGTTGTGTGTCGGCGTTGTTCTTCTAAACAACGCAACAGATTTTGATGAGGTTTTCACCGTCGCTGTCGTTTAAAGAATTTATTCCGGAAGGTTTATGTGTATAATACGTTACTATTATGTTACATATAACTAAGAAATATTGATGTTTTGTCAAGTCCAAAAACACCGTGCGAAGCGCTAGTGAAGAATAAGCCTGGGAAGGCATTAGAAGAATAGTACCGTTGTCGCATTTGTCTTACCACGTTGAAAGACAAGTGCGTGTGTACAGAGTGTTTCTTTTCGATTTTCTTTTTTTTTGTATGGTAATATATATTTTTTGTACGTATCGATACTATACAATTGCGAATTTGAGAACGTTTTTCGTTAATTAAC
Source organism: Lithophane semibrunnea (assembly GCA_947363905.1). Classification (NCBI taxonomy): domain Eukaryota; kingdom Metazoa; phylum Arthropoda; class Insecta; order Lepidoptera; family Noctuidae; genus Lithophane; species Lithophane semibrunnea. Next base: position 8,648,013 of record OX376201.1, on the reverse strand, counting down.
ATACTGCATATCGTGAAAAAACTTACCTTATACATAGAACCTCACCTGGTTCTCCAAAGCATGTAAATGTGTTGAACTTTGTTCCTCAGTTGTCCGTCTAGCCTCAGTTGTTGCGCGAGCGGCATATAGTCTTTAGTCTATTCCTCAATGAGATGTGGCAAAATAAAGCCACTGTAAACTCACCTTGTACATAGAAATGGCCTCATCCGGTTCTCCAAGGCCGATATAAATCTGTTCTGCTTTTCTTAACTGTCCGTCCAGCCTCAGTTCTTGTGCGAGCGGCATGTAGATGTCTCTCGTCTGTTCCTCCGTCAGATGTGCGGCGGCAAGTTGAAGTCCGTCGGCGACGCGACCGGCAGAGTTGTATGCCCGGACGCATCGTTCCGCCATGCCACATGATGTTAGTACGCGTTCTGCTGTCTCCCATTCCTATATAATTGACAAAATCGTTTTAAATTACAGACTTATCCCCCGACTACTTACAGCAAAGTTATAAGATTGCATATCTTGCAAGCTACGGGTGTTTTTAACCTATGGAAATATAAAATTGTTGGAACACTTACACGAGTGGAAATAAAATGATCACCAAGTCTCTCACACTGCTCCTTGATGGAGTCTTTGTCTTCTATAGCCTGAAAAATAAACAATTCATGCTAGCATGTAAGATTTTAATGTAACCGAAATATTAAAAGACCTATCTGGCGTAATCAATAACTGCGGTGTAGCTTCAAAACATTACTTTTGTGCGGTAACGCATACCTACCTTTAATTGCACTTTAATCTGATTGGCTTAAAAGAGCCGATTACATATCGTACTGTGTCAGCGTGTCACATTCAGAGTATTCAGACGGCTGAACATTAGCTTAGTTATATATGACTGGCGTAGCAGATTGCTACGCCGTAGACGATCGCTACCCGCCATAGTCATTGTGGCAGATCTTTACCATTGTTTGTGAAACTGCTGTTACACCAGCCTGAGTGGTATTTTTTTTTAAATCCTTCTAATGCAACTACTCTCCTACCTGCAGTATCTGCAGCGCCTTCCTGTAGTGATGCGCGGCGAGCGCGGCGTCGAGCGCGTCGCGCGCGCGGCCCGCCTCGATGAGGTGCGGCACGGCCGCGCCCGCCTGGCGCGCGCCCACCAGCCACGCGCCCCACGCGCCCTCCAGCCGCGTCACCTCGCCCGGGCACGCCTGCGTAGCATGACGGTGACAATACGGGAACTCAAATGGGGATACTATGCTGTGGTAGAGCCCAAATACCGTATTCACCCGAGAACCAGTGGATGGCCATTAAATGAGCCCAGTGCAGGTGGTAAAATCCTCACGGCGAAAGCATGGATTATGATCTGTCTGTACAAATCTTTAAACTGACTATGGACAGCTATGTCATTTTTTTTTGCAAAATGAGTGGCACTGACCCTATGCAGGGTGTAAGGATAAAAACCCGTTAGCCTTGGTTTAATTTATAGAACGTAAAATCAATGGAAAATTACAACTTTTTTTTAAAGAAAGTCTACATTTTATAACTAGAATTTTTCACCCTATACGCAAGGGCAACGAACTTGCGTCTCAACACGGGCGAGGGGCGCGGGACGTGACCTGACCCGCCGTGAACGCGATCCCCCCGCAGTCAGTCAGCTGTTTCGCTAGCGAGCGAGCGCACGTAATGTAAAGCCGCGTCGCGGCGTCGTAGCGCCGCTCATTTCTCGTGCGTAAATAATAATTAATAATATTTTATTAATTATTATTATTTACGCACGTAAATAATAATTGTAGTGTGATTATGTCTTACACGAATGAACAGTGCACCGAAATGGACGAATGAACACTTTACGCTATCGCGGGTGATAAGAGTGATAACCTGAACGAGGTTCGTAGAATGTACGCAGAATTGTTGCCTAAACAACGTGTGCTAAATCGTGAAACGGTGTTGACGACCTCACAAAGGATTCGTACCTACTTACAGCCTGTTCACCGTGCTCAGGGTCGTGGGAACCAGCAGCTGCCAGCTGATTTTCAAGAACGAAACGAAAATCAAATTTACATGTCGACTCTTCACAACACCTAAGGTACTTAGGTATTTTTGCTTGTCCTAAGCCAGAAAAAGTATAAAGGGAAAGTTGCATCGCAGGTTATGTGTATTGTTTATTTATACCTCGGGCGACCTCGGGTGCATATCCATGAATTTGCGGACGGTGTCGGATAGAAACTTTTTAAAATCTTTTAATGAAAATAATGTTTTTTTCGTTTTGTTGTGACTCGGTCATTTATTTTTATATTTAAGTACCCATGGTTTGAGTGACAACGGTGTTTACCCTTACACCCTGTATAGAAGAAAACTCAAAATATTATACTGTCAGGTTTTTATGGTGACAAAGCAATGTCAGATAAATATCTGATCACAACCATGTATCAAATTCTTCTGAACTGCACTGAGTAAGCAGATAGATATGTATAACGCAAGATATGTCCGATATTTATATGCATTCTGAGAGGTGACACATCTCTTTGAAGCCGATGCGGTATCGTATATTTTGGCGTTGCTTGTTTCGTCAAATAGTTTTGGCATTCCTTTGATGTCACTTATTTGTGCTGCTACTTGTATATGCCTTCCACAAATGATCACAATACATATATTTGCTGTTATATGGACAACAGACATCAATGGATTCATGGCATTCACAATCTGTCAAAAAAACCATCAATTTACCAATTTTTGACAAGTTTGACAGATTGCGACTTGAATGTGAACGTGTTTTAACCCTCTTGGACCCGAGCGTCTCACTAACTCGTAAGAGAATTGGCGCTTTGATATTATTTCCGAGCTGTTTACAGTAATACATTTATGCTCGCGACTGTACCTACCTACATATTTCAAATCTGAAAAAAACTTAAAACTCCTTACAAACAGGCTCAATTACCTCTCTAGCTAACTGAACAGCTCTCGCATAGTTATTTCCTTTGGCGTAGTACTCCACTGCTGCACGAGTATCACCTTTGCGTTCTGATATTTCGCCAGCCGTCTCCCACCATTCTTCCTGAAAACCAGAAACCGAAAAATGTGACGGTTATTTATTAAATCTATAAAAATATCAAAATGTTCTCAACTGTTAAAGATTCTATATTTATATTTCGGGTGATATATGATTTGGCAGACTTTAAATTTAGTCACCGAGATAGATAAAAATCAAGACTTGCTTGGACGATGCATTGATGATTGAAAGTCTACACATGCATCCTGATAGCTAATACATGCTATTATTGCTAAAGACGTCTCGTCCAGAGGTGACGCCTTCACAGTGTATAATTGTGCACAGAACTCATATTTAGACGTGCTATATAACAAACCAAAAACCTCCTAAGAACATGACGCAAAGTATTCCAAAATACCTGAATAAGCTGAGTATGAACAGAATCGACCAAGTCCGTATCTCTAAGCAGCTGCGGGTGCTGCAGCAGCAGCGCGGCGGCCCGCTTGGGGCGGCGCCCGCGCAGCCACAGCCGCGCGGCGCCCGGCGCCTCGCCCGACGACGCTAGCACTGCGCCCGCCGAGCCAAGGCGACCTGGAAGTGTCATCATGAACTGGTGACCTAATACGTAAATGAATAAATATTGGCACTTCTTACAAACATAAGGCCTGCAACAAAGTCAAAGTCAAGATCAAAGTCAAATACATAGAAATAGAACTGATTCTAGTTGCCCCTTCCAAAAGGTAGTTTTCGTATGGAGAAGAATGGGCAAGAAATTCCACCGTTACTCTTTAAAAAAAAATGTTTTACAATATTTGGTATACTGTTACGGTTATCCGCCAGCTGTGCAGCTGTGAGCCCAGAGGGCCTCAATCTACCCTCGCATTAACTCGCAGTCAACAACTAACAACCAACGCCATCTACCGGTGTTGAGAGCAACTACTATATCAGCAGTCATCAGGATCGACCGATGCAATCTACTTATCAGACTTACTAGCACCATCTATCAACTTATACAGCCACTAATATCTTGTGGTCATTATTTAATTTAAATTCCCTGAGCATTCATTTTTATTACCTTGGAAATAGTACTGTAAATCATACTCAATTATAAAAATGTAGTTTATTAACTTATAGCTTTCATTCTTATCAATTTTGTTAGAAGTATGTCAATTTATGTAAGTGCTTCGAATATTTACAATAATAATAAAAAGACAACTTTTTCGGCGGGTGCGACGTGAGGGTGGTACGGATTACGGTGTTTTGGACTTGCGAATATTTTTGAATACAAATTATTGTGAGTGTGTACTGTTTCATTTCCACTTCTGAACACCCATTACAATACATCAATTATATAATTACATGTGAAGACGATGCACCGAGAATACAATTACAATAGGTAAAAAGAATTAAAAATTAAAAATGGAGCAATGACAAATAAATAAATTAAGTATGTGATAGATACATGGTGCTCACATATTTACAAACATTAAAGTATACGATATCACAATATTCCTACAAACTTGCAAGTAATACTAATAGGACAGTTCATAAGGCCTACAGAAGTCTAAGTAAAAGTGGGAGTCTTTTATACAATACACGAGAAATTCTTAATTCGTTGCTCAGCCGATATAAAAACCCTCGACACTATCTAGAACTCTTTAAGGTCTAAGTATATTTTTTTTCTACATTCTTTATGAAGATTTCCTAATTGAACTCAAACTTAAAGCATTTACAGGCACTTTTGAATTGTTAAGGGGTCGGTCAGTCGGAAATATGAAGCTAGTTGCCTATTCCAAAGCGTAGTAGGTTCCTATGGAGAAGAACGGACAAGAAACTCACGCATGAATGATGTAACCAACCAGTAGAAATCAAGTAGTCCATGTGCTGCTGTTTCAATGTAGTCACAGAGGCGCGGTCAGTTCTCTCAGCCAGTACAATGGCGTCTGTCCACTTGTTGAACTGCTTGTACATATCCACGGCGAGGTCGGGCCGCGCCGCGCGACGCACGTAACACTCTTCAGCCGCGGCTAAGTCACCGTTGAAGATTGCTAGACGAGCTCGCACTATGGCATTGTTTAATCCTGAAAAACGTTTAACGTAAAGGTAGGAATAGATTTTACTGTAGTAATAAAAATAAAAGTGAGTACCTTATTTTTAGCCTGTATGGTCCCACTATATTTCAAAGGAATTTAATTTTTACCCCCCTATCGATGCTGATAGCTATTGTGTATCAATAGATGGCATCCCGTCATTTTTGCCTGACTGTGCCGCGATACAATACTATCGCGGCACGGCCTTTTGCCAAAACCCAGATATTTTGTAAAAACTAGTTCACTTACCGACTGTGACGTCACCGTCACCTTCAGCCGCAGCAATTTCAACGGTCTTCTCTAAATAGAAAGTACGAGCTACGTCATCAACCTCCCGGTAGCATTTGGCGGCCAACTAATAAATAAAGGATACATGCTTTAATTAAAGTTTCATATTCAAGCAAATAAATGATTTGATTTGAATTGATTTGATTTGATTTGAACGTGTCAAACAAGTGCTACAACTTAGCTCTTACCTATAGAATATTAACATTTTAAAATGTTTACTTTATAATCAAAAGAAAACGGGACTATTTAAATATTACAGAATTCAGGTTAGATGAAAAATTACTATAGTTAGTCTTAATAAGTTAACAATTGGAATTATTAAAATAAACAGGGTCCATCATTTAACCTGTACATCATCATCGGCGAGTGCTCGTTCAGCTAGCTGCCTCCACAGCGGAGCCACGTCCGCATTGTTGCCCACACCGTCCAAATAGCGCGCACAACCGGCTAAGTCACCGCTTCGAAGCGCGTTATCTAAATAATAACATACATTACGTTAAACTGCGCTAATTACATCGAAATTAAGTACGTGAATTTAAAATAGGACTACAAAATTATACAAAAAATATAAATAATCAAATCAATTCTTTTTATTTCGGACACGAATATCCATATAGTGTTAGTAACAAACAAAAAATAACTTATTGCCTAGTGTTAGTATTAATCAACCTCCGCACAAACTGCTGAACAAACAACAACGGCTGAATAATGATTTTAAGAAAAATTCAATGATAAATTAAAAAAGGAGAATGGGCTCAAAAGAAATTTACTACGAATTGGCTACGGCGTAGCGGTTTAGGCACACGCTACGCGGTCGTAGCAGATAATAGGTCAGCTACGCGGTCGTAGCAGATAATAGGTCAGCTACGCGACGGGTCGCGATCGGGAGGAGTGATTAAGTTTATCTTTTGCTACGTAATGGTCTATTAGCAGTGCGTTTATTTGATTAAATACCACGTATCAATCATGAACATGTTCTGTTATTTACCGTTATGCATACAATAACGAATCTTACACGACGTGTTTAAGGATTTAAAAATAATCATACCTAGAGTGGCTCAAAACGGAAGATTTTACTGTCTAACTTGATTAATAAGAAAATAGAAGATCAATAATATTAATTAAATAGATATAGTAAAGACAGTCCGCCACTGCTTTTTTGAAAGCGCTGTTCTTAAAAAGGACTAAGGGCGAATTCGACTAAAGTTTTATACCTAAGTGTATGCAGACTTGTAAAGTCTTATCCTGCGTATACATTTTGTTTTTTTTAACTCTCAGATTTAATTCCACAAATAAAAGATATCTTTTGATGTTATATGACTTGATCAGCTCAGTCCTAAACGGATTTCATTCTTTCGCTCTACCAAATCTGTCGGGGTTCAGCGTAGCTCCGTAAAGATAATAAGCATACTGAAAGCGAGTCGATGCTCGTCGAGCTGCAGGTAGGGCAGCAGGCCGCCGTCCAGCACGACGCGGCGCGCGCGCAGCTCAGCGCCCACTGCGCCGCCGCACTCGGCCATCTCCACGCTGCCGGGGTCCCACGCGCTGTACCTGCGTATACACCCGCTCATACATTGGTACTAAAGTTTCTGGTAATTGGCACTTCTATATCTATACATATTATAAATTAAAGTCACTTTTCCTGTTTGTCTATTTGTCCGCGTTGTTCTTCTAAACCACGCAACAGATTTTGATGAGGTTTTCACCATCGTTTAGAGAATTTATTCCGGAAGGTTTAATTGAATACAACAACAACATGATCAGCCTATAATGTTCCCACTGCTGGGACACAGGTCTCCTCTCTTCGAGAGGGAGTGGGCCATAATCTACCACGCGGGCCCAGTGCGGGTTGGTAAATGGCACATGTCTTCGAATTTTTGGTTCTAGGACATGCCGGTTTCCTCACGATGTTTTCCTTCACCGTTTTGAGAGCAGGGGGCTCATTACGAACTTTTAAAAAACCTGGCAAGTTCCAGGCAATAGGGAATATGCATGTATTTTTTAAATATTTTTATTCGATAATTTACATCGTCAAATAATAGTTTAAAAAAAATCGACGGCAAAAAAGCAATATAAAGTACTTAAAAAAGTTTAAAAATATCCAACCGATCCGGGCTATTTAAACGCCCTCCATTTGGCGCGCTTGGTGTGGTGACGTCACAGACCGTGAAAACAAACAAGCAACTGTCAAGTCAACGTCAAACACTCCTTTTTGTATGAGCGTTTGACATTGACTTGACATTTGTTGATTGACTTGACATTGACATTTTGATTGTTATCCCGGATTGTTACGTCACATCCGCTCTTAGCTTTTCAAGTATTTGAATTACCCACGGTTTTTTGGGACTTTTAAAAAATTTATTTCTCGCTCAAAAAGAAATTTTATTCAAAAATATTGATGGAGGCATGATTCTGAAGTAATATAGTTTATAAAAAAAATATTTGACCCATATTTGAGTCACATGGATATTCCCTATTCATATCCCTGCATGGTTATATTTCGTATTATGACATTCATAATTCTGACCGACTTCACGCTAGGTAGTTTGTCTATGGCTGGCTTGTAATTCTCTTTCATTCAGAAACAGAATGACATAATTTATCGGTAAGTTACGATTTTATTTAAATCACGTATTTTATGAAATAAATATAAATAAAAATAATTCTAGTTACTAAAAGAAGGTGAAAATATGAACGCAATGTATATTGTGCTACATAAATAATTAATTCATTTAATAATTTTGTGTGTTTGCAAATTGTAACGCGAGATTAAGTTTCCGAACGTGAAATTCAGCTGGGAATTTGACAACTTCATGGACGTTTATTATTGTCATTGTTGCACAAAGAAATTATTTTTATTTAATATTAAGTAGACTAGATTCGAAGTATAAACAAAAATATGGCTAGGGATGGATATGGTGGTGGATGAATATACTTACACCACACAACCGTGTGGTGGTTTTCAAGTGTTTTTAAAATCAGTTTTCATCATGATAATAGATGATAATATTATAATAGAGGCAGTTGTTGACATGTGGAATATGAGCTCGGCTATCATTGCATTGTGCCGATTGTCGGAACGGCCAATGGCCTGGCTGATGGCCGAAAGCCTCGGCCAGCAGCTCTGGAGGCTCTCGTTAGGCAGTTGGATCAACGGCCTGATTCAGAAGGCAGATAAGGCTCGCATTGTGAGGAGGTTCCTGTCTCTGCAAGTCTGCAACCCTAACCACTGGTAGCTTGGACCCTGCTCCCGATACCGGCGGACCTATTTTTATATTTTCAAATGATGTTTTTAATGACTTTCACAAAATATTTAAAAATGTATAATTAAGTATGAAAATAAATAAACGATATATTAAAAGGCACTTGTAATTATTATACATAGTTCAGTGGATGAGAGTTTTCGCCCTCGTCGGCGCCTAAAATAAGTTCTGTTGGAAAAGTTGTGGGAGTTTTACAATTTTATCGTTTTTTCGATGTTTTTATCAGTCAGAAGTGCTACTTTCTAGAGTTTCCAGAAACTCAAACGGTACATATTCGTCACACCTGATAGTTTTTTATGTTAACTGGATAACGCTCGAATAATTTCAACAAATAAATCTAAAATAATTCACAATCCATTCAATAAAAGCTGCTTCAGAGGAGCTTATATTGAATGGATTGAGAGGTTACTTATTAACAGTTTTAATATGTCAAGAAATTTCAAACGAACGTTCGTAGTACGGTATTGCTAGGCAATATTCGGGCAGAAGGCGGCCAGGGTGTCACGTGACCGCTGACTCGCTGGTTTTGACGATTCATAATACGAAATTGCAAGGCAGTTCTCTTTACGCCGTAAACTGCCTGGAAATAAGAGTTCATAATAGGGCCCCAGTGGTGATAAAAATGTGTACACAAAGCGCCTGGCTGGGTTCGAACTCACGACCTGAGGGTAGGAAATCATCCAATGACTTCTCCCGCTCTGGGTGGAGCGGAAGGGCGTGTCAGACTTTTACTGACTAAAACCCACCCGTGTTCCTTCAGTTGCCTATTGCCAAGATATCCCTTTCGGACTAACCCGCAACCCTGCCAGGAGTTAAGTATACCTAATACGTTAATATTACATATAACTAAAAAATATCTATCTAGTCGTAAAAAACCGTGCGAAGCAGAAGTGGGTCGATAGTATAGTATAAAGTTTAATAAATAAATATGTATACATATAACATAGCTATAGCTAGTATGTTATGTTGGAGGGTCACAGATTGTGAGAGGAACTTGTTAGCACATACCTAACCTTATTATAAGATTAGTAAAGGACCTCGATTCATTTATTTATCTAACTGCGGGAAACACGAATAAGAAAAATCGTTTATTAACAATTTCTTAATTCTTGAGTAACTTTCGTGCGTAAGTAATAGCATTTCACTCACCATACAAGTAGATGAGTTGGTGTTTGGGCAACGACTGCGTCGCTATTCTCAATCCACTGCACGAATGAAACTCCACTTGCTATGATTTCCTGAGACAATAATAATTATAATAAACATTCAGTAGCGCCATCAGGATGGAATTTGGTGTGGACAAATGTGCAGTCATGCATGTAAAGCGAGGGGGGATTATGGAATCCGTGGGAACCCAACTCTCGGATTCCATACACCTTAGATCCCTCTCCTCAACCGAAACCTACAAGTATTTGGGTATGTCGGAAGCATTAGGCATCAATGTTGCCGACATGAAACAATCGTTGAGGGAGCGCTTCTTTGGCCGCCTGAATAAAGTGTTAAATAGTCTTTTATCAGGCGGAAACAAGGTGCGAGCCTTCAACGGCTGGGTCATGCCGGTTTTGATGTATTCTTTCGGCATACTCAAATGGACTCAGACGGAACTTGACGCCCTGGATAGGAAGGTCCGTACACTGCTGACGGCAAATCGGATGCATCACCCACGGTCATCAGTGATGAGACTGTACATCCCGCGGAAGTGTGGGGGACGAGGTTTCTTAAATGCCAAAACCCTCCGCAACCGCGAGATTTGCAGACTCAGGGAATATTTCTTTCAAACTGACGTGGGGATGCACCGAGATGTGGCTGCAGTCGACAAGGGCCTTACTCCGCTCTCCTTGGCGAAAGAGAACTGGCGCAAACCTACAGTACTTGATACTAACGATCGTAAGGAAGTATGGCAAGGCAAAGAGCTACACGGACGCTTTTTCCGGGCCCTCCATGGGCCTGAAGTAGACTTTCTGGCTTCTGTATCCTGGCTAAGTTTCGGTGACCTCTTCGGGGAAACCGAAGGTTTTGTCTGTGCGATTATGGACAAAGTCATCATGACGAATAATTACCGGAAATACATTGTCAAAGACGGTACGGTTGACATCTGTCGGGCATGCCACTGTCCCGGTGAATCGATCAGACATATTGTTTCCGGTTGTTCTCGTCTTGCTAATAGCGAGTACTTGCACAGACACAATCTAGTAGCTAGGATTATCCACCAGCAACTTGCCTTGCAGTACAACCTTGTGGAGTATGAAGTACCATACTACAGGTATGTGCCCGACCCAGTTCTCGAAAATGGTGACGCCACATTGTACTGGGATCGATCTATCATCACTGACAGGACTATTGTAGCCAATAAGCCTGATATTGTGGTGATAGATCGACGAGAGCGCCGTGCAATGATTGTTGATATCTCTGTCCCTCATGACGAGAATCTCGTGAAAGCTGAGAAAGATAAAAAAATCAAGTATCTTGATAAAGCACACGAGGTTGTCGACATGTGGGACGTGGACTCTGCAATCATTGTACCGATAATCGTTACGGTCAATGGCCTAATAGCGAAGAGCCTCGACCAACATCTCAGGAGGCTCTCATTGCACGGCTGGGTCAAGGGCTTGATTCAGAAAGCAGTACTCCTGGACACGGCACGCATAGTGAGGAGGTTCCTTTCTCTAGAGCCCTGACCACCGGCAGCTTGGACCCTGATCCTGACGCCGATGGGCTACTATTTTTTATATTTTTAAATGTTTTGTTTTCATGTTTTTTATAAAAAATATTTTAAAATGTAACAAATATGTATTTAAAAAGAAATAAAAAGAAAAAATAATAATAATAATAGCTAAAATTGTTAAACAATCTTCGTCAATGAATTAATATTTTCTTAGTAAAAGTCTTACCTTGTCGCCATTATTTAGACGTAGTAAAGCTAGCCTCCGTCTCGTGTCTCTCAACAGTAGTAATTGTCCGCTCTCGTTCAGCTCGAGCCAATCAACCCGAGCCTCATGCCACCACTGACCCAACTGTATACCTGCATACATAATCAATTTAGGGCGGTATCGTGTAACTTTAGCGTTAATATTACAGAAATGGGTAAACGAAAGAGAAGTAGTGCCAGTTAATAAAACAACAAAATCAAAAGGTTTGATAAACGAAGGCTCTGCAAACAGTGTTATTTCTGCACTTTCCAAATACTTTTGTTTATATTAGGAGGCCGTTATCTATCAGATTTTGATGAGGTTTTCATTTCACCATGCATCGTTTAGAGAATTTATTCCGGAAGGTTTTTTTGTATAATACGTTAATATTAAAGTTAAATATAACTACCCAACTAGCAAAAAATAATCTTACAAATATCCCAAGACCATATTTTTTTTAGTCTTATATCACACTTATAGACACATAAGTGTGGATTTGGGCGCACTTTATAAGTATATTCACCCTTACAATTGCCTTATAATGGTCTCGCGAAGTGTATTTTCAAACTTACAAAACTCTTGCTGATGCTTTTATAATGAAAAACAAAGTTACAAGTGACTTACAAGGGAGTGCTTTAAGGGCAAATAACCTTAAAGTCCTCTTACTAATGCTATTTTAAGTATAATATCGCTAGTAATCCTCTTTGTGATCTCCTAATAAGAGTAATCACAAACCGCCGCGAGCTAAAGATAAACTTTGGGAAAATAATAAAAAGTCGCGTAAAAACTTAAGTATTATATTTTATTTCATTTTCCTACAAAACGCTAGTGTGTAAGCTGGTTTGTCACGCCCTTTATGCTATTATTAGGTTGCGAAGTAGTTTTTCTCGATTATTTTGAAATTTGAATCACAATAATTCCACGGGCCTTTTCAAAAATGTGTCTTTTATTATATACTAGCTGTGCCCGCGACTTCGTTCGCATGGATGTCGGAAAACAATAATATGTCGCTTAGAAAAGTTGTACCTTCATTTAAAAAGGGCGAATGTTTCGACCAGGGCTGGTGATTTTTCCTAGTAAGAAACTGCCAAAAAACTTGTGTTTTTATTTAAGAAAATGCTTCTCTTTATAAAATATTAGCGGTGGAACCACCTGGAGCGTACACAAAAAAGTTGCTAGGGTTGCTCACACGCGAAAGAGTTACATAAAGTTGGCCGTGGGAAAAGCAACCAATACTAAGATCCACCCCCGCAACGGATAATGTCTGGGCCTGAGCTTTGTTAATGGTCATGGCGTAACACAGGCTGACGGGGAATTGCACACGCTTAAAACTAAACGGGAAATTATTGGGAATGAGAGGAATTCTTGGAATAAAAACAACATCACCGGCGCCGCAACCTGTTAAGATTTCGGCTTCGATGACGTTTTGTTGGTGATTGGTGACTATGAGCCGAGTGCCGTTGCAAAGTTTGGGAGGACTTAAATTTCTGAGAAGAATTATTGGCACTCCGACTTTTAAACAAATTTTGTGTGCTGAAAGACCGGGTGTGTTAAGGGATTCTAAGAACTCTACTGGATAGTGTGTGGCATCTTCTTCTTCGGGAACCGTATTTATCGATGTATATTGTTGACTTTCCCCAGAAACATGTGCCAATATTTGTGTATTTATTGCTGTCCGATAGTCGAACAAATCGAATCAACCATAAGGCCTCTGCCTCGAACCTTGCGGGCAGCGGGGCGGCGGCGGCGGCGGCGGCGGCGCGGGCGCAGCAGGATCTTATGCGTAAAATCAAATGGACCGGTTCTCGAAAACAGCGGCGCGGCAGCGGCGAGGCGGCGGGCAGGCGGCGAGCGGTGCACTCCATTCAAGCGGTGACCGCCCGCGCGTCTGCATTGCAGTGTTGTTGCCCACAATAAATTGAGCGTTAGGAATAAATTTGAATCAAAAAGATGTTGCCGCCATTGTTCAGCCATTTCTTTCGCGAATAAAAACAAATATCTCGACGACAAAATCGTGAACACAACACTACGCGGCTATAGTGACGCGCGATCTGCCCGCTAGTTTCGAGAACGGGTCTTTGATGCCCGCCCCGCTCCCGCGCCGCCGCCGCCGCCGCCCCGCTGCCCCCAAGATTCGAGGCCGAGGCCTTACACATGCCAACAACGATCGAATCGAATGAGCGATGGTCACGAATCATACGAACAAATTACGAAGTATAATACAGTTCGATTCAAACTTAATGGCGGCTCGGAACATGAGGCGAGTCGCTGCGCAGTAACAATTTCATGTGACAGCGGGGGTGAGGGGTGGGGTACTGCGCAGCTAAAAGTTAACTTCCGAGCCGCCATCCGCCCCGCTGCCCGCAAGATTCAAGGCCGAGGCCTTACACACGCCAACAACGATCGAATCGAATGAGCGGCGGTCACGAATCATACGAACAAATTACGAAGTATAGTACAGTTCGATTCAAACTTAATGGCGGCTCGGAACATGAGGCGAGTCGCTGCGCAGTAACAATTTCATGTGACAGCGGGGGTGAGGGGTGGGGTACTGCGCAGCTAAAAGCTAACTTCCGAGCCGCCATTAAGTTTGAATCGATCTGTAACGACTCGTTTCTTGACTTCTTAATTTGAATGAACGAAACCAACCAAAATACCAAATCAAAACCAATCAGATCACTGATCAATACTTTCAACGAATGACAACCCAACCCAACCCAACCAACAATTTATTATTTATTTATTTATTATATTATATTATATTATTATATTATCGACACTAAAGAAGTCAAAAACAACGATACCTATACTAAAAATTATTTGGAATATCTGGGCGAAAGTCATTCTAAGACGGAGAGTCTTAACACCGCGATTCAGAAAATGACATTAAACGAACAACGCCATCTATCGAGCACGAAATGATACTGTCAAAATATATGGGAAAACGTTCGAACACTCTGTAAGCTAAATAAACTATGTAGAAAAGTGAAAAATTAAAGAATAAATACCTATATTTTTTAAGAAATTAACATTTGTCACTATTCTTTCATGATTATCAAGATTTGAAAGATAGGTAGCGCCACCTATCGCACTAATACTAAACTAATAAATAAACAACGCATCTGGAAAATTTTAATTAATCTAACTTTAGAGTTATATTCTATACACAAATACACAATGTATCGCGTTAAGTTTCCGCGCAAAGAAAATGACGGTCATATAACAACACACGATCTCACAAACCTAGTAATTAAGAAGTAAGTATCATTTCGCGTCAATAGATGTCGTTACGTGGATGTACATTACGTAATGAAAATTCCTTCTTGAACCCTTTAAATTCATATATCTTTTGATATTTTGAAGCGATTGCGATGAAACAAAAACTAATTGAAACATCGAGTTACACACAATATTTGAGTATAAAAGTTAACCATATTGATTTCGTACTTTTTACGTGATAGTGGAACAATCAAACTACACAACATACAAACAGACAGACAGACAAACAGACAAAAATTCCAAAAATGGTAGAAATGGAATCTGTTGGTTATTCTTGGACAACCAACCAATTTTTTTTTTTTTTTTTTTCATTGTACAGAAACGCCTCGTCTACAGATTTATTATATGTATAGATATAGATAGATTATTTAAATTATTTGTGAAATAATATCAAAATGTCGTCATTACGACCGACCACAACTCATAAGTGCTTTATCAGAACAATATAAGTACAGTATTCTTGTGTAATATTTATATCGCACTCGTAAAAGTCAAATTAAACCTAAAACCATTTTCTACACGGCCATACTGCTCATCATTTTAGGGTTTCTTAATAAGTAAAAGCAAGCCAAACAACGAAGTCAATATATAAAAAAGGTACAAGTAAATAATTAATCCACAACGTTAATTCAATGTAAACACGCTTATATTATGTTTTAAGACAGATATACATACAGTATGTTTGTAATTATGGATGTCAACTGTTTCCTACGTAAAAAAAATATGTTATATGTTGTGGCCCATGTTTTATATCTTCTCGAAACTGTATTTTTATTTCATAATCCTTAACCTCAGATTCATTTTCACTACTTCGGTCACTGCAGTCACTATTACTACTTCGTTCAATGCCACCAAAAAAGTCCTCATTATTTTGTACGGAACCATAAAAAATATTGTTTGTATCAGTTGCACGAGATGCTCGGAGAGACACAGATTTTTGTATTAATTCTAATCATTTTCTACGTATTTTTCTTAGTTATGCCGCACTTCCCTTAAACCGCTTCCATTTTTAAAAATCCATTAAAAATTTCTCGTGTCAGACACAACAAGGAAAATAAATAACCCATAAGTAGAGAATTGTTTAAGACACTTGTAGGACTTTTAAAGTGCTACTACTCTTTAATATGTCTTAGGTGAGATAAATCACACTTTTAAAACACTAGATTTACAGAAGTCTAATAAAACACTTAGTATAGTCACTTCTAAGATTGAATGTACTTATAAAATGTATTTATAAGTTTTAATTAAGAATCTAAAGCAATTAGACTTGTAAAAGGAGCTTTTAATGCCACTGCTCTTATTCGTCGGGAGACGAATTCTTTCTGCCCTTAGTCGGGAGAGACCTTGTAATTTTATACCTGGTGGCCTACCACCACCTCTTACAGCAGTATTATTTTAATCTTACTTCGTGGGGGAAAGAGATGGAGCTATACGTCCTGTAGAGCTTCATCTCTTTCCTACACTGAAGTAGAAGGCGACTCCAAAATAGTTCTTCAGTTGCAGCTAGGTCGGTGATACTTACCAGTAGTGAGGTCTACAACGGCAATAGTCTGCCTGTCCAGTAAGTAGGCGAGATGCTTGCGGTCGGCGAGCTGCGCGCCGCGCGCCACGCCCTCGTTGATGCGCACGCTCAGCACGTGCGGGTTCACGCGCTCGGTGCGCACCTGATATAATTACGTAAATGATCATGTTATAAGCATTCGTGCCTTTTGTAATGTATCATTTTTTGCTCCAGTAAATATAACATAACATAACATAACATCATGCCTGTAATGCCCGAACGGTTAGCCAGAGGTGTACCTATAGAAAAAGCACAACATTATAAACAACGAGTGTTTTTTCCTAGGCTAGTTTATAAATACTATATTTTTGAATAGAGTTTCACCACAAATCTGTTTCCACTAAATAATTAATTGTATTATATGATTAAACTCACAGTATGCAGTACTTTATCGAGTCCATACTCCACAACACTCAGCTCGCCGGCCCGATGCAACAAACAAGCACCTCCCACAGCCGCATACACTCGCTCTCCACCACCCGACCATGCGATCTGAGAACCATTCAGCATTCATCTTGGAATCAGAATTAAGATCTAAATGTACAACAAATGGAGCCAAATATAATTAAATTGATCGACGGATTACCTCACTGGTCAAACCTCGTGCGATGTCACATAATATTAACGTGCTACTAGTACGACATACTGCATACCAGTCGTTACCTGAAATAACCAAATTCAATATTATTCGCGACAAGAAAAGACTGTCCTATACTGACGCGTAACAATCTCAAAAGCCGGTAAAGCCCTTCGAATTGAAGAGAAAATTTGAACGATATTATCATAATTTGCTGAGACCCTGCATGAGAAGATGACTTAGCTCTGCAATCAATCTGCCTAACCTTTTCCCTATGTTGGGGTCGGCTTCCAGTCTAACCGGATGCAGCTGAATACCAGTATTTTACATAGAGCGACTGCCTATCTGACCTCCACAATCTAGTAACTGGGCAATACCATACCCCTTGGTAAGACTGGTTGTCAGACTTTCGGGCTTTTGACGTAATTACTGTCAAAGATCCATGAATGTCAGCCGGGACCAACGGCTTAACGTGCTTTCCAAGGCACGGAGGAGTCTCGGTATGTAACGATGGTCACCTATCCACAGACCAACCCCGGCAAGCGTAGCTTAACCTGATGGATCGACCCGTGCGGCTGTTATTACTCAGCTCTGCAATATTTGGACCTCTTAATATTTAAATATGGGTAAACAACTTTTCTCTCTGCTTTCTTTCTAAATAGCTACTGACCAATGAACCGTACGCTGAATATATCGGGAGCCTGCTTGGTGGTGACGGTGAGAGGCAGCGCGTCGTTGGCCAGTCGCGCCAGCACCAGCTGCCGCGCGCTCACGTGCTGCACCTCCACGGTGTCGCGCCACACCCAACGTCTTGCAAAAATATTATCGCTATTAAAGAAGCGACATTCATCTCCTTCCTGCTTTAAAGTCAGACAGTCCACATAGAAAAAGATCGATTGAAACACTGCATTTTGAACAAGCTTTTCGAGGAACGAGATAAATGGCTTGCGATTGGTGAGGCCTAGGTGTAGCAGTGGACTGCTGAAGGCTGAGGACGATAGATGGAAAAGCTTTTAAGTTTTTGGAGTTAAACCTGAACTCTTTTACAAAAACATACCACCGATAAATTCTACCCCTACTCTAAAACTTCCATCAAATTCTTCAATCAGTAAGTAATTTCCATACCTCAATACAGCTTCAAGTTGTATAACAGCGCCTGTTTGTGAAGCGAGTGCTAGCTTCGTACCATCACCGCTCCAGGCGAGCGCGCGCGCCGCGTAGAAGTTGGGGATGTTCAGCATGGAAAGCTCCACCCCGCCTGATTCCTTCACCTCGCCTACTAGGCACCCGTCGAACACGCCAAATGCCACCGTCTGTATTAAACAGTAAGTTGCAGCTTCAGTACTGTCGCAAGAAAATGCTATAAGAAAATAGCAGACGCTATATCAATATTAGTCAGTCACTTCCATTGTAATATGTCCTGCGTATTTGGAGAGTAGAGAATGGCAGCCGTGACCAAAAAACCAAAATGAAGGATAATAATTAGCCAGTCTGATAGGTGGTAGCGAGTTTTGCCCTTGAGGAGACTATTTCCCAAAAGTACGACGGCTGAAATGTCGATTATAACTTCTAGCAAGAAATTACAACATTATATTGATAAATGATAAATAGTGTTTATTTCTGTAAATTTTTACAAACACTTTCACACGCCAATAATCTTTTATGAAAAAATGGATGATTTCGGTGTTTCCTTTCCTTTAAGAAAAAATACCGAAACACACTCAGAGAATTAGTTAGGACATCACACTTTGTGACTTACCTGTCCAGAAGGGCTGGGAGCTGCTGATATCAGATCTCGTCGATCAGGTGGTAGCTGAGGTTCCAGGCTGCGCAGGAGAGCCCCGCGCTGTGCTTCATATACCGACACGCGCCCGTCACACGACCCCACTATCAACTGGACAAAATATTGAGAAACTGTTCATCACCTTATATAACTTTCGGTAAAAATTATAGCAGATAATTATGTATAGTCGACCTTGTTATTGCTGTATGTACATACCATGGATAGTGTCCATCCGGCTGAACTAATGGAGCTAACATAATACCATTACGTTTTTGTCGATACATTTTATTTAACGTGTGATATTACAATCCTTGGTAAGTCCGACGAAGCCGACCCTAAAGTGAGTGCATCCTTGCTTTAGAGACACAAAGTAATTTAATATAACCCAGAGAAACCAATAAACTAAAAAATACATAGTTACATAAGGAGGCAACAAGACGAGTGCAGTCGGAGGCAGCGCATATCTTAGTAGCAGCCGCCCGTTCAAGTAAAGGGTACCGTCGACATGACCAGACGCGAGCGTACCCTCTCCGCCGCGCGCTAAAGACACGCAGCATGCGCCCCCCGTCCACATGCTGCTGCTCTTGTTGCTCTTACAGTCCAGGGATCTGACAATGGAATAATAAGCCAAGTATCTATCTGGTCATTTGAAAGAAATTGTTGAGATCCCTAACTGCCATCGTAAACTACAAACTACTTATCATAAGAACGATGATTGCCAAAAGTGGTACGAAACAAAAACTGTTACTTCATCTCTGATTCTAAAAAGGTGATCTTCTCCAAATCATAGTCATTAAATATTACCCAATCTTCTTCATCGTTAGTGCACGAAGCAGAAAAAGCAGTTATATACCATTATATCAGTCGTCGGTCAGATACGTTATTACTGAAGCAAAATGTTGCAGATCACTTTTTAATCAGTTCGAATTGATCATTGGTGCCGATTCCCTTGGTCACAAACTAAACTAAATTTAAGTTTAGTGCATCTTTTTCTTTCTATTTCATTAAGAAAAAGACAGAAGATAAATTTTAGTTTAGTCCTGTCTAATCTGTCTCTACTCCCTATATTTTTAGACGTGATTAAAAACTTGCCTACTAAAATTACGTCAATTTACGTCAGGCGCTGATTGATTAGAGTAGAGACAGATTTGATAGGACTAAACTAAAATTTGTCTTCTGTCCTTTTCTTAATGAAATAGAAAGAAAAAGATGCACTGAACTTAAATTTAGTTTAATTTGTGAACAACAGAATCGGCACCATTGAGTATAAATAACATAAGGTAGGAATGCGCTCAGGCTGGGAGGAGTAACGATCTTCGCAGGGTGGTTGAGAGTGCCGACAATCAGGTCAAATGGCGTGGAAAGACGTTGCCCAGCTGTGGACTGCTATTGGCTGATGATGATTCAGTTTTATTCTGTTTTATTATGGCATGAGAAATTCCTCACCTTATTTTCCCATCGGTGGTTCCAGTATAAAACCCGTTGTCTGCTGGTAACAGCGACATGGGGGCCCCAGTTAGCGGGAACTTGTTGCATATGACTTTCTTACCACTCCAGTCGGCCCCCACACGGTACACAAACACCATGTTGTCGCTCTGGGCAACTCCGAGCAGTTCCGAGTTGTCGCTGAATGATATGCCTAGGATAATTCGGTTGTTAAATGGTAATTAAAGAAACGATATAACCTAACGAACGTAAAATTCTTAGTTAGAGTCTTAGATATAAACTCTGGAGCGGAGTTCAGATTCTATTGGTTAATATTGCCACAGCTCCGCTCGTCTCCTCTCTTCTTCGTTCCAGTGGACAGGCAGGCAGCCGAAGGCCCGGAAACTAGTTTTAAGTAATGCATGAGGTTCTGTAACTAGTTTCAACCAATCAAATGGCTTCAAATTAGTTTTAATAAGTAATGTTTGAGTCATGAATGAGGCTCTGTAATACGGGTCTAAGTCGTCAATTTTGTTAGGTGTTAGGAACTTTACCTACGCATGTCAAAATAAAGTTTAAAATTCAATAATTGGCTTGGGCTAGGACTTAAATTGGAAATTGTATAAGGGCGTTTGTCCACTGCAGCCGTGGCTGTGACGCCATCAAGTCAAGATACGAGATTATTCAAACCGAACTTGTCATCCCGGTGACGGCGATCGTTTGTCCGCCGCGACCGAACTTGGCTGTTCAGAATGTTATACAAAACGAAAGCCGGAAGAACGCGCGAACGGCGCTGGTGCGACGGCAGTGTTTGGACAAGTGTTTTATATTGCACATCGGCCCGCCACAATCTCGATGGACGTGCGGTGGACACGCGGCCATAGTAAATGTATGTATCGCTACTGCGGCATCTCGTTCTCGGTGACGCACGCCCCGTGACGGCTGCGGTGGACAAACGCACTTTTTCAAGCTAAAATTCAGCATGTGTAATGTGTAGGTATACGATTTATTACAGTAGTCGCCGTTTCGATGGTTTGCTCTTCAACTAGGTACAACTGCGTCCAATAAACCTTTGAACATCAATACATCAGGACAAGATTTTCTAAAAACTGATGTTTTTTTACCAGAATAATATTCAAATGATTTCGTGTAACAAGACGTTTCTAAGTTATGCCTGTAACTGTAAATACAATGCACAATGGTGGATACTTGGTCATGGTGGTCGATATTTGCTTACTTGTAATGACATAGGACTTCTTCCCTGCAGCAGAGTCGGCAGGCTTGGTAGCGAATTTATCTCGCTTAGTGCCCTCGCGGTCGAACAACAGCACCAAACGGTCACATGTCGCGACTGCTAGCTTAACGTTGTTGGGCGACCAACAAATATCGGCTATAGGACTCTCCGTGTCCTGAAATAAAGTGCCGTGGCTATTATAAGATATTTCTTTTAGCTAAGTACATATTGAAAAAGGAAATATCTGGGTTATATTTTTGATATATTTTGTTTACCTGTGCTTCCAAAAGCGTTTTAGAATATTTCAGCCGCATATTTACTGACTAGTATTATATATAAATAATGTTTGGTATTGTAATTTGGTAAAGTAAAGTACGTAGATAACACACAATCTTTTGTTGTGTATTGTGTTCAATTATGTTGCCTAGCAACATTTATATTTCGCGCCTTCTTCATCCGTGGAAACCATAAACAAAAAAATAACCATTTATGGTAGATACACACGTACACGTAGCGACTTTAGCCGCCGGTGGCTCACTGGCGATTTCAAAATCTCATGTCGTGACGTGACTTTAAAATCGGTTAATAGGTGAACGTGAGATTTTTAAATCGCCAGTGAGTCGTTGCGTCTATACCTAGCATAACAATCTAAGAAACTGATTTGGATCATTCCAAGGATTCTTTTCATATGCCACTTTCAATGGCACCGTGATTTCAATGTTCCACTGATCAGTGTATTAGTAAAATAAATTATTTTTCCGATTATTTACCATACGAACATGCCAATACAACTATATGCCAAAACATTGACAAAAGTTTTTAGATTTTAATATGGCAACACTGGCTGCTTTTTATGTCAACTTGACATGACAAACGGAAACTCTTTTCGTGAAAACAGTGTTTATTGTACAGACGTTGTAAGGTTAGAATAATTTTATCCGTTTTGATCCAAGCATATTCTAAGTTTATATAAATTCTAAACAATGCCGGTTCTTCGTTACTACATGTTTATTCAGTTTTACAATATATTTTCGCCCACTTTCGCTTTATTACCCACAGTGATATTCGGCAAGTGACGGCATTGTCGTGTAGTTGAGTGAAATTAACTTGCAATCGTCTGTTTCCAGGACGTCATGCCTTTCGCACGGTTTGTAGAGCCAGGGCGTGTTGCCCTGGTAGCCGATGGTCCTTTGAAGGGAAAGTTAGTGAGCGTGGTCGATATTATTGACCAGACCCGCGCTCTCGTCGATGGGCCTTGCAGCGGCGTCTCACGTCAACAGCTCCGCCTCAACCAGTTGCATCTCACCAAGTTCCGCCTGAACTACCCCTTCACAGCGCCCACACGCATGGTGAGGAAAGCATGGACGGAAGCTAAGCTGACAGAAAAGTGGACAGAGAGCCAGTGGGCCACAAAGCTGGCCAACAAAGAGAAACGTGCACAGATGACAGACTACGACCGTTTCAAGCTGACGTCAGCGCGTGTGAAGAGGAACCGCGCTCGAACGGCTGTGTTCAAAAGCTTGAAGGTGAAGGCGGCGCGCTCCGGTACCTTCGGCAAGAAGTCTGTGCCCAAGGCGGCCGTCAAGAAGGTGCGCACCAAGAAGCCCAGCGGCAAGAAACCGGCGAAGAAGTAATTCTTTAGTGCCTCAAGCAGGTTATTGTGTGACTATCAAGGGACAGAAATAAATAAAGAATTACTCTAAGCCAATTTTTTTGTGTTGTTCTTACTCTTAAACGGTCCTATGACTGACAATAGGTGAGTGAAGTTGATTTTATAGAACATGTGGTGTTTTTTCTTTACTCAAAATGTTTTACATTTCAGTTGCGGTTAGTGGCAAGGTGCAATCTAATAAGTTGAGGTTAGTTAATCACTTTTATTTATTCTATGATAGAAACTACATTAATCAACATGATGAATTCTGTTTTATAGTCTCGTTCGTATGAAAATCAATGATTTCAAACTCACCACTTTGCTGATCCAAGAAATTTATCTTCATGATTTTTGAAACATGTGAAATGATAAACTAAACATGTTTTTATTGTTCTCAGGATGAAAATCAACCACATGTGATCTACAGTACTCAATGTAAGTTCCTTTTACCTAATTTGTGAAGCCATAATATTATCTAAATAATTTACTTTCATGATGAATTTAATTTTATAGTCTCGTTCGTATGAAACTCATGATTTCAAACTTACCACCTTACTGATTGTACCTCAAATATAGTATTATTATTCTTAATTTATAGATGATAAAATTCTAATATCTTATTTCATCTTTCCCAGGTACCAATAGGTTGAAACTTGAAAGCACAAGATTTGGCGGCTAACAATTTAAAAAGGTGAGCTACCTTTGTCTTCTCTAGTAAAATGGTTATAGATTCCATGGCGACTCAATGTCAAGGTGATAATATCTCTGAGACCCTACCAAAGCCGATGTGTGCACTGTTAAGTTGTGCATGCGTGACTCTGGATAGGAACATTAGCACACTCTGTGTAAGACATCCAGTTGCCATAGTTGTATGTCCAAGGGTTGAGTGTGACAAACACACAAATGATGACCAAAAACACCATAATGTTTGATCAAGTTAGTAATCTTACTTTCTGTTGTTCTCAGGACCAGAGGAAGAAATAGTAACTGTAATCATGTCCTATCTGTGGAACTGGGCTTCAGTTATGGTGGGGGTATTTTGGCCAGACGGCAAAACAAAAATAAGACAAGAGGACCAAATTAAGAGCACCCCATCACTTATCTATGGTAAATATTAAGTTGATAGAACTGTACTTATCAACAATGCATTCCTAATATCTTGAATCTCAAATTACTACTGATAATGATAATCTTATCAAAAGGACCCTACCAAAGCCGATGTTTGCACTGTCAAGTTGTGCATGCGTGACTCTGGATAGGAACATTAGCACACTCCGTGTAAGACATCCAGTTACCATGGTTGTATGTCCAAGGGTTGAATGTGACAAACACACAAACTATGACCACAAACACCACTATGCTTGATCAATTTAGTCATTTTATTATTTCTGTTGTTCACAGGTCTAGAAAATGGGACAAACTAACCATCAACGTTTATGTATCATTGAGGGATCGAGAATTCCAGCACTTATATTTCATGTTTTAGACATTTTATATCAGAACAGAAACAAGGCATGGGTCACAAAGGACACCAAATTGAGAAGTTATCTTGCCACATGTAACTGCCCCTGCCACTTATCTCAGGTAAATAAATTAGATTATTGTCTGGTTAACAAAACTTTTTATTTTTATCTCAATACTACTTTTGAGACCCACCAGCTCCCGAGAGAGCCACAATCAATAGCATGATGTCTCATTAGTTGAGGGTTGATAATCTGTGACCATCATGAAGACCCTACCAAAGCCGATGTTTGTACTGTCAAGTTGTGCATGCGTGACTCTGGATAGGAACATTAGCACACTCTGTGTAAGACATCCAGTTACCATGGTTGTATGTCCAAGGGTTGAGTGTGACAAACACAAATTAAAACTTATATACACAAGGCAATTAATAATTCTATTGATTAATCTCACAATGTATGTTGTTGGCAGATTGCTGGAACTTAACCTGGATGTGAATGAACCGATTTGTGGATATCTAGTTCTAGAAGGTAAATTGATTTTATTTGTAACTGCATTTTTTAATTCATCCAAAATTGTTAATATTGTTATTATACAGATATTTTTTAATTATTATGATGACTATAAGTATCGCCCCTGGCAGACTTTTGATGATTGATCTTTACTGACAAAATAAAAATATCCAAGGCATCACATTTGAAAGTATATTTTTGTTTGCTTGACAAAGAATTGACTTTTCAGGGTCTACATAACAGCTTGGCAAAAGATTTTTTGCTGCTCAACCTTTCCAGTGCAAGGTATGTAAATATTTTGTCACAAATGAACTTTAAAGTAATTTGATGATGACTTTTAGTATCGCCCCTATCTGAATTCTGATGATTGATAGTTTCTGAAAAAAATACATTCACACATCTGTTAGCAAAGATTTACCCAACTGTTTTTGTTAATTTAATTTCTGCTTGTTACAGTTGAATTAACTACGTACTTAATCATGGCAGTTCTGAAGGCAAACACCAGAAGCATCTATCTGGTAAGTGATTAATTATTTTGTATTATTATTATCATCTCAGTCTGAACTGAAAATATCTCTTTTAAATCTTTTCATGATGATTTTTTATCGCCCCAGTCTGAACAAATGTGTTGATCGATTTACTGATAAATTAATATGCTACAACAACAATGATGCATACAGAAAATGCTGTGTAACTAATGTAGCTTATATTGTTTTAGAAATCTTCAAAGGAAATAATAAAAAAAAACTGCAGAATAACAGATACAACCCCCTTCAATATGCAAAGGTAGGCTACTCAAATTTTCCTGTATTGCGTTTATTTTCGTGTAAGTTTACTATGATGATTTTATTATCGCCCCAGTCTGAACAAATGTGTTGATCGATCTACTGATAACATTATGTAGCCAAACATTTTCTTTATAGAAAAGGCTATGGAATTTTAATGTAAATTCTTTGTGTTTCAGGTATCCAATAGAAAATAAATTGCTGTAGAAAAACGGATATGAGGTCACAGACAAGATCTATCTATCCTATCTCTATTCAATGGTAAGACATTAAAAAAAAAATCTGTGGCCACTTTTCATTTTATTTCTTCCATGATGATTTTTATATCGCCCCAGTCTGAACAAATGTGTTGATTGATTTACTGACAAAATAACTTAACCATTATATCAATTCATATTTTACAAACGAGAAGATTCATACTGCTCCGTATTGTTGCAGATAACTAGCCACTTGTGATGAAAGGGATGCCCTACAAATCAAGGTCAGTAAATTACATTTTTAAACAACAAAAATCTTAATTTGACATGATGGTAACAAGCATATATCTTATACTTTTGATGAAAATTAAAAAAAAACTGATCATATTTTAAAGTACAACTGATGGTTCAAAATATTTTCAGATCTATATGTTAAATTCTTTCTTATTATTTTAGATAACAACTTGACTATCGAGGGTCTAGATTGATGCCACAAAATTAAATGTACTGAAGAATTTAGAAAGAGGTGAGTTGTTTTATAAAATTATTTTAACTATGATAAGGGCAAAACTAAATGATGAATATCTGTTATCCCTGTCTCACAAAGCCATGGGGAAAAATAATGGTATGGTAACAACTGAATTTATGTCTATCAAATCCTAAAATAACATAAAAGACTGCACCAATATTAATAAGTTTAAAACAATTTCAGGATAAATGATTGAATTTGTATCTACATCTACTACTGGCTACATCTGGAGGAACTACACAAAATATCCTAATGTGGTAATTTATTAAAACGTATATCTGTTCATTGATGTAATTTAAATACCCCAAATATAAAATGATGAATATCTTAGTTATCCCTGTCTCACTAAATCGTGGGGAAAAATATGGTATGGTAACATCTGAACTTCTTTGTAAAATTGCCAAAACTACCATATAAATGTTATAAATTCACATTATTAACCTTGGTGATATTACTTTCAGATCAGCCTCAACATGGATTCTGAATGATAATGATACTAAGATCACAGTGGTAAGTGTAAAACAGATCTTTCATACTGATTAGTTTTGGTTAACATTAAGTAAAAACTTGCCATGAATTAGTTTGTCACTTCCTTTTTAAAATGATGAATATCTGTTATCCCTGTCTCACTAAATCGTGGGGAAAAATAATGGTATGGTAACAACTGAAACTATCCTTTAGCTACATAAATTACATTAGGTTACACATGGTAATAAACTTTTTTGTTAATTAGTGACTATTTTTTCAGGATGAATGTATAATCCAGCAAAGAATGGACCTGCAAATAAGAACAAGGTAATTTTATAGTTTAAAAAATTTATTAGATTTGCTATAAAATGATGATTTGCTTAGTTATCCCTGGCTCACAAAATCGTGGGGAAACTATGGTCAAGGTAACAACTGAATTTATAAAAAATCGAGCTGTACTAAAATTATTTTCCAATTTATACTAACAAATGGTTTCTTGCCGATAGATCTAACGTAACTGCGACGCCATTTCGTGACAGCATCTTCGATGAAAAAATAATAATGAAGCACCTTATAATGTAAGTATTTCATGTTTTATATCAAGAAAATTATAAAACTTGCCTTTCTGATAGAAGCAGCTATAATGATGAATATTTTTAGACAAGCATATATCTCGAAAACTTTGAAGATACTTATAATCTGATAACCATTAAAACTACATTTTCGTAGGTCTTCTAAAGCTACTTTTGACTAATATTATTTTCATCTTTCTTTACAGGTGTACCTGTCTGAGGCGATTCGTGTGGCTCTAAGAACCTTTATATGTATGTTGTTCTGCTGCATCTATGTATGTTTAAAACAACATTTTTATCGAATAAACGACTATAATTTTATGAAAATCGTCTTATCATTTTAAAACCACATCCTCAGGAAAACCTGATAATTTGTAGATAACTGTTCATATAAATTGCAGAAAATGAAAACAATAGAACACAGTTGATCATAATTATTCAAAGCCATGTATTACATTCTTGTTACTGAATTGGAAACTACCAGCTTCACGTCCTGCAAATTACAGGTATGGCTCTCTGTGACGGCTCTTCATTCGCCTGACTCAGTCCTGTTAAGTCCTGTATATAAACCAAAGATTGTACATTTCTATATAATGGCCCCGGCCGCAAACGTTTGGTTTCCGAATTAGGTTTTCAGATTCGGAAACCTGAATGCACATTTTTTTAACATACTTTCAAATCCGAACGTTTGCGGCCGGGGCGTAAGAAGGAACGAAGTAGGCTTGCAGAAAAAATATCGATATTTTTTGTTCGATATATCGATATTTTCAGGCGATATTTATTATATCGATATAAAATATCAAGTATCGAAAATGTATCAAAAACGATATATTTTCAATAGCGCCACCGTTGTCGCCGCTAAAACCGCTGGAATTCAGAGCCGTAAAAATTATTAGTACTTTTTTTCCTAGTTTGGTATTTAAATGATTATAAAACTTGAACTACATAAAGTAAATTTTTTTTTGAAAATTTCGCCGATATATCGATATATCGATTTTTTTTTTCGATATATCGAAATCGATATTGATATTTTTTTTAAATATCGATACGATATATATCGATACTTTTTTACACTTCTTGCATCCCTAGAACGAAGTTCCTTTCGCCTTTGCACAGTCCGTGCCCTTCACAGTGGCGCCCCTTTATAACAATGTACTCTGTGGTCAGCGCCACGACTGAAGTCCTTTTGACGCGGCGCTAGTGTCTATTTCATTGCATAAAAAAGTAGTTCCATCATTTTACGCCGGCCTTTCGTGGCGCGCTCTCTACATATCCTATTGAGTGACTATTTCATGAAATCATGACATTTGGCACTTTCATGAACTTAGTGAGTTGGATTGCTGATTTTAATGTTTATAATTCAGTAAATCCATATTTGTTACGAGCGCTAATAATATTTAGATCAACATACAACCTGATACTGACCTGCAAATTGCAAAAAACGTAAGAAAATTTGAATTTCGCGGGCTACCCTAGCGCATCCACCATAAGCTAGTGGAGCCAACCACAGATATAGATAGACATAGATAACGCAAGAGCAACTACTTCGCGTGCCCAGCTTACGTACAAAAATCGTAAGCCGCCACTTTCGCGCTCAGTCTGCATCGGTGTGCCACGCTAGTCAGACGTCAGTTAAGAAATTTAAAATGGTGAATTGCTCCGTTATAAATTGTAAAAACTGTACAAATGCGAAGAGAAAAAATAAAGGAAATGTTTCCTTCCATCAGTAAGTCATTTGGTGATTAATATTATGCGTATTTAATACTAAAATCAATTATTTTTAATCTAATACCCTCTGTAATACCAAATTTGAGAAAAACATAGGTCATCAAACGTAAACTGCATATTCGTATTACATTGCGGCTTTTACTTGAAGCGGTTGATGCGACGTTTTGTTTCAACAAGTGATGAATATCGAAGCAAGTGATACTATCGTATATCGCATCGGTTTCGTAGTACAGGCGCTTTTATCATTTTTCTGTCAATTTTAGCGATTAGTGCTGTTCATCGTATGCAACATAAATCGATTCTCAAGAATCGATTTCGGAAACAGAGGAATGATATTTTATAGGTACTAATTATATAGACAATTTTAATAAATAATCGTAACGTTAAGTGTTTTTTTTTAGTTTCCCACATGAACCCAATTTAAAAGAAAAATGGATTGAGGCGACGGGAAATAAAGATTGGTTCCCAACAAAGCATAGCACTATTTGTTCAATACATTTTGAGGAAGCATGCTTTGTTGAAGGGAAAAAACAACGAATTTTAACAAAAGCAGCATATCCGACTATTGATGTACTGAAGATCACAACTGATGAAGTTAGTTAATTGATAAGTCTATGTCTCATTCCTCTGTCTATCTCATTCCTCTGTCTATCTCATTACTCTGTCACAAAATCGATAAATTAATCGATTTAAACGATTCTTAATAATTATTTACTGTACACAATTACTCATTAAATAGTATTCGTACGGTAATTGAGAATTGAGAAATGGTATATACAAAGGCGATCTTTATTCAAAATTGAGATGTTAAGAAGGATAGAATCTTGTTGCTTTTGTAAACACTAGAACTAAGTTGAATATAAGGTATTTCAATCGAATATTCACGTATTTATAATGGTAAACTTACTCGAAATTTTGGCAAAGGTATCCAAAAACGACGTGTGACCGTCGACGGAACGCGCACGAGCACACAACCTTTCAATACGAAAATTTTCAGCGTACTACTGGCTGGGTGAGCGCTGGCGCTAGGCGGGGGGTGGGGCAAGACGGGTGCCGCACGCGGCGCCGTCTTTGAATCGATTTTATTTTCCCATCACTAAATAGTGCTTGTGACGTCATAGTAGGTAGTCAAAAAATGGCACGCTTGGTTTTCATACAGATCGTGATACTTGCGTTATCTATGTCTATCTATATCTGTGGAGCCAACATTACGTCTTACGAACTATTACATGAAACCGTAGAAGCGCACTTTATTTTCCATTGGAATTTATCCTGATAATACGGGGACTATAGACCGATCTGATTGAAGATTTGTTTTATGACAATATCTTCCATGTTTTGTTATGGCAATAACAGTAGCAGTCTGTTATTACACACAAAACGTTTCGTAGGGAGGTTTTGCTTAGATAATGGCCACATGGGCTTTTAAATAACAAGCAGTATGTTATTATATAGCTACCAACCATATTACAGGGACTGAAGACAGATGAGCTAGCGAGTCTGGAGCAAAAGTTCACAAACTTAAACCTCCTAAGCAGCAAACAAGAACACTTCTTTGAAGTCGACACCCAAGGAATTCGTGTTATAAATATCTTATGTGGTGATGATTATAAGTGAGTGAACGTGTTTTATGTCTGTGTCATGTAATGAACATATCCCCAGCTTTGTGAGTAATGCAAAGCCTATTTCAGTTACAGGGTTACAAGTCAATCCATGGCGATGGAGAAAACCAATATAGGTGGCAGAACTATCCAAGTACAAAAACTGATATGGACATTAGGAAAATAAGAAGTGTAACGAAAAAAATTATTTAATAAAGCATTCAAAATTGTTTTATTTTGCCTGTTCAACAGATAATTCACTTTGACAGTCACTAGGCACTCTGTCGGTGAAGAGCTCTGGTATCTGAAAAATCATAATAATTATTTAGTTACAATTTTATTTTACTATCTGCACGCCGCGTTTTCCCGCGCATTAGTCTCGATTCCGTGGGTATATCGGTATAAAATATCCTATTCCAAGTCAAGGTGTGTCCCCCTGTGCCAAATTTCATCCAAATCCGTTAGGCCGTTTTAGCGTGAAAGCATAACAAACGAACAAACTCACTTTCACATTTATAATATTAGTTAAGATTTCGATTTTTATTGTTCTATTTGTTCCGAACGTATAAGGAATAAATAAATCTTCGCTATAAGCTACTCTATTTATTACCTGCGGTGTATAAGCCTCCACTCTGTCTAGTAATGAGTCCGAATACCCCGGAGTATAATATCTGTAATTAAAAAATAATTAAATGTAGACTGCGTAATAAACGCGCAAAATAGAACAGAAAACACGAAGTCTAGCGAGCAAGAAAATTTAAATAATTAAGTACCTCACAATTTCTTCCGGGAAGCAACTATTTATAATATTGATATATTCTTTAAGCGATGATCCGGGAACTGAATCAATTTCTTGAACTCGTTTCAATGCTCCTGTGGTTACAAATAATCTTCGAGCTCTTGCGTCGTTGGGTAAAATCTAAAAATGTGAAACTCCATTAGAAACATGATTACCAATCAACAATCCCTGAATCCTGCAAACCTAAGACGCTTTTTAAGCCTTAGCTAGGGTTTACATGGATTTAGTTTACGTAAATAACCTGTATTAAATAAATAATTATTTATTCGCCCCATATTTGGTTTGGGTTGGGTTTCTTTTAAAACAGACTTGTAACACGTCTGTGCTACCCGAGTTACAATGTGTAAAGATATCCCATCACTACTTACTAAAACAAACGTCAAAAACACGTGTTTTTGACACGTTATGTCAAACAACCGGCAGGCGTAATACTGAACCAAATAATCAATTTATTTCTAATTTTCTGAATAAACTTCTGATGGCGGGAAGAGGCAGAGGCCGTGGTGGCAGTGGCCTTTCCTTAACACATGATCAACTGCAAGCACTCGGTATAGCTAGAGGAGACAATACTCCACAAACTTTAGCACCACCGCCGCTATTCCCGAAACTTGAAGCGAAGCCACTACCATTAGTTAGCGACGCCGCTACAGATTACATGCTGATTGTAAAAGATCAGTTTATTGAGTATTTACACGAGTCGCCGGCTTTTGTAAAGTTAAAGACACATACAGATGGCGTCGAGCGGTACTCTGACAAATATAAAATGCTCGCTCTTGATGCCAAGAAAGGGAAAGTGCTGGATTGTGTGTGGGCAAACATGCCAGCAGAGTTGAGGCCACAAGCGAACATATTGCGTGCTACAGCTCGCAAGCGGAAGCTTGATGACCCGGCAGCAATTGCGAAGAGGCTTCAGACTTTGGAGAAGAAAGAAAATCAAGAAGACGACTTAACTGTGGAAACAAACGAAAATGAAGAGCCTGTGAAGAACCAAGAAGTAAATGACGACGAGGAGATTGAAGACGAGCATGAAGAAGAATTCGAAATTGATGACGGTACAGACTACGCAAACAACTACTTTGACAACGGTGAAGATTATGATGAAGAAGATGACAACCTTGATGATGGACCAGTTTACTGAACAATGTATAACTAGAGAGTCTTGTTGTTTGTTAAGTAGGGCAAATACTATACTTTATGTAGGTACTACAAAATATGATGTAGTTCAATATTTATACATAACTTCTCATCTAGGCTACGGATGGTCTGTGATATTACTAACATAATTACGTCTTAATAAAAACTTGACCTAAGTTAAATTTTTTTTTTTTTTCTTTGAATGTTTAGCGAAACAGACAAGTTATGGCACACACAACACTGACCTTAGCATACTGTGCTAGCACATATTTGAGTATGCAAGCAGGAGCAGAATGCAACAATGGTTCTAGTGCTGGCCGATGCAAGCAGCACTGCAGGGCTTGCTTCAAGGCACATGACGCTCTTGCACGAACCTCTGCTGAAGACTTGGGGTGGGTGTATAACTGTGTTAAATAAGTTGCAAAACATGACATAAGACTTCTGTCTTTTACACATACTGGCAGTATTCTGTTAAAAATAAAATAATCCTGGTAATAGGTACACTCAAGTATGGCATGATATGTATGTCGATGTTAATAGATAAAAGTTCTTCCTGCTGAAAGAAAATACTTATTACTTCTTAATGATATGGACATTTTACTTGTTATTGACATGTCTGAATCGCTGATTGTATTTTTAGTTAGCTATCAGCAAACATTAATTATCAAAGAGACGCAAACTACGACACTAGAATGAGTAGGTGTTTACTTATTTAATACTTCAAGCACACTTTAGAGGCATGAGGAACAGGGGGCCAAGTCTACTAATTTACAAATGTGTCAGTGGTCTCACAATGCTCAGTTTTTTACAGATATGCCATACAAAATCTGTCAAAAACTGATCGTTGTGAGACCACTGACACGTTGGTAAATTAGTAAACTTGGCCCCCTGGGTGTAAAGACACTCATCCTCTATAGAAAAGGGAGGATCCTCCGACGACACGGGTGTCGTGTCTGGCGGGCAACTGCCCAACGATTGATGTCGGGATCTTGTATATGTATAATGTGGATCGTAAACTCTAATTGCGCATTGCAGGATTTTTGTGTGATTCAGAAACAAAGTGGTGCTGGTACATAGGAGCAATTTCGAAAATTCATATCTTCATGTTTAAATTAATATTAGTACCTAAACATAAAGATATAAATAATACCTAACAAAACTAGGTAGGTATTTAGAATGCTTGGACTTATTTTTTCAATAATGACTAGCAGGAGATGAATCCCCCCCCCCCTTCCCTTATAGTCTTACCTGCAGCAATCGAGGCAGTGCATTAGCAACGGCAATAGCCAGGCTGTGCTGAGGGGAGTGCTTCGCGATATGACCGAGGGTCCAGGCAGCGGCGCAGATTTCGGCGTCCTCTGCTTCGGGGTTTTGAAGTATTTCGACAAGCCGTGGAAGGGCCTAAAAATTAGCACCAAACATAAGTTAACATAGTTTATGTTTTGAAACGCCAATCACAGTTACACCAACCGAATGATTAAAGAAGCAGGTTGAAACAACATAAGAGTACCTCCAATAGCAGAGCCATTTCCGAATGAGAAGAACCCAAAGTTTTAATTTTAATCACAGGTTCTCATAAAATTCACCAAATCATGCGATTTATTTCGTCACTACATACCTAATCACCATACCTATCATACATATCTTTATCCGATCATGTAAGTCTTTGAGACCTACCTTAGATTCAATAACAGCCATAGCAAGCTGGTCCGACTGCCCGGCAATGAACCCAAGCGCCATACAAGCAGGAACGCGCGCGCCCCCTGTCGGCTCTCCCAAAAGTTCCACCAAAGGACCACATCCACCTGTGTTCACCACTAATTGCGCCAACTGGAAATAAGTTCCGAGTGGTTTAAGACGTCTATCCTGTTCTATTACTTATAGACTTGCACCTAATCCTTTCTGGAGTTATCGCCGCAGCGCTGAGTCACACCTATCCGGCTGGCCGCGCTCTTCGGTATCGGCAGGCTGATACCGGACCGCTTGTTCTCGCTCTAGTGAAGGATCTTTCTGAGCGACAACGGCGCAATTTTACGACCATGATCCCAGTAGGTGGCGACGAATTTTATCTTCTCTAAAGGTGCCTTCAAATTATTTGATTGTTTTCTGCTAATTTGAAGTTAAAAAGTATCCATAAGTAAGTAAGTATCCATAAAGTATCCATGTCATAAGTTCATAACCCAGATCTTGCTCTATCTGTGTGTCAAATTTCATTATAATCCGTTCAGCCGTGGAGGCGTAAAAAAGTAACAGATAGAAGAGGATACAACGGCATCTTACTAGCCTAGCTACTAAAGTATTTTCCGGAATTATTCACTAGGGAAGTTGGTAAACCAATACTCACATCAACGGAGTGTTTGACGATATCCCTGAGCAGACAGGCGGCCGCCTTCCGCACGGGCGCCGCATCGTGGCCGGCGTGCAGCAGCGCGGGCGGTAGGGCTCCGCCCGCCACCACCGCCTCCGCCAGCTCCGTGCGCGCGCCCGCAACCGCGCCCAGAGCGCACAGTGTGCTACGCTGAACGGTAACAACAGGGTGTGGGTGTCTAGTAGGTAGACACAGTCAGCCTCAAAAAGATGGTATAAGTACATCGAAAAGATTTGACCCACAAACAATACGTGTAGTAAATGGTATAGGTACCTACCATTCAAAAGTGTCGTGATCCGAAGAGGATGATAAGTACCATACGTGTTGGGATATGATATACAGTCTGTAGGTATACAGGGTGTTAGGGTAAACACCGTTATCCTTGCAACCAGTGGTTTGGTTTCATTTATAAAACGTAAAATAATGGAAAATTACAACTTTTTTTTTCTTTTTTTTTAATCTAAATTTTTCCACAAAAGACGCAATTTCGTTGCTCTATGCGCTAGGGCAACGAACTTCCATCTCAACACGGGCGGGGGGTGCGGGACGCGACCTGAACGGCCGCGAGCGCGACCCCTCCCTCAGTTAGTCAGCTGTTTCGCTAGCGAGCACGGTGTCGGATAGAAACTTTTTAAAATCTTTTAATGAAAATAACGTTTTTTTTTTGTTGTTTTCGGTCATTTATTTTT
Organism: Lithophane semibrunnea; assembly: GCA_947363905.1. Classification (NCBI taxonomy): domain Eukaryota; kingdom Metazoa; phylum Arthropoda; class Insecta; order Lepidoptera; family Noctuidae; genus Lithophane; species Lithophane semibrunnea. The sequence continues at coordinate 8,612,136 of OX376201.1, read as the reverse complement.
ATATTTAAGTCAACTACCCATGGTTTGAATGACAAGACTGTTTACCCTTACAGCCTGTATAAAGCATGTATCAAAAAGGTGTGGTCCAACTAAACCAACATCGTAATAGCGAAAAAATAATCACCTAAGTACAAAACTTACATACCTACTCAACCAATATTATATGGTATGGCTGCTAATTTTTTCGATGTTGATCCCATGAAAAAGTTGTTCAGTTTGATGGTCTGTCTGTACCACTACCACACCTTTCTGATACATGCTGTAGGTATGACGATAATATTAGTCTAGAGAAGACTGAGTTAGTCTCAACTATTCTCCCAAGTCTGTTTTCACTGACTCACGAGACCGAGTTGAACTATAGTCGGGATGACCATCCCGCCATGGTGGACACTCGAAAGCATCAGAGTTTATCTACCCTCTTGATAGATGACGTAATATTTTTCGCAGCCGTCTTATAATCTCATAAACTCAATGACTATAAAGCCTCTATAAACTTCTATAGCGACGAATACTAGTTCCTATACGATAGATGAGAAACTGGTAAGTAAAGAGTTATTTGGAGATAATAAATAACCTTCAGTTTAGGATCTTGGTTTTCCAATCCGTGTACTAAATGACAAATAGCACCAGCATCTACTACCGCTTCAGGCTTATGCTGGGCCAAGTCGACCAGAGCGCCAGCTGCAATCTAGAAAATATCATCAGCGAAGATTTATTTATTATTTACTGGGTTTTGCCCGCGTCGAGGTCGGAAATTGACTCACGAGATAAAAAGTATTATCCCATGCACAATGATGGTCATAGTTTATCCGTGTGCCAAATTTCATCCAAATCCTTTCAGCCGTTACGGCGTGAAATGGTGAGTCAGACAGACGCGGTCCTGGGGGGTCATGACTCCCCCCAAAATCATTCAAGCTGTTAAGAGACTGAATGATTATGTACTTATCTATTAACCATTTCCCTAAAAATATTCCTCAGCACCAATGGTGACCCCCCCCCAAAATATTGGGCTGCGACCGCGCCTGTCGTCAGACGAGAGTTCGGAAGACAAATTCAATTCATCAGTCGTCGGTCCATCTCTTAGGGCCAAACCACCTTCCACCTTCTTGTAATAAAATTATCTTATTTTAAACTTACTTGCTTCAGACTCATTTCCGGTTCCTGGAAAGCTAATACCAGTAGTGGTAGAGTACCAGCGTCTACCACTAACCCTGATAATTGTTCGCTGTGCTTCCCGATGTATCCTAAGGCCCACGCGGCATTCTCTTTCACCTAAAACATGTAAAACAGATATCATTATTTTAGTTAGAAACTCAAAACTTTCACGTACTTATGTATAAGCCGACCAAAACAATCAGAAAAATGGGTAGAAGGAGACCTCTCTTTTGCTTATCGTAATCAAACAATTGCATTGAGAATGACGATCTTGACATGACTGTCCGTTGTGTAATCAACTTGGTTGGCTAATATGGAAACAAAAAAAGTATAGTGTATCTCTATTCACTTGTGTATCAAAATCTTCAAGACAGGATACAATATGCTCTAAAGCACCCAGTCTTATAATCGCACTAGCCAGTTCTTCATTATGTCTGCAAATAATAAATCAGATTAATAATACATTCATTTTTACTGAGTTTTATGGCCCTGTATGAACGTTGACTTACTTAGCAACAGCTCTCATTAGATACAGCGCGGACCTTTTATAATAAACCTGTGGAAATATAAGTTCATGGATTTAGGAGCACGACCTTCTTTCTTATATCTATGAGCACGACCTTCTGATTAAATAATCTTGAATTGTGCATTAACCTGTCTATGCGTACATACACACGGTTAAATAACTTCGAGTAAATATATAAAAAATAACGAGCTATAATCCTATAGTCTTTCAATCTAATCGATTCGTCACAGGTTGCAGTAGCGATTTAGTCACCTGCATTCGTCAAGGGGTACTTAATTCTAGTATTCTACCCGTCGTAATGTAGGTACTAAACAGCTTTCGCTATGAACCTAATACTTAGAGGCTTCGTGAAAAAAAAAATCTCTTACAAACTGTTGTACTTATGGGAATTTGTTTTTTTTTTGTCTACTGATACAGACTATTTTAAATCTAAGTTTCATAGCGAAAATTGTTCTGTAAGTTGGTACTTATGATGGGGAGAATGATCAATCTGCCTAGCCTTTTCCCAACTATGTCGTGGTCGGCTTTCATTCTAACCGGATGCTGCTGAGTACCAGTATTTTACATGGAGCGACTGCCTATCTGACCTCCACAACCCAGTAACTGGATAATGTAATGGGTAATACGATACCCCTTGGTAAGACTGGTTGTCAGACTTTCGGGCTTTTGACGACCCGTAACGACTGTCAAAGATCCACGAATGACAGCCGGGACCAACAGCTTATCGTGCTTTCTGAAGCACAGAGGAGTCTCGGTATGTTAAGATGGTCACCATTCACGGACCAACCCCGGAAAGCGGAGCTTCTGATGGATCGACCCGTGCGGCTGTTATTACTTAGCCACTACATCTTGACGGATGCGTGTGACTAAATCGCCCACTGTATCTCCACAGTATTAGCAAGAATACTAACATTATATTTATTAAGATTTTCGAGAGTGATGGTAACCACTCCTCCATTGAGTAGTTGTCTGGCCACCCCCTCGTCGTGTTCGGCAAGTCGGGCGGCCGCTACCACCGCGCACTGGCGGACAGTGCTACACGTATCGGACAGCAGTGGTCTCAATAAACCTGTGAGGGTTTATAAACGTCACGTCTTCAATATTTCGGAATTGGGCAGAAGTATATCTCGTAAGCTGATAAATAATATCGGGATTGAACTTACGGCTAAGTTTCAAACATACAACATATGCTATAACAGTTTGCTTGACCGGTAATCAAACCTCTAGCCTTATACCAGTTGAAAGAATCAAAACAATACCTACATACCCATAAAAAAAAACATAAATCGAACATAGAACCTCCTCCTTTTTGGAAGTTGGTTAAAAAGGTACCTTTGTTACAGTACCTACAGTTTTTTAAAGTACTTAGGTACCTCCATACAAATGTACCTACACTTATGTATAAACGTATAACTACATGCTGCTTTAAGTACTGTACAATGTACATGGTCATGTGCTACACATTACATAAGTAAGTTATAAATAAACTACAGGTAGGTAATAAATCATATTTACCAAGAGCACCCGCGCTCTCCAAGCATTTAACATTAGTCGATCTAGTCGCCAGTTCAGCCATAGTCTGGACGAATACCAGTCGAGCTTTCTGGTAGGTCTCGAATACTAGGAAAGTTACAAATATTTGAATAAGAAAAGCACACTAATCATTTCAACGAAACCAAAAACAACTTCGTTTTTTGTTAACCCTACAAAGAACCTGATATGGTAATTTAAACATGGACTGCTGCGCACTGAACTGTGGTAGATATGTAATAGTTTATATGGTAAAATCGAATTAGGTAAATATACAACATCATCCCAAAACCTATATACCTTCTAAAGAAACAATGACTACAAAATCTAGGTAAATTATAGTTAGGTAGGTAGGTCTCAGGTAAATAATAGGCGGATATCTGCACTCCTTCTAAATCTTGTTACTTTAGATTACTTCCTTCAATGAGCCTTTGATGAATACCTGCAACTAACGCTATTTACATAAACATTGCTATGTATCAATATGTACCTAATTGAATATTCCTTGGACTGCTCATAGAATGGCTCATGATTATATAATTTGTAAATAACTCTCGAATATTTATACACAAACTTTTGATAATGAAAGGATGTCAGTATAGGCATGACATTCAGATTTACTTTTGTTTTATTTCCAGAGACATAGATAATAAAAATATGTCACCGGACACATCTGGACACATCAACAGATGACAAAATCTTAGATCGAAAATCCTCCTTCTAATATTATAAATGCGAAAGTGAGTTTGTTTGTTTGTTACGCTTTCGCGCTAAAACGGCTGAACCGATTTGGATGAAATTTGGCACAGGGTTAGAGACCATGACCTGGAATAGGACATAGAATAATTTTGGTATTAAAGAAAATTACTGTTTGACTAAAACACGATTCCATAAAAAAACCTCGATAAAAAAGAATTACAAAGTTACCCCCAAACCAAACAATAAACCGCTAGAATTAAAAAAATACTTCAAATTAGATCATGCCTAACTGAACTAACTTTATAGCAGAGGCTATGTCTTTTATTTTGCCATTATTTTCGTAAAAACCCATTAACCCATTACCTAAACCATTGGCGCCTTGGAGCCACCAGCACCCCACTCAGTCCTCGAACGAGATAAAAAGTGAATTTGAGCTGAGGTAAGTATTATGGGCTTCGATTCAACCTCATTATCCAAAAACTAAAATAAAGCTTATTAAATCAAGTGTCGTATGTTAATTTGAACGTAAAGTAAAATTCTTTATACCTATTAGGTACCTACCATAATACCGTTTGATCATGTGCGCGCGAGTGCGCGACAGTCGCACGCGGCTCGTAGAGCGACCAGCGTCCGCGCAGGCCAAGCACCCGTGAAGGTCACTCAGCTCGACGTCACGTCTCGAACTACAAGCGCGTCATTAGCAATCCGTACAGCAAACTACATAGAAATGCCATTGTATACCACACATGCAGGTAGTGCTTATCTGGCGGAGTGAACCCACACATGAGTACATGAGCGGTCGCGGTTAAAACAGGCCGCGTGGTTACTTACTAACAAGTTTACATGATATGATTGGTTTCTGTTTGATTGTGTTTAATTAAAATGATAAACGTAATCTCCCGGTGCTTCTTTTGTTAAATAAAATCATAGATTTGGACTTTTTGTGAGGTGTAAATTGTAAACAAGCTAAGATGCCGTATGTGATGGTTATGGGCAGCCTGAGTGCTCCTCATCTATCTAAGGATGAGGGTGTCACTGTGTACGGACTCAAGAGTGAGGAGCGAGCTTCGTTAGTGAGGGTAATAGACATTTAAAAGCTCCTAATCATAAAAAAGTTTTCTTGAAAAAAAACATTCAATTTACCTAAGTTTGTATATTTTTAAACTGTTTTGATTTTTGTAATCGTACCGGACAAAATAATAATATCGTACCGGTAGCAACTATCTTCACCTACTCCATATAAGTTTGGTAGGGTTGATCAAATAAACGCAGGCAGTTTTTACCTTCGTAAATCCATCTTTAAATAGTACCTAATGTTGTCAACTGCATCAGAAACATAAATGCATAGCGCATGACTTATCTTCATGCATTTCATGACTCATTTTTTTTTTTCCTTATTTATCTACCTATCTCTAGAGTATCTATCGGTAGAGGCTAGGTAGACGCGTCACGTCTACTATGTATTATGATATGATTCTAAATTCTGCATTCATTCTTAAATGTTATCTTTTACAGGAGTTAAACACGTCCTTCGGCATGCAGGTCGCAGCAGCATTGGAACCGGAAAGAACTGTACGAATAACTCAGAAAGGACTTACTCTAGTTGTGGTGAACCGTCTTCATGCGTTATTTGGATATGATGTCGTCTCACACGCTATGGCAATGACAAACGCCAACCGAGAGCTGATATCTTTTTCCATGTACAAGAAAACTAGTTCTGGCCCACAAGGTCACAGTCAAGGACATGGTCACAGTCAAGGACACGGTCACAGTCAAGGGCATAGCCATAGTCAAGGACACACTCACGGTCATTCGCACAGAAGCTCTCCCAAGGGGCACAGCAGTGTGGTCACACTTTGATCGAACGTGAATGTTGAATAAGATTTTTATTCCATGAATGGCACTGAAGATGTGTATGGACTCGTATTGTACGCCTGTAAAATCGCAATTGAATCTCATGTAAAAAATCCGTCCTATAATGTATTATGTGGTACTTTATATTTATTTTGAATAAAATTGGCACAATTCCATTAGGTAAGTGTTAAATTCCTTTGAATCCTGGGTATGAAAATAAACATATTTGTAATATAACGTGTTATTTATTTTAAAATAAATTTGTATTACCTTTACAAATACAGTGCATTAGAAATACAATTCGAATAATATAAAACCTATATTCAGTCTTAAAGTCTATACCTGAGGGTTCTTTTTCAGTGGAACTGGAATGAATATAAAAGTAGAAAATTAACTACTTATAACTTGAGGACTAGAAAAACTATGCATGTGATGTAGAGTCCAGACAAAATAGACATACAAGTGTAAGTATTCGGATAGAACTGAAAATTAGCACAAAACTGTACCTTATACTTTATTAAAGTCTTTTGGCTTACTCGGATTTAAACTGACACAAATGCAATCCATCGAATGAACATCCTGTATTTTTACGACACCATTCAAAAGCGTGAACCTCAAAGATCAAATCTCTCCAATAAACATAAAATCTTGAATTTAAGGAACATCATGCAATCTGAGAAATACTTATAAATTTAATTTAATAAGCCAAGGGCTTTGTTAGTTTCATTATTTAGTTAGTTATCACGATCTTCCTTGAAGATCTATGATGAAATGTGTAATAGAGATATTTATCTTTATGATTGACCCATATCAATTGATGCCAAGTATAAAAATACAGGTGTTGTTTTTTCGCATTATCGAACCAACCGCGTTCACGATCCATCAGAATTGGAATCGGTTTGAACCAATGTCTAGTCCATTGCTTCTTAAGTTCGAAAAAAAAATCTGCTCAACAACGTCAATAACGCAATGGATGTTGTTGAACTGTCAAAATGAATCGAATTAGGCAATCGGTTACGAAAATAAGTTACGCAATTAAATAGACGGTTCGAATCTTGCATCAGGACCGACGAAAAAGGTTTAAATGCGGAAACATTTGATTTTAAAATTGGTTGCATCAATAAGTACGGACACGGACTGTATAGTACTTCCCTCCCTGCAGGGGTGCAAAGGAGGTTAGGTAAGAACTGTGTCTTTCTTACGAGGGACCGAAACCGGTATGATCAATACGGGTATTTTTAAACACACGGGTTACTACATCCTTTTTACAGGTATTTTTTAAGATTACCATACAACCAGTACCAATAATGTCGCAGGCAAATAATTGTATTATTCACCATTTTGCAAACGGCGCCGTCCGTTTACAAATTTTCGCGCTTATGCAAAATGGCTAAGGCATAATGTAAATTGCATAGTCACTATTTAATATGCCGAAACATTTGATGGACAATTCAAACGCCGTCTACAAAATGCCGCGCGAAATGAAGAATTTAGTTTTATTTCTTACGACGCGTGTCGGTGCTAATCAAAGCAATAAAAATGGCGTCGAGTAGAGGCTTTTTGATCAAGAAAAATATTGAAAACTGTGCAAATTCTACGTGAACAAAGGACTTTCGTATTATAATTTACTCTTATTTTAAGTCTTACTAGGTACCTGATTGCTGGAATAAAATCTGATTTGTCCAACCTGTGTTTTATGATGGGTCACCCTACAATACAATAACAGTCAATGTCGAAATTTAATTCAAGGCCATCCCCTTAAGGGGTTATTGTACTCATCATTATGAATTTCACTTCACTATGGGACCACTCACAACTATATTTTTGCAAGCTATGTGAATTAACGTAGGGATGATTTTTTTTTCGCCACATCTCTATTGGTACCATAGTGAAAGATGTTCATAATAATGAGTACAATGACCCCTTAAGAGGATGCCCATGAATTCAATTTCACCCTGTATACCAATTATATCTCTGCCAATTATTCTGAGATCACATTTTGTTATGTCTATTTTGACTGGACTATTATAGCAAAATGGTGAGGCAAATGCCTTCGTAAGTATTAAGAGATATGATTGACCGGTCAACTATGGCTCTCTGCACCTATCCTTTGTCTCTGTTCTCCTAATTTCTTCAGAGCTGCAGCGTACTGCCTCTGAACATCCATCAACCTTGAGTATTCGTTGTAGAGATCATTTTTCTGTTCCTTCTCACTTTTGAATTTCTCCTCGACCTTTTTGACAGTGTGGTTGACCCAGTCCACAATAGATTCGAACTGCGTCATAAACTCCTCCCTCTTTCGGACTGAAGACATAGCCCTGCAACATTAGACTTGGTTAATTTTGTAGTACAACAACTTGAGGACTAAAGTTCCATAAATAATCGTATTCAGTACCTTGACAGTTTGAGGGATACCACTTCCTGACAAAAAAAGGTAGTGGGGTGTTGGTGTAGAAATCAGATTTGGGTGCAATAAAACCTCTAAAGAGTGACGAAGACGATACTAAAGTCGCTCTACCAACTTGCTAACTAAATAATTGTATCCATAAATGAGCATAATATCGTAAATTTCGTACCAACACTAAAGAAGTCTGACTTAATGTTTTGTGATAGTCACGGCTACACACTTGTTCGGATCGGCAGTAATAGGGAATATGCATGTGATTCAAATATGGGTCAAATATTTTTTTCTATAAACTATGTTACTTCAGAATTATGCCTCCATCAATATTTTTGAATAAAATTTCTTTTTGAGCGAGAAATTAATTTTTTTAAAGTCCCAAAAAACTGTGGGTAATTCAAATACTTGAAAAGGCTAAGAGCGGATGTGACGTAACAATCCGGAATAACAATCAAAATGTCAATGTCAAGTCAATCAACAAGTGTCAAGTCAATGTCAAACGCTCATAGAAAAAGGAGTTTTTGACGTTGACTTGACAGTTGCTTGTCTGTTTTCACGAACTGTGACGTCACCACACCAAGCGCGCCAAATGGAGGGCGTTTAAATAGCCCGGATCGGTTGGATATTTTTAAACATTTTTTTAACTTTAAATTGCTTTTTTGCCGTCGAATTTTTTTTAACTATTATTTGACGATGTAAACTATCGAATAAAAATATTAAAAAAATACATGCATATTCCCTATTGTTGTACAAAGAAGCCGACCCGAAGCAATAACTACACATTCGGCTTTCATTCGGCACCGTTCGGCATCTATGTTTTATTCGGGTCGGCTCGGGACAAGTCGAGCTTAGCCAAGGGGCTTTTTCCCGTACATCTAAATACATAATTATAATATTTTCAATTTTGCCGCCCGACTGTCCCGATATGCCAAATCATGCCGACCCGAACAATTGTGTAGCACGCCATAATAAAAAAAAACACTTACTCATCATAGTTATCCAGAATCGAGTTGAGCAGACTCAACTCTTTTGAGGTATATAGTTTTACTTCTAGTAGTGTGTTGTAGAATATGTAATACTGTTTTGTTTCCTTATGCTTGGATGCGACTGTATGAAAAAAGGAGGTATTGTTAAGTGTCGAAAAGGCAGTTAAGTATACAATATTAATATATTGTTATGTGCAATACACGTGAACGGGTGAAGCGTCTTTTTACACCCGTTATGCCCCAAGCCGAGATTAACTTTATATTATTTTTATATTAACTTATAATATTACTTCGAGGCGGAAAGAGATGGAGCTATACGTCCTGTAGAGCTTCATCTCTTTCCTACACTGAAGTAATATTAAAATAATACTGCTGTAAGTGGTGGTACTAGGCCCTCTGGACCATTAAAGGCCTTCTGGTTTCGGAGACATTGAAAATTAATGTCCCAACTTTATTTCATGAAACAATGTTGATGTTGTACTCGTATATTTTACTGTTATTTAGGTCATAATATATCAAAAAGATATCAACAATGTGTGCTTCTCGTTTTTGACATGGTGAGTCTAGTCATATCACTTAGTGCACATTGCTAAATATCTTTCGAAAATACATGAAATATTACAAAGTATTTCCAAGAAATTTGTGCAGACTTATACAATTGATCGTCAATTGTGAGATGAAATTGGTGAGGTAGCTAAAAAAATACCAAATAGTGCATAAAATACCTTGATTGTAAAGTTCAATGAACCTCTTCTCATATTGCAGTAGCTCAGCAGTACCGGGCACCTCATCAATGGCAGTAGAATATCGTAATACCTCCCGGTTTAATTTGGCAAGTTCCAATCTCATACTTGTAATAAAAGCTTTCAGTTTTTCTTGTCTTTCATTGAATTCTTTTAATTCTGCAGGCGTCAATGGCTGTTCTTCGACTTTAGCCTCGGGATCTTTGGCAATCCTATATGAATTCAAAATTGATTTAATCTTTTTAAAGGGTAATTTTGATTAATAACAAAACTATGGCAAATCAGATTTAATGTAAAAATCTGATACATGGTAATATATAATTACTAGCTTCCGCCCGCGTGGTATGTCGATAAAAAGTAGCCTATGTCCTTTCTCAGGCTACCTATCTATCTGACTATCTGTGTACCAAATTTCATTTAAATAGGTTCAGTCGTTTTGGCGTGAAAGCGCGATAGGCAGACAGACAGACAGACGAGTTACTTTCGCATTTATAATATTAAGTAAGGGTTTATAGTGAACAGGTTAAAAAACAATCAGATAGTCACCTGAGGTTATCTTCCAATTTACTGTGTTCTTTGTTTCTATGTTGAATTACTTGCAACAATTCATTTCTCTCTCGTGCTAACTCCTTGAGTGACTTATAAAACTGTTTGACATCTTTATCACTGAAACATAATAGACCTGTAAGTTATACTAACACACAGGGCTAGATATCTGTATAATATGTATATAATATACAAATGTTTACAGACTGAAATTGCTCTAGCCGTTTTTACGAATGGCGCATTGTTCCATTTAACCACATGAAAATGACCAATAAGCATTGTATGTGTTGCAGATGTCCTTTTACTCATTTCGATATTTCTTTTTACTGTATTTTGTATTTTAATTAATTTTAGCCTTGAACTTGGCATTTCATTAGAATAGTCACACCTGTTTAGAAGTGATCTCTAGTAGAATAAAAAACGGAATATTTTTTCATACCTTTTAGGTATGCCATCAGATTTCATCAATTTATTAGTAATCTTTTTCATTTTTCCAAGCATATCCTGGTGTTGTGTCTTAGCACTTTCCATTCTCTCCTGATGAGATTCTTTGAACTTTTGTATGTCTTTCGTCAGTATATCTATACTCTTCGTGAGTCTGTCAGCTTCTTCACAATACTTTTGCTTTTCTCTCTCCTCCAACTCTTTAGAAACTTCCCCAGTAAGCTCTGATTGTAGAACTGCATAATGAATTTTGGTATCAGCATGGCTTTCATTTGATTCCTCATCTTTTTCATATCTATTAGCCTGTAAAAGGAATTTTAGTAAAAATAGTTGCTTTTAAGCTAGAAGGAGATGTTCTCTATCCACGTGTTTTATAGTAATGTTGTACTTACTTCTGTTGTAATTTCAGTGGGGTCTGCCAAAGTCTTCTCATAATCATACTATAACAAAAAAAAAAAGGAATTGGTAAGTTGGTACTATGAAATGAAATAAAGACAGCTTTATAACACAAAATAACTATAAAAAGTTATTTGTACCAAGAAATCTAAGCCATCATCACTCTTTGCGTCCCCTTTGTTAGTGGACACATGCATCAGCATGCGTTGATCATACTCGGAGAGGGTTGCATTCACTTGTTCCAGTTCATTTGCAGGGAAACCACCTTTCCTCTTGCGAACTCTGCATGGTTTGTACAAATTCTGGAAAAATATTTCAAACATCATTTAGGCCTGATTTTACTATTACATAGGTATACAGATGATAACATTAATTAGTCTCATTCATATTGAATTACTATATTAATATTTATTATCTTTAAATTTCTGACTTTCAACTGTCATGTAGAAAGTAACAATATTTTTATCAGAAATGGGAGATAAAATACATTTCAGTCATTTTACCTTTTTTTTTAAGAAAGGTTTTGGACATTTCATACATACCTGTACACTAGCTAAGTTTTTCATCAGCTTCTCTTTCTGCACATAGGCAGCTCTGTCAGATTCAAATATATGACTCTTATCATATTGCATGACTGCAAACTTCCGCAACTCATCCTCTTTTGCCTCTCTAAACTCACTTGAGTATTTAATTAACCACAAGATCAGTGGGTAAATGTTGATGAAATCTAACCCTTGAATTTGATGTGGTTCAATTGTATATGGACATTGCATTGTAGCCAGTATTTTTACTATTTTTTCAGTCAGAGCTCTGTAAAGATTGAAATTTACATATCATTTTAATTAATTCAAGAAAAGAGTTATTATCAAAGGAGGTTTTTTTTTCATTATAGTTATCCATACTAATATTATAAATTCGAAAGTAACTCTGTCCGGGTGTCTGTCTGTCTGTATGATACCTTTTCACTCCTAAACCACTGAACTGATTTCGATAAAATTTGGCAGGGAGATAGATGGCATCCCGGGGAAGGACATAGGCTACTTTTTATCGACATACCACGCGGGCGGAAGTTAGTTACATATAATTTTTAAAATTACATTTTTTTTCCAATGGTAAGATTTTCTTCAAACAGGAGGCTGACATCAACATCAATGTCACACAGTTCAATGCACCACGTGAGCCCTCCCACAATCTTGTCGAAGGCAGAGAGTCCTTGCAGCTGTGCTCGGTAGTAGCCGGCTGCCACCAGTGCATCTGATATCTCATGCCACTTCACTAGCTGCTCCGCATCCTCTCGCACCTCCACCTGATTAAACATAAAACATTAGTTTATAGAAGCAATGGATAACTCAAAAAGATCATTCAAATAATAATAAAATAAGCATCCAAACTTCTGAAAAAACAATGTTTTACTGTGTCTGCTGGTTGTTCTTACCTCTTTTCCTTCATGGTCTACTCCACTATATATATTCATCAAGGGTTTACTGCGTGTGAATATATTCTTCTGTTTTGTTGCCATTTTTACAGGTGAACAAGATTCTTAAGCTTAATCTATAATCAGAGGTGAATGCACTGCTAAACTTTAGCAAAACCGGTTATGACTATTAATGAAATCCATTTAGTGACATCTCTACATTGTAAAAGCAAAGGATTTGAAAAAGTGTTGACGAATGATCTCTAAACTCCGGTAAAATCCTATTATTCAATTCATAAAAAATAATGTATTACGGAAATCGGGAGCTACTGAGGTACCAACTAATTTACTTTAAAATTATTATGGTCAGGAGACGTGATTCGTTGTTCATTATAAATTATCGCAATTTAATATTCATCACCGAGTGCTACAGATGGATTTGCAATTTTTCAGAAATTGGAAATTTTTTACTTGCCAAATGAATGCTAAGAAGATTGACATTGACACATAAGTTTTGACAAATAAAATGGCAGAGACAATAATATAAAAAAAACAATCACTATTTTTAACCCCCGACGGAAAAAGAGGGGTGTTATAAGTTTAATTAACGTGTGTATCTGTGTGTCTGTCTGCGCCATCGTAGCTGCCAAACGGCTGAACCGATTTTGATTTTTTTGGTTTTGTTTGAAAGGTAACTTAATCGAGAGTGTTCTTAGCTATGATTCAAGAAAATCGGTTCAGCCGTTTGAAAATTATCAGCTCTTTTCTAGTTGATGAATGGATGTGAGCATCCTCCACAGGTCTAATCGATTGGAAATTTAGAATTCTCTTATTTCAATGATATGAAAACAATATAGGTAGTAACCTTGAGCTGATGCTGCAGCATCACCTAGAATTTGCAGGATACCCAACTCCCTCACGAACTTATAGCAGAGGTATCGTGTTTGGACTCATTGGAAAGGTCTCAACAAATAGGTTACAGATAGATGGTGATCAAGGTCTGATGATGGAGTAGGAAAGATAAATGAGAGTAAATTATAAGGTAACAAGCTTCACTGTGGCAAAAAACGTACAGCTACGCAGATTTCGGCGAGCTGCGTGTTGATCGTAGCGTTTCTACTAGTCTAAAAAGTAAAAAAATAATATCATAAAAGTTGTAGGTAATATTTTGATCCAAGCGTCGTCGTGTCGGGGGACGGCTAATGAAAATAGGAAGTTAACAGCAGCTATCCTTTCTACAACAGCATACATTCATTATGCCGTGTGTGTTGGCGTTTGCATTAGCCGTCCCCCGACACGACGAATTTTAATTTAATTTTAATTAAATTTTGATTATGTATTTTATTAATCCCCGACGGAACAAGAGGGGTGTTATAAGTTTAACGTGTGTATCTGTGTGTCTGTCTGCGCCATCGTAGCTGCCAAACGGCTGAACCAAATTTGTTTTATTTTGGTTTTGTTTGAAAGGTGACTTGATTGAGAGTGTTTGACCATATGATCGATTTAAAAATCATCCCCACTTTGACAGTCAAAGTGGTTTTGGATGAAACGCTAAAAGTATCCTATGTTCTAACCCAAATTCTAAATCATAGCCGATCCGTATGATAGGCCATGATACTTTTATCCCGGTAGGTAGTACGTTCCCGTGGGATGACATCCGAAGTGAGACCTTTATTGGTAAAAAAACGAGCGAGCTTTAAAGGGAAGATAGATGTGTGAGCAAGTACGCGTACTTATGGCTCAGCGAGCTTACTCACCCGTGTGTCATGCTGCAACACTAACAATATTTTTTAATCTGTTTATTTCAGTGTACCCGTGTAACCCGTCAACAAGTTTCACAGTAAACTCAAGTAGTAAACAAATCTGTTTATTTCAGTGTACCCGTGTAACCCGTCAACAAGTTTCACAGTAAATTCAAGTAGTAAACAAATCGTTTTTTTTTGTGTTTTTCCTTCGCACGTTTTGTCGTATCACATCACATCTGAATTGTCGACATCGACACCATTGGCCTTGCCACCATTGCACTGTGCAGTTGAGTCTAGCTTGTTATCACAGAGTACTATTCTTGCTACTTTCTGTGGTTGAGTCAAGTCCGTTAGTTCTTTAAGTAGTCTGTGGTCAAGTCACTGTCACAATCAGAGTCACTGTCATCAGTTCGATGAAAGAAAATTTTGTAAAAATCACATCAAAGCAAGCAAGAAAATAGAATAAAGGCGGAAAGTATTTATTACAAAAACATTTGAAATAATTATATCGAATATGAGCGCATTACAGAAGATTTTTCGCTGTAAGTATCGGTACCTAGCTTTTTGCAATTTAATAATTAAGGGATAGGCTTTGTCGAACATAATTTTCTCGAAACAAAATGTGGAAGAGTTACTAACCTCGCAATAGTAAAAATAATACATAAGGGGCACTTGAATTTCAGAATTTGTTGGAATTAAAGTACCTACCTACATTTTATAAAGCTTTCCACAAATCTCAAAATGAGTCAAATAGATGTTGTTGATTTAATTTCTACGTTATTGGATAATGAAAAATATAAGGAAGCACTGAATGTTTCGAACGAGGAGAGATTAGCTGAAAGTTTTAAAGATAATTGCTGGGATTTAATACCTGTGATCCTTGGCAAAGTTCAAGATGATACCATTGTTATAAAACCATCACTATATGGTGCCTGTGACCAATTATTATCAATTATCATTGAGAAATCTGCACCGGAGGAAGCTCTATTAGAATTTATTGAACAGATTGAACTTGCTAAAAATGATGCCCAATTTGGTCTCATTCTGCCACCTCTTCAAGAACTTTTGAAAAGGTTGTCTATAAAGAGAGGAAGATCATTAGAATGGTGTTTGAACTCTATTAGCACATACATTGAAAATATTCCTATACCTGACCATCACTTGGAAGGCAAGGAAAGATTGTTGATGGATTCTGATCCTAACATAAGAAGAATTACTAGAGTCTATAGCCTCTTAACTCCATTCTATAAGTATTTTATTAATGAAATGAATGAAGCGGATTCCAATGTCAAAACAAAACAAATAATAACAGCATTTCTGATAAGCCTTCTGGGGAAACCTTTGATTTACATTGATATGGATCCAGATAGTAATGCAAATAGTGAGGCGAGATTAAGCTGCTCAACCATTGTTCAAGACATTTGCATTATTGAGAAGAATATTTTGAAATTCCTTGTATTCTTGGAAGTTTGTCATAGAGAAAGTAAGAAGAAAACCATAAAAGATGAAAATGACGATGAGAAAACACCATATGAGCACAGGGAAAAGATTAATATGACTACTCTCTCTGGATTGTTCTATACTGTATTATCAGGCCATTTTGAAGTACCAGAATTTGCAATCCCACAAGTGTACAGTTTAGATTATGTTCTTCATACAGGAATGCTTTCTGTAATTCATTTGTTAAATTTTGCTGAATATAGCCCTTTAGCCAAGGCAATTGCTTTATGTGAAGCAATTTTAAGCCGCTTTCCCAACCAGTCAACACAGGAACTTCTTTCAACATCACTGCATTTTGACATGTGTAAGGGATTAGCGAATGTAGCTATATATTCTAGTTATGAATCTCTACGTAAGCGTTCGGTGGCATTGATTGGATGCCATGTAAATAAATTTGATTTTAAGGGAAGATGTGCACTTATCAAATATTTGATTGAAGTATCCAATCATTCTGGCATGATTGGATATGCAATAACTTTGTACAAAAGCTCAATAAATGAAGCATTCAAGAATCCTAGCATGGATGACTGTTTCACTGGTCCTCAATTTTCAAATATGTTAAAGAAAATATGCTTTCTTCCACATGGTGCTGAGTCAGATCTAGTTGAACTTGCTGATCAGATTATAACTTCCTTAAATTTCCTAAGATATTTGACAATTAAAGATACAGTAAACATTACTGGCATTCGTGATTGTTTCTCATTTATTGAGAATAATTATCTGGAACAGCTAAGAGTAGGGTTGAACATGTCTAAGGCACATTACGAGGTTAAACTCAAAGATATTGAAGAAGGAAAACATCTGCCTGATGAGAAAATCAATATCTCACTCAATGTAGGAGGAAATGTATTAGATAATATACCTAAGGAAAATATGAATGAGATAATATGTTCTGCATTGAATGCTTTTCATCTGATTGAAGGTCTTATTGCACGCGTAACTGAATGTATTAATATAAATAAAATGCAGGCATTAAAAATGAATTGTGACTAATATTGAAACCTATGTTTTTTATAATAAATCATTTTTTGTCACTATTAAATACCTGATTTGTTTATTTTGATCTAAAGACCCATTTCAAACACCCAAAACTCATTCTAGATAATTCTTCCTTATGAGTCCTTTCTTTATTTTGTTAACAGCCTTGAAGAATGGCCGTAGAACCATTAGGCCATTTGCCTGTATTTCTGTCAATAATTCACATGGAATAAGTTCTCAAGTTGATACTATTATTGAAAAGGATCAAAAACGTTCTATTCCTTCTACTTACACAAACACAAATCAGTATGAACAAGAAGATCAACAATATGAGGAAAATATTAAAAAAAATATTTTGGAAAATGCATTAAAATTTGTAACAAAGAGTGGATGGTCTGTAGAGTCATTAAGTTCTGGCACCAAAGCGGCGGGGTACCCGACTATAACACATGGCCTATTCCCGAATGGAGGTGGTGATTTGGTACATTACTTTAATGTAAAATGTAATGAACAATTAGTGGATGCTATGAAAACTGTAAGTGAATGTGAAACAGGTATTATTTTTCCCATTTTTTAAAATATTTCGTAATAATAATGACATCCATTTTCTGACATGCAGTGGCCCAAAACAGATTCGCAGGAGAAAGTACCAGCCCAATTCGTTGAGAATGCTATATTCCAAAGATTAATAATGATTGACCCATACAAGTGAGTGAGGCCTTTATTTTTAAAACTTAAATGGCGAATTAACATACCTAATGCATGTACTGAAGATCTAATGAACATACGTTTTTCTAGGACCACATGGCCCAAAGCGATGGCTATTCAAACAATGCCTAACAATGTCCCCAATTGCTTGGCTACCTTATTATCACTTGTTGATGATATATGCTATCATTCTGGTGACAGAAGTGTAGATGTAAGTATACAATATCTTTTTAAAGAACAGAATAGCTATATGTTCAATTTAAAACAGTTTCAAGGGATCGCACAAATATCTATGCCTTCCGGATTCCAAGCCGTCCTGGCTTAGTATCTCCGGGAAGGGAAAGACTGTGACTTGTTTTATGAACTTAACACATATCCGGTTATTCGGCCGTCGATCTTTAGAATACTCCGACGCACTGGAAACCTGCTAGACCGTCAGGGCCGAGTCTGTGTCTGCGAATTTGTAGGGACCAAGACCCGGACGGGACACGGATGCTGCACGGTGCAGCATGAACTGCTTTGTATTATATTATGTCCCGTGGAATTTTGGACCCGTGCTTCACCCGCGCCTCGTACATTATTACACGGCTCGCGCCCGACACGGTCTAGGATACGACCGAGCAGTGGTGGCGCAGTGGTATCGGCCCCGACTTACGAGTTGTAGGTCGTGAGTTCGAACCCAGACAAGCACTTCAATATTTAATTTCATCACCACCGCTCTCAAAACCCTGAAGGAAAACATCGTGAGGAAACCGGCATGTCCTGTAGAACCAAAAATTCTAAGACATGTGACATCTACCAACCCATACTAGGCCCGCGTGGTGGATTATGGCATTGGGCCCAGCAGTGCGAATATGATAGGCTGATTATGCCATGCTTTTGCAGCCGTTACGGCTCTGAGCCGGAACCGTGTGAATCGGAAATCATGAGGTTAGCCTGCACTAATTAAAGTTAAAAAATATTTTTCAGTTCAACTGGTATGTCCGCCGGGTGGGTGTGGCAGGAATATACAAAGCAGCAGAGTTATTTTATCTAACAGATAGCAGCCAAGAGAGTACTGCCACGAGGAATTTTATTGCGTCACGTATTCGTGATGCGCAGTTGGTTCAATCGGCATTGAATTTAAGTCCGGTGGGTGCAGCCCCACAAACATTGACTGCTGCATTTACCACGGTAAGGGATTTATTTAGTTTAATGGGTTCAATTTCTATGATGAATCTATGAAATAGGAATTTACATTGAAATGGAAAAATGTTGGACACTATTTTCTAATTTTCATTTCCAACCATTTATTTATAAAATTATTTTAGATGTAGCTTGTTCTGTTGATTTAGTAGAGTTCTAATAGGTACCATTAGTTACCTGTTTGAAACTACGCTGGTAATACAAATTATTCAATATTCCATATGCGTTTTCTGAGTAACACATTGTCTATTCATAACCATAAATTACATTGAACGATACTACTGCCGTAGTCGCGGAGACGTATAAGTATTTTATAGACACATCGTTCCTGCATAAAATGTCTAAGGGCTTGTACACAAAACTGCGATGCGACGTCGCAACGCAGTTTTGTGTACAAGCCCTAAAGCCGGCATCGCACTGTATGACGGTACCCGATTCGCAAGCAAAATTACGCCTAATTGACTTTATCATAAAGATATGAAAAGATTACAATGGTGCCGATTCTCTTGTATGTACACCGAACTAAACTAACTAAACTATCACTAAAATTCCTTACTTTTTACTATGAGAATCTTAGAGCTATTCTGCCAAAAAAAAATCTCTAAATTTAAAAATTATTTTTTTTGAGCCGGAGAGGCACGCAATGTGCCCATCTCGACGTATTTTTATATGGAATTTTTCACTTTTTGGAAGAAAACAAAAAAATTAAATAACATGTTACGGGTTGCCGGTTGCAAAGGGGGTCAAAATTTTCATTATTTTTGCGACAGGACACACCGTTTTCGAGATATAAGCAAAAGAAAATAAAAAAAAGATACAGTATCGTTTTGCAACTAAATTCGAGGTGTCGGTTTGAATTTTAGTTCATGACATCTAAATTTATTCCACACATTTTTAATCGTGATTAAAAATAGTCAGAGTTAGTTAGAGGATTTTAGATATAGAACAAAAATTTTGGTTAAAACGTCAAATTCAGAATAGCATTTTCACTAAATTAAAACTCAGTGCCATCTTAGTGCTGTCAAACTAAATTATAGTTAAGTTGTGTCACTTTAGTCTATTTTCAGAATAGGAAATCGTCGTTTGACAGGAATAAACTAAATTTTAGTGATTTTTAGTTTAGTTTAGAGAATTTGTGACAAGAGAATCGGCACCATTGGCAAACGCGGAAATTACGGTGTTAATTAAGTTCGTTCTGTTCATGCTCGTTCGTGAAATCAAAGACAATGCGCCTACTTTTATAAAATACTCAAATGACCATCTCGAAGAGTTTTCAAATTGAATTGCAAAAAAATTTAAAGCCCTATTATTTTAAGATTATTTATGCCATGCACTCACGCACGGCTTAGATACCTATTAGTAAATCGCCCATCTACCCTGTGAAAATAATTTACTAGTTCTAACATAATTAAAGGATATTATGCCAATAGTATTTACTACAATGCATATACTCAGTGTTTGTGTAAATAAGTTTATTGATATTTTGTTTCTTACTAAACATTTTGGTCATAATGATGAGTAGTTTAAAATAAGTTGTTAATTTCTCATTAAGTAATATTTATGGCATGGCTGATTAATTATAATTATTATTGTGCTAAACATTATTTTTTATATTTCAGGCCAAGAATATGCTCGGAATGAATACACTGAAGTAATAATAATATGAAGATTATATTAGGCAAATAAGTGATGGTTATATAAAACATTTCCACACAATGAAAACTTTATGAATTCTTTATAGACATTCAAAGTATTATTCATATTTAGTTGTTTGTAATAAATAGTTTAATTGCTACATTGTTGTTGTTTTTTATTAATTTATCTTCATAGTTTTCTAATAAAATATTGACTTCAGTATAAAATTTACAATTAATATATTCATATAGTTTATAATGTGGCAGTCTCTTAAAAAAGGTTGTATGTAAATATGCTTACAATAAACATAGGTCTATGAGTACTGAAGGCACATAAGTATTAGCTATGATGGTACAATGTAATCACTGCCAATAGATACATAAGATATTAAGTTTGGCGGTAGTGGCAACTTGCTCCACACTTGTGCTGACACAGTTTGTCTAATGACAAATCTGCAAATCATTTGTAAAGAGTCCAGTTTCGCAAATCTGGAAATAATAATTAATGTTATAAAAACAATAATCATTTCACTTTAGTAGCTTGTCTTTGTAAATATGCAAATAAAATAAGTACCTGTTCAGTGGTCTTGCTAATTTGACTGGCATCTCGAAAAGGTTTGATTTGACATCAACAGCTGCACAATGTTCTGATATTCTATTTGCTGGTACAAATGTCTCATTGTTTAGTGAAAATAGTCCATTGGCATGTCGCAGACGCGCATGAAGTGTGCGGCCCACGCATCGGAATGACACGCAGAGAATATGACGGGAGTCGCAGGAATCTCGTACTAAGAATACATTGTCGTGCTGCCCAGCAAGCAACTCTTCAGCCTCACTTGAAGTGATGCCACCCCAGTACCAGCCATGCCTGTGAAAATAATAATAAAATGCTATTAGAAAGGTTTATCTTCAAAACTTATAAATTGCTTTATCCCAGTAAGGCTAATTCCCATGTGATATGAATGATAATTATCATACTATAATCAATAACATTAAACACCTTTCCCTTTGGATGTTTTGGTATAGCTGGTGAACTGTGCTACCAAGCTGACTGCTTGACTGTTTTGTCACAGTGAGAGTAGAGGTGCTATAGTTAATGCTGATACTACAGAAGAAGAATATAAAAGCATGCAGTGATAGAGTGTCACCAGTTCACCATGAGAAGGAGATGAATGCAAGTTCCATTTTCTATTGAAGAATACTTGGCATGATCTACAGATTCTAATTTCAAACATCATAATTATCATGAACTAAATCCAAAAAAGAAAACTTTCTCCAAAGGATTAATTCTTAAACATATAATTTTATTCTAAAGGACTTATTCTTGGAACTATAATTATGTCTAATGGACTTATTCTTAAAAAGTATGATTTCTCAAAAACAATTAATTCACAAAATTATCATTTCACGAAGGGATTGATTCATCAAATAATTATTTCTCAAAAGTATAAAGAAAGTCTGTGAAGGGTATTCTGCAACATATCAATCGGTTTGTGAACTTATAAGCTGACGCTAACTGTAACTTTACTATTGGGCTTTCAACATAGTCTCAAATGGTGCATCAATACCTAGTTATAATATTTCTACTATATGTAATTTGGACTGGTTTGTATTCATATGTTGACATAACATTTATTTGGATTGCAATGTTAGCATCTGATCCACCTGACCTTAGGTAGATCAGATGCAAACTTAACAGAACAAGTAATAACAGTACTTACTTTGATAACTGGCAATAAATAGCGCAAGTTTCAAGTGAGGCATGTTGGTGGTGTCCCCGCAGCACTGAATGACCTTCTGAATGTTGGCATATAATTGATTGTTTGTTCAATTGAAAATCCTTTTTGGCATCATATCCAGAAGCAGCAATTACTCTCTTGTCCGAGGATGTTGATGCATCGCCGCTACATTTGTTTAGACTGCATAAATGCTCGCCACCATTATTTTTATTGCCAAAGTATCTCTGCAAAGATCTGACATTGCCAGTTATGAACAATTTATTTTTCCAAAACTTTACAAATTTGCTTGTGTTTACAGAAGGCTTGCGATCGGGTAAAAATACGCCGTTAACAATATCTGTGTTGTTGAAATCTCTTTTGTTATCCACATTTCGTTGTAAATGTTTACATTCCAGTGGCTTCAACCACTTACGTAGGCAACCTGTTGCAAGCCATTTGCGACGATTACAATGAGTGCATCTCTCGTAGTTTTTATTCATTGCTGATACAAAGATTTACTTCTTCTCAAGATTTTAACTGATATATTATTATTGTTGTAAAAATAGGATGCTTCGATTGCTTTGAGCTAACATGACATGACATTGACATGACAAGAATGACAAATTGATTGACTGTCAGATTGACAACTTTTCAGAGACAAGACCAGAGACGTGACCACGATAACTTAGGTATCGGTACGAAAATAGGCGATATATATAAATAAGCCAAGAATTATGTTTTCGACAAAATTTTTGGTTGAGCTCGGGCTTTTAGCAGATTACTATCTGCCTAGCCTTTCCGCAACTATGTTGATGTCGGTTTCTAATCTAATCTGATACAGCTGAATACCAGTATTTTACATGGAGCGACTCCCTGTCTGACCTCCTTGGTATGTCTGGTTGCCAGACTTTCAGTCTTTCTTTCTGACTAACCTTATGGACTGTCGGTGTCGACTGCCAAAGATCTCGGAATGACAGCCGGCTTAATATGCTTTCCTAGCCACGGCCACGGAGGGGTATCAGTATGTAATGGACCTTCGCACTTCGATTAAACAGTGCGGTTAATACATTAGCCTGTGGCCACGAGTCCCTTACTATAGCCATAATGTCACCTTAATATTGTACTCAAATGTGCGTGTTGGAACCTGGATCCCAAACTAATGAACTAAGGGTATCGAAGTCCACGGTCTACCTTCGAAATAGATGAATAATGTAACTAATTGATTGGATGACTCAATCTAATCTGTTTTATATCGATTGAGCGCTTAGTATGATTTAGTGGTATGGTCAACACTATCGTAGTAAGGTTTTATCTGTGGTTCGTTACCCTACCTTCCCAATTTCCCATTGAAATGGTGTTGTGGTGGTTTTTAGGTCAATAATCCTAACTATTTATTTTATTGAAATGCACTGTTTGTGTGTCTTAATGTTCAACTAATTATATTTCATTTATGTGTTGTGCCTAGTATGGGTGTATTGTGCTTTGAAAATATTTACATTTTGTGGGAGTAATGACACTGAAGAAAATCGCGAAAATGTCAACAAAATCTCATATTTCTACGGAATTGAGTGGTACGTAAATGTTTATTTATTAAAATACTTCTAAAACTATGTAGTAATACAGTAATATTGAATAAAATCCTGATACCTTTCACATGTGTATCTCTGTAAGTACAGAATTGTCAGTTTTTCTTTTATTTATTTTTTACAGACAGTATCAGCAATGTGTTGGGGAAAAATGTTAAAATTCTTTACAAGTCCCTCATACGAATGGAATCAAGAGGTGATAAAGTAGACAACAAGGTTTTGGTAAGCACTACAATTTTTTTTATCCTGTTTGTCAATATTCAATAATTTTATTGTGTTCAATCAAAGAATGTAAAAATTTCAATTTTAAATATTATTTTTAATTGCACTCAAATATACATAAAACCACTAATTTCAAAATTATATTTTCATGTATGGGCTTACTAACTAATTTTCTATAGAAATTGCATATCTCAATTTTATTATGTTATCTGATTTTTTTGTCAGCTTTAGATTATTATCAATTATTTTTTAAGCCTACCAATATCATCGCGAAAAATGAATCTTGTCTATGGAATAATAGCTTTGCCAAATATGTAAATTGTTTGTTCCAGACATTCCATAAATAAGCAATCTATTGAAAACATTGAGCTCTTGAAACATGTTTATCATCTCTATTTCAGTGTAGTTTTTTTTTGTTGACATTGATAAGGCACTGACAATGGGATGAGTCATATAGGTGTGCCTGTCTCTATCTGAGCTAGCTGTGTGTGTGCGTTCCCTGTGGACACATGCATACAATCACAATAAACCATATGGTCAACTTTAGACATAATGACTAAACCAATTTATTCATTCATTGGCTTTATTATTTTCATTGACACAAATTCTAACACAAAGCTAAATATAATCCTATTGACTTGTTGGTGCTCTCAGAAGCATGTTATGTTCACTTTTATATAAATTGAAATTATGAAATATGAATCATATTAAAATTATAAATACTATTTATTATAAGTATATGATAAGTACTAATCAGTTTATCATTGTGGCCACCAGGTAGATAATTTTGAACAGATTCTGTTCTATTTTTATCTTGTAAATATTTATTCAGACAATGCGAAAAAAGGCCTTAGTCTCTTGCTTGTTATATGTTCCAAACACAGAATATTTTCCATTGTCAAGCCTGTTTTATTTCAGATTGTAACAGCATACAGAATTTTCATAACCACAGCAAAAGTTCCAACAAGGGTAAGTTCTATTGAATCAACTATTACGTTATTAGTTACGAGTAGCTTAAGGATAATTCTTGATATTCTCTATACTTACTAAGTTATATCTGTTACACAAGTTAAACTGTTTCTCAAGGAATTCTTATAAAAAGATTTCTAGGATTTTAAAAATATTAGGTAAGATTCAGCTAACACTATTGGTCAGTACAAGTCATTCAACTGTCTATTGTTGTCAGATTGTGGAGTACAGTTTTGTATGTGATTTAAAAGTTGAACAACAAACAGATTGTGCTTTCGGTACACATTTGTATACACTTAAATTTTGTTCCCATAATGCCTACACATATCCAGAAGTTTAGTAAAGCTTGCAAGTTTCAAAGTGCCTCCTCAAGCAAGTTGACAGTCTAGGATACACAGGCGAACCTAAAGTGCATGTGCATGTAGTAGGTACTGCATGAGAGGATAGTAATGTCAATATCAATATTCAAGTGTGGCCAGTGTATGTAGGCCAAGGCTTACAGGAAACATTAATTTATTTTGTCAGTGAAATAACTTTTGTAAATGATGTTAGGTTGACAATGGATTTCACTTGATGGAAATAGAGGCACTGGATAGTAAAAAGGCGAATCATCTGTCAATAACACTCATCCATGAACACAAACCTGTATCTATACTTATAGGTAAGTGATAACATCTTTATCGATAATAGGCAGTAGTTTATAGGCGTTTATAGATGGGCGGCACGTCGGCTGTGAAGGCTGATTGACGACAGCTCACTTAACGCTGACTGGTCATTAACGACCAATGTTCTAGTCATTTGCTGACGCACTCAATGTCTGCTATCGTCAGCTAAGTGCCGACAAACTATTCTATTCTACATGTAGATAGGCATCCCAAAACCGCATTTTCTCGCATATGTTCTTTGCATGCAATATGTATACTACTATGGTACTCCTTTACATACATATTAGATGAAAGCAAGGCGAAAGCTGTATAGTTCTGATTCGTAATTTTAATAGAAATTACTACTTAGGAGTCAAGACAGATAAATAGAATTGGATCTGTGAGCAGGTTTCACATGATAATTCAAAGTTCGCTCAGATACGT
This sequence comes from Lithophane semibrunnea, assembly GCA_947363905.1. NCBI lineage: Eukaryota > Metazoa > Arthropoda > Insecta > Lepidoptera > Noctuidae > Lithophane > Lithophane semibrunnea. The sequence goes on along the minus strand of OX376201.1, from coordinate 8,586,109 downwards.
ACGTAGCACACATTAGGGATAATCAGTCAAAAAGATGCTAAGTATAGAAACCTCCGAAAAGTTAGTTGAAATCATTATAAAATTACATTGAATAGCAACTTATAAGGATAGTACCGACATTCAGACGATTAATGTCTTAAAAGTTCCTAGAAGAGTTACAACAACTACCATTGTATGCTAATGAAATAGCACGCGATCATTAAAATAATAATGATTACGACCGATTTTCCGTTAATTAATGGTTAATTAATTTAACCTTGGATGTATAAATTTTACCCGACTTTTAGCTCGTATCAACATGAGATTAATTCGAAATTAAATTCGAAAATCCATAACATTCGATTTCTCTAATCATGATTGCCTAGCCTAGGTATCTACCTACAACTACATAGCTGTAAACATTTCCATTAACTTACTCATTGTTATTCTTCATACGTTTGTTTGTAAAACACAGTAGAGAAATCGGAAAAATAACATTAGGAATATTAATATGTGATCATAAAGACCTCTATGCGTCATACATACATACATACTTAAGTACTTGAATATTGAGATATCTAGGTTTTACCTAGGTACCTCAATATTCAAGTACTTAAGTCTGTAATTCAAGTATTTAACAGTATCTCCCTACCTGGGTTTAAAAATGAAGTATGTAAGAAATGACTACCATGAGTCCATGATGAAAGTGTTATTCACTATACGATTACTTTCAGGCGAGGAAGGTACCGCGGAAGGGGTCATAAATGTACTACATGCACTTGTTGCCGCCTTCGACGATTTATTCCCAAATGTAGCCGTGGTCGACATAATATCAAAGGTTTGTATGAATATGATAATTTCATGTACTGTAAAAAGTTTCGTCGCTTATTCATACGCAGTAAATTAGCGGGACAATCAACATTAATTTTTCTAATTGTCGCGCCGGTTAACGTATTATAAGGATAAAAGTAATCGACCTGTGTGAATCATCGAAGGACCGGGTGCCAAGTGAAATATTCTCTAACCACTATCCTATTAAGGAAACACGACGATTGTACCTCGGTAACCTCGGTTAATAATAATAGCCCCTTTTTCCCCTGTGGTACTTGTTGTACGAGGTGATAAGGGGTTAAAAAGTCATCTAGTGCGATAAAAACCGTTAATTATGAATCAGAAATCAGCAGTTGCCTAATTTAGTTAAAACACGAATTTATCGTACCTACTTATCGTAAATTCATTTGGCTAAATCGAAAAGCATTATCCAGCAAACCAAACCAAATGCACAATGTTGACTAGCAAAGTTTCATTGTGCAAGTTTATGTCACCAAACCGACTTTACACATTCACTGCGTGACGTCTTGCTGCAAGTAGTGCGAGTGTTTCACACTTTGACTGATTTTTCTGGCTTTTAGTACTAAAGCAACTTTTCTCCACAGGTAAATCTACCGTACCCAGTGCCTCAAGTAAGCGGCACTCGGAAACATTCGACATGCGGAGATTTCTCAAATCAGTACGCAGCAATGTGCGATCTCTGCCAAACGCCCTTCAGGTAACTCAATATGCTACAGTATAAAGGTTGACTATCACTTCATAAACTACCATATTAGGAGTTACGGAAATAATTAACTAAAAGTTTTATCCTGTGCAATATTCAATGATATATCCTGTGCAATGTTTAACTATATGAAAAACCGACCGAAAACAGAAAACGCAATATGAAAGACTCGGACTTGCGCACTATGGGTTGTAGTTCTGAAGGAGTAGGAATGAAGTTGATATAAAATGTGTATTTTGTCAAGGTTTATTGTAAGGAGAATCCCTGAGTTCTGACTTTATTCAAAAAATATTTTCCTGGATAAAGACCAAGTAAAAGGTATTCTGTACAAATTCAACTGCATAGGTTAAGTAATGGGGTGTCATCGGCGCTCTTTGGATATGGGACCCTAAAAATTGTCCGAGCATGCGATATGTATTTTAAACTATCTAGGTCAGGAATAGAATGGATTGGAACCGGATATAATATAAATGAAGGAGGAAGAATGCATTCTGCATACATAGAGGTCAATTTAATCGAGTTCAATTGTAGGTCTATCCTAGACATTGCAGTCTCATTTAATATTGTAAGTAATTTGTATTTTGTTATGACGCCAGACTAAACAGGGTGTTAGTGTAAACACCGTTATCCTTGAAACCAGTAGTTTGGTTTCATTTATAGAACGTAAAATCAATGGAAAATACAACTTTTTTTAAAAAGAATATCTACATTTTTCCACAAAAATATTTCACCCTACACGCAAGGGCAACGACCGGCCGCGGCCGGCGGTTGGCGGGGGCGGGCGGGGCGCGCGGGACGTGACATGACCGGCCGTCAGCTGTTTCGCAGTCTCTCGAACGCGTATCCATTAGTATCGGGACAGTGACGGATATTTACTTTCTAAAATCTTTTAATGAAAATAAGGTTTTTTTTTGTTGTTACTGGGTCATTTATTTTTACATTTAAGTCAACTACCCATGGTTTGAGTGACAATGGTGTTTACCCTTGCATACTGTATATTATGTTCCAGAATAAAGCTCGTAGTAAGCTATATGTATAACTAGCGATTCGCTCCTGCTTCGCACGGTTTTTACGACTTGACAAAACATCGAGGTTTCTTAGTGATAATGTAACTTTAATATCGGAATAAATTCTCTAAACGATGGTGAAAACCTCATCATAATCTGCTGTGTGGTTTAGAACAGCAACGCGGACATACAGACAAACACGAAAAGCGACTTTAATTTATAGCTAGCTTCCACCTGCGGCGGCTTCGTCTGCGTGTTATGTCGATAAAAAGTAGCCTATGTCTTTCCCCAGGATGCCATCTATCTCCTTGCCAAATTTTGTTTAAGTCCGTTCTGTGGTTTAGGCGTTAAAGGGTAACATACAGACAGACAGGAATTTATAATATTAGTATTGATATAGTACAGATTAGAAGCAAAACTAACAGGAATTACTCATCTCATTCTGTCTGACACGATTGAATTCACGTAAAACCAGATTTTTTATTTTAATAATACTGCTTCAATTTAAATGTAGGTGTTTCAGAATACTATGACTAATTACTATACACAAATAACTCTGCAGTATTATTTATTGTTCTAATTGTTTCCGCTGCATCCATTCATATTGTTTGCCGGTGTTAGTAACCTATAATGACCTGTACTTGTGTTTGTTCCAGAGCTGAAGTGGCGTGGGATATTGATACAATATATCTGGCACATGATATACGAATGTTACATTTGAAGGATTTCGATCATTTAGATCAGAGGTACTGTTAAGTAATACTTATTTATTGATATCTTTTGCATCGATCTTATTATAATCGATTTGATTGGCTGCGAACAGCTAACTTGAATTTTTCCATTAGATTTAACTTTAAGAGACTAGATCACACTTTCAAAATCCGTTCGAGCATGCGTGAAACTCACTTCAGGCAACTATACAGCCAAACATGTCTTTTAGACTTATCTAGTCAATGTATTCATAAGTTTATGAAGAGTCGTTTCCACCGCATGATGAGCTTATGAGTAAGATATCCGTTCTAGATCTAACATATTGAATTAAAATATACCCTCTTATTTATAAACGTTGCTTAAAGTTAATTAAAGATTAACGTCTGCTTAACTATAAAAAAATCACGTCTCTTAACTTTAACCAACTTTTTAAATAAAAAGGTAAGTCTGATAAACATTTAATTTGTGTGTTCAGAGACCTAATTCCATTAGTAATGGCATTGCAACACAATACGTGGTTCAACGGCGTGTGTGGCGACGGCGTGCGCGCTCACGGCGAGGCGTGGGAGAGCGTGTGTCGCGTGGTACGCTCCGCGCGCCCGCCGCCCGCGCGCCTGTCGTGGCGCGCGGCCGCGCTGCGACACGACCATGCGGCCAGGCTGGGCCATGCGCTGACCAGGGCCCGCCACGCCCCCGCCATGCATACTGTTGACTTCTCGCAGAACCATATTGAGGATAAAGGTGGGTTTTTGGGAATTACTTTAGCATAGTACAATTCAGTACACATACGGGGGCTGGGTCCGTGTGGTGGATTTGGACCCATTCCCTCACAGAGGGGGTACCCGAGTTCATTGAGATTCATGCATGTGAAGCCAAGTCAGAGGCCTTTGGGCGGCTTTAAAACTCTGACACCAGGTTAGTCACTAACCACACGACGAAATGAAGAAGATTGAGATTCCTGGAAATTCATTGAGAGAACTTTCAGGCATGCCAGTATGAATGGATTGTCGTTTTCAAAAAAAGACCTCCATGCTATTGAGAACCTCTTTTGGCGTCTTTGTACAACGCCACGGAATAACCAAAAGCCACTGAGCAACTGATCATAATACATTGTGGGATAGACAATGTATGCATGTATCACTTTCATCAACCGTGAATCACTTTTAGTTTTATTCACTGAATATTTATGACGTCACGCCATTGTTTGTGTTTATAGGTGCTATTAGTATACTGAGCGGGCTCGCGAACAATCCGGACGGGCTGCGACATATTGCGTTGTCGCAATGCGGCCTTACTGGCAAAACTGTGATGCATCTCGCGACCATGTTGAATGACAACCCCTGCCATCTCTCTACATTGTCATATCTGGACCTCTCCTATAACAACCTCAAAGATGATGTACATGTAAGTTCATAAGGGTTTTTTTTTTAAATGGTTAACTAATTTTTTTAACTTTCTCGTTGCGTACGCGCGACTGCTGAGCAAACGCCGCAAACGTCCCTGGGTACAGTGTGATTGAGTTTTTCCACTAGGAATTTCTCAAATGCAGCCCAGAATCTGAACTTGTGCTCATTTAATGGCTACTGGCTTGCCCCTTATTACGTAGGCCGTAAACTTTTCTGGCCAAATTTAGTTGTACAGGCATGATAAATAATAATCGTTTATTTATAAATGGAAACAATAAATACCGTAACATTTGTAATATAGCATGCATGCTTAGTTGCCTGAACTAGATGGAACCTGTGCTTCGGGCAACAATGTAATTTCTAATTTCTTCAATGTTATATTGTTCCAGAATTTATACAATTTCCTCGCACAACCGAACGTTTTAACATATTTAAACTTGACAAACACGGAGACGACGTTAGAAAACGTAAGTAATAAAGTAAGTTGTGCCGTTTAGCACATGGATACGTATCCTGTGCTCAGTTTATTTTGCTAATCTAACCTTATTCTTTCTACTACTAACTATTCTTTGCGTAATGACGAAGGACCAATTTTTCTTTACACTTCTCAATATCCATATAATAAAGGTATCCTAAGTTATCTTTACCCTAATGTTGAAAGCAGTTTACTACTGGACCTAGCCCTCTTTTTTTGCGGAGTAATGTTCAGTAACATAACTGAACAATGGTCAATGTTCATCGATACTAATGAATGAACATTGAGCTTACCGATTGCTGGATCACAATGAAAGGCTCATACAATAAGCATACTATAGCTAACAGCAATTGAGTTGATTTGTCACAATTTGACGTCAGTCTGATCCTTACTAGAAAATAATGTTGATATACTCTCAGACTAAATTAGTTTTACTTTATATTTACAAGATGTTAGAAGTCAATGTATCCCATAATAAATCATTGCATCTCTGCACTCATTAGGCTTCGATATTTAAACCTTTTCAACTTTTCTGTTTAACACCCTTCTAAAAAAACAATACACTACAATAATGATACCCTCCCAGATGTGGGGCGCCCTGCTGCGCGGCTGCGCGGCCCGGCTGGCCAGCCTGTCCGTGGCGCGCAACCCGTGGTCGGCGGCGCGGCGCGCGCGCGACCCGCCGCCTTCCTTCCGCCAGTTCTTCACCGCTTGCCTCGCCTTGAGTGAACTCGACTTCTCCTATTGTAAGATGCCGCCGGACGCACTCAAGTAAGTTGACTACACCATCATTTGTTTTTAATGATAATCGGTAAATAGTCCACGTGTCATGTTCGTGAACGGGCGCTGTCAGTTGAGACTGGTCATCTCTCATCTGCCAGGGCTTATTTTTAAATCTTATATTTTGAATTGTTTTTGATTATTTTTCATTTGACATTGTTCACACATATAGAAGCACCAAGAATACTGTTCCCAGGATTTTGTAATATCTATATCCATTTTTAAAAGAGTGCCCTTGGAGTTTCTTGCCCGTTTTTCTCTATAGAGATCTACGATTTGGAATGGGCAACTAGCTTCAACTTTTTGACTAACTGACCGATTCTTTGACAATTCAAAAGTGCCTGTAAATGGTTTAATTGAAATAAATGCTTTGAGTTTGAGTTTGAGCGGCACGCCAGAGATGCATCGCAATCTGTCAAAAATACAATCAATTTACCAAAATTTTTGACAAGTTTGACAGATTTTGACTAGAATGTGACCGTTTTTTAAGTACGAGAATTGGCCTTCTGATGGTGGAGAGATGGAGCAGTGTCGACTCCCGGGTCGTAAGTTCGAACCTAAACAGACGCTTTACTTTGTGTTAATTATTTCATCACCACTGCTCTCAAAATGGTAAAGGAAAACATCTTGAGGAAATCAAGATGTCCTAGAACCAAAAATTTGAAGATATGTAACATATACCAACCCGGACTGAGCCCGCGTGGTGGATTACGGCCCACTCCCTCTCACCAAGAGGAGGCCTGTGTCCCAGCAGTGGGAACATTATAAGCTGATTATGCTACACCTGATGGTTGTGTAATAGTAATATGTGAATTTGAACTTGGGCAGAATGTAACATTAACTTGGGCAAAATGTAAAATTGTGCTCAACTTTATTTCTTTACGACCTTATTTGTATACCTACATTATAGCAAATAAATAATTTGATTTGATTTGAATGTCAGATGAGTTGCCTTCCCAGAGAAAGCTGATATCTCAAGTGCCTAAATGTATACTCTACTTAACTTATTAAATGAGACAGAGTACAGTCTTAATGGAGCAGCAGGAAAATTCAGGCAGACTGTTATAAGAAACTGTTTTTTCATGCAAATCCAGTCTTAATCATGTTTTAAAAATCCGGTTTCTTGATGGAATACATACTGCGTTTGTTTTTGCCTTTGTGCTGTTGGAAGCAGTCTTTCACTGATTAGTCGGCACATCTGTGCGAATATTGAAAAGCATCACCATTACTTCCGTTAGACATAATTATCTGTTTATATTTATCTCTATGTAGTTATTTAATCGATTGTAATGCTTATGAACGATTCCAACCATTCCATTTTCATTCTATTGTGATTTAAAACAAGCAATGTTACTTTCACTATGCCACACAACGAAAAATGTTATTAATTGTTGACAAAAAGTTATTTGTAAACACTCACGGGAAATGATGCATTGTTTGCCGGAGAATTATTTAAAGGAGTCGGTGTTATGTATCAATTCGTTTCTGTAGTTTGTTCGTATCGGTAGTTCAAGTTAGAAGGTAATTGTGTGACAATGGTTTAATATTAAAAGTGGAATAGAGCTTTGTGAAAATAAATTCGCGTTTGGAAATCATTTCTGTCGAGCGACGCTGTCGCTTCTGTTTAACGATGGCTATTTATTATCGGGCCATTCATTTATTTACATCAAATAGTTGCCAATTATCGAATTAATCGCTAGCGATATTGGTGCCGATTCTCTTGTCACAAAATTCTCTAAACTAGAATAAAAATCACTAACATTTAGTTTATTCCTGTCAAACGACGATTTCCCATTCTGAAATAGACTATAGTGACTTAACTATATTTTAGTTTGACAGCACTAAGATGGCACTGAGTTATTAATTTAGTGAAAATGGCAATGGGTTTTTCCTATTCTGAATTTGACGTTTTTCACCTAAAATTTAGATTTTCTAAATGGAAAAACTACTGGATGGATCCACTCAAAATAAAATTATTTGAAATTTTAAATAAATTATCTATCCTTGTACGGTATCTATTTTGTAATTTTCATATTACATTCGTTATTTATTTGCGCCCAAAGATGAGTTAAAATATGGAAGTTTCGACGCTTATTACTTCCAGCCCATTTATTTTTCCAATTCTGCTTGCATGCAGGGCTAGATAATGACGAGAAAAATTGATATAGTTTTAAACGTACACCGTCACACAAACGAGCAATCACCATACTACGTTTGTATGGAAGAACGACCGCCTAGCGTAACCTAAAATTGATTTTATCTTGTCTGTAGGAGTCTACTTCTCGGGTTGGCCTGTAACGAGAGCGCGACAGGCGTACAGTTGAATCTGTCAGGTGTGCTGTCCTCATCGCAGGCGGCACATGTCCTCGAATCGTGTATACATGGTGTTAGATGCTTGCAGTCGCTCGATTTGTCTGATAATAGTGAGTATTACAAATTACTTATCATTGCAGCCTTTTTTCTTCTGTTCTTGAAGACTTTCATGTATCTATTTTGTTGTTGTTGTGATGGATGGACATTATTAAATAAGTCTTGTTTTTTGTTTGCTAAAGAATACAAAACGTTAACCTCCTATTTCTTTTTTCCTAGGTATGGAATTCGAATTATCTGGTATAGTGAGAGCGATTGGAAAAAATCATTCCATTACACATTTATCTCTAAGTAAACTGACGGGAAAAAGATCGTATGCGCCGCCTTTAATACAGGTATGTACAACTTTATGTATGAAGTTTATCTTAATTTAGAATGTTTTGTAATCTCGTGTTTCTTTTTGTAGGCTCTAGTCCATGTTTTACAAGAACCTGATACTGCATTGACGTCTTTGGATCTAAGCGATTGTAAACTAAAGGTAAGCTTTTTTATCTATGCCTTTCTATTACAGATTAAGTAAAGTCATGAAGTGCATATTTGTATCAATTTATTCAAAAAACTGGAGGTTGTTTTTGATACAGTTTATTCGTCAAATAACTATTTCTAACAATATGTATTTTTTCCCAGGGTGATCTATACGGGCTACTGAACGCACTAGGAGGTGCGAGACGACTACGTACGCTCGACGTGGGCGGTAACCTCGCGGGCGACGCGGGCGCCAGACTACTCGCCAAAGCGTTGCAGTGTAACTGCACGTTGCAGACTTTGTATATAGACAGGAACGCGTTTAGTTTGCAAGGTATATAATATATTATAATTAATATTCTTTTTATTATGTAATGATAGAAAAGCCAGTTTTATAAATGTTGAAGGCAGAAAGAATCCTGTAACTTCAAAGCCTCCTGGCTTTGAAGTTACAGGATTCTTTCTGCCTTCGAAATTTTACAGGAACTTTTAAAAGTTACAGGAACTTTCAGGATTCTTTCTGCGTTTGAAAACTGACGTCGTTGCTCGATGCACGACATATATTTGTAGAGTTGACAAGTATCGTAATTATGAGTCGTCTCCCCAGGACTGACAGACATAGCGACGGCCCTGCGCCGCTCCGTGAGCGTGCGGCGCGTGGAGTTCCCGGGATGCGACGCGGCGGCGGGCGGGCGCGGCGCCAGCGAGCGCGTGGCGGCGCTGTGGCGCGAGCTGCACGAGCGGTCGGTGGCGCAAGAGCTGTTGCGTTTGCTATATCGGCTTGACGCGTTGAACTAATTACAATATATTTTATATTATATTTTTGTCTACCGCGTTAACCGGTATTCAAACATTTCATTAACTTTCCTTTAAAATTCTTGTATCATTTTTACATTTAAGAGCATTTGTGTGTGAATTAATAAATAGTGTTGAAAGATCACCCCGACATATTTTGGTCCTTCGAGCCGGATGGTTAGTTGTCGGACAATTATGTTATTACTTACAGATATAGTAACTACTCTGACTAAAACATCTGTAGAAAATAATCAAATTCTGAAAAAATACAGTTGTGTAGTACTAAAAATTACCGCTCCAAGCCAAAGTCCCGTATTTAAAACACATTGAGGTTTTTTTAAATTAAAGAACGACCTGTGTTATTATTCCGTAGCTTGGCAAGCAACTGCAGCCCCGCACAGACACACACTCTGCGCGCGATGGCCCTGGAGCGAGCGTGGGCAGGCGGCGAGGCCGCAGCCGCGCTGGCAGCGCACGCAGCCGCTGCACTACCGCCGCCGCCGCTGCCTGCAGCGCTGGAGAGAGCTGCGGCCGCCGCGCATCATCTGCTGCACCAGTACCTACAGGTATAGCAATACTACCGCGCTGGCAGCGCACGCAGCCGCTGCACTACCGCCGCCGCCGCTGCCTGCAGCGCTGGAGAGAGCTGCGGCCGCCGCGCATCATCTGCTGCACCAGTACCTACAGGTATAGCAATACTACCGCGCTGGCAGCGCACGCAGCCGCTGCACTACCGCCGCCGCCGCTGCCTGCAGCGCTGGAGAGAGCTGCGGCCGCCGCGCATCATCTGCTGCACCAGTACCTACAGGTATAGCAATACTACCGCGCTGGCAGCGCACGCAGCCGCTGCACTACCGCCGCCGCCGCTGCCTGCAGCGCTGGAGAGAGCTGCGGCCGCCGCGCATCATCTGCTGCACCAGTACCTACAGGTATAGCAATACTACCGCGCTGGCAGCGCACGCAGCCGCTGCACTACCGCCGCCGCCGCTGCCTGCAGCGCTGGAGAGAGCTGCGGCCGCCGCGCATCATCTGCTGCACCAGTACCTACAGGTATAGCAATACTACCGCGCTGGCAGCGCACGCAGCCGCTGCACTACCGCCGCCGCCGCTGCCTGCAGCGCTGGAGAGAGCTGCGGCCGCCGCGCATCATCTGCTGCACCAGTACCTACAGGTATAGCAATACTACCGCGCTGGCAGCGCACGCAGCCGCTGCACTACCGCCGCCGCCGCTGCCTGCAGCGCTGGAGAGAGCTGCGGCCGCCGCGCATCATCTGCTGCATCAGTACCTACAGTATTCCGCTACTTTCTATATGTTATGGAGTGATGATTCAATCGATTTTTTCATAAGTTTTTCTGTAGATTTCATTGACTGAACCACTTTGTCGTGTAAAACCAAACCCAAAACCTTTAAACGTGTGTTTATGCAGAGGTGCGGCGAGGTGTTCGCGGCAATGGGCGGCAGTGGGCCCAGCGGCGAGCTGGTAACGCTACAAGCGGTGCGCGACGCCATGGCGCCCTGCACCACTACGCTGCAGGATCTGCTCAAGTTAGTGCAGGCTATACAATTATGATTAACTTTAAGCGAAAAGGCCGCCTCTTGCCCCTTACTTCTTGAAACTCCGTACTATGTTTTTCTTTTGGTGTGCAATAAATAGTATACTAGCTGCGCCCCGCGGTTTCACTAGCGTAAGTCTTGATCCCGTGGGAATATCGGGATAAAAAGTATATCCTATTTCAGGTCATGGTCTGACGTGAAAGCATAACAAACGAACAAACTCACTTTCGCATTTATAATATTAGTTAGGACTAGTTATGATTATTTCACACCATTATTAACAATATCGCTAATATATTGTAAATCCATTTTCGGTCTGGTCGCCCAGAAAGAACGTAGGTACTTCGCCAATACATCCGAAGATGGATTACAGGATACGCAAATCCCGTCACATCCTTATCAGCTAATTTTGCCACATTCTGATTTGCACAATCTGACAGAAAAATAACACGACACGACATAATACTATCAACAAAATATCGTCTATGAGTAACGAACGCTAATGTTTCCGCGAATTACTCCTAATGTAATTCGCTGATTCAACGGAAAGCCATTAACGTAAGTTTCAGTCATTACGTTTACCTGGCTAAACAGTGCGAAGCGACCACGATACGAATATCATTCATCTGTAGTTCTTTACACACGTACTTACCGCTCTATATTTGTTGCCTTCCCGCGTCGTCGGTGCATATCGTCACTGTGCATGATGTCTACAGTGAACACCAAGTCCACACAGCATAAGGCATGCGTGACAAAAAAATCGCGGCGCATGCCTTGTGATGCTTGTGCGAATCTTAATAATAAAGGCAGCATCTGCCACGCTACTGATACTCCCACTTCGCAGTCGCTTTGGTCGCGTCTTTTTGGCCAAAGCTTTAAAATGTGTGTACTAAACTGTTTCTGTATAAACAGTCAAGCAGTCGAGAGTCTGGCTCTGCTAGCGTGCGAAAATGTGGATCACATAGACAGCGAGCCGATGCCCAGTGCGGACGGAGATATACCCGACTTGCTGACTCCTATATCACATTCTGGGGTAAGTTTATTTATATTATTCAGTAGCATTTTGATGTCAAGATCTGGGCAAAAGTTTTTCCTATAGATTTCCAATGTCTCTGATTTTGGTGCCTTTTCTGGCCTACCTTTATGACAGTGCTTACCTTTAGGTACCCAATGCGTGACGACTCTGACCCATCTGTCATTATGCGTCCGACAGATATGACCTGGGGTAGTATTATGAAGTATTAATGCCATCATTATTCCACACTGTGAAAACGGGATGGTACTATCGGGCTTGTCTAGCTCCGTCTCTCTCTCACACTAGAAAAATGGTGGCATTAATACTTCATGATATGGTACCTGGTCTGTAGGATTACGAAACTCATAAAGCCCTTAACTTGTATTGGGCCTTTCTAGATAAATTAATAAATAAATTCGTTGAAAGGTTATGGCAGTTGTCCCACCCCCAGCGATTAACGAGTAGCGAGTAGAGCTAGCAACCGAAAAGGAGTTGGCGAGCAGCGAATGTGTAGATCCGGTAGTTTTGTCGCTGGGCTTTCAGCGAGTGTGCGATTGCATCGGGCGATTACTCGCACCACTTACTCGCTCAGATCCGCACTCGGGAAATAGGTAGAAATAACCGCTGCTGCTTGGCCAAGCGAGCATCGCTGAGCAAGTATCGCTGAGCGAGTATTATCTTTGATAGCTTTTGTCGCTCAGCGACAAACTAGTGGAGCGAGTCCTCACCGGCAGTGTAAACAGTCAGCGATATCTCTTTTTTTTACACGGAATGTATATAATACGTTTCTTGAGCGAGAAAATAGCCGATAGTTTGTCGCTTCCTCGCCGATGCCGGCGGTGGGACAACTGCCTAACAGTGACCAGTGTAATGTGTCATACTTCATAATATCAGCTATTGATCGACATACAAACCAAACAGGGCTTCTTTAAAATATTACCTTTTTACTCAATGTTCAACAAATGAATCATGAATTCGTCCAAAATTATAAATATCATGCAATCATTTATTTCACGCTTCCCAGAAGTTGGATTACTTGAATTTGGTAAGGACAACATTTCTTCATAATTAGAAATAATCATGACAATTTACTTACATTACGCCATTATAATCTTTTGTTTTATACACGGTCAGATAACAGTGTTTACGAAATTCATTGATTGCTGTACAGTGGCGGAGTGTAACCGAGCATTTGATTGATTTCCATCTAGTTCCAGCGTTGTGTTTACTCGAAAGTTAGAAAATAAAATTATAACGTTTATAATGTTGAACATAGTGTCAATAAGTGTGCTATTCAAATGTTTTCGTATCTCAGCTAAGAAAACAGTGATCCCTGAAAAAATTAAGAATGTAAGAAAATGCGCGTCTGCTTTTAAATATTCGAATTAATTTTAAAAACATTCTTCAGTACCTGTTAATAATGCAGTAATTTTTCCAGTTTTCCTGAACGGAATGCTACGTCGTTTCTTGGCTTGCAACTTTAATTTTATTAAAATTATTCAGTATGTAATTCATTTGGTAATTTTTTCAGTTTTCCTCAACGGAATACTGAAAAACGGACGTTCTTACAAAGAGCCAAATATCTATTTGACATTGCGCTAAGTAAAAAATACCCTCAATAAAAAGTGTTATTTGTTCATAAACAAACCGGGAACACTGTCTTGGTCATCACTTATTACGTTGTTACATTTACCGCGACATTGAACAGATTACCGTCTAAAATGTATACTTTTCTAATAACGCGACTTCATTTAGGCTACACCTTTGGGATGTCGTCGTCGCGAGCGCGGCTGCCGACGCGTCCGTCCCAAGTCCGTGGCAGAACAACAATGCAGCAGCAACGAGATGCTATCTCTGCCTCCCTTACACGCAGAAGCTGCGGACGCACTGGCTGAATTACCAGCACACACACTACGACACCTCGTCAAAGGTACAAAACTCTTTGCTACAAACTTTATTCAATTTGGACTTTACGTGCAAGTATGTTCCATATTTGACTTGACCACGTCTTATACGAAGACTGTCACCGAATGCAAGCTTCTTTTGTTTAATTTTTTTCTTTCGAAGCAAGCAACAACCTTATCCTTTATAAACACGTTTGCGTACCTACACACATATTATTCTTGTGTAGTTTTTCACGTTGCGGCGGCGTATTGTAGTCGTTCTAGGAGAATCATCGCATGTTTGATTTCTTACAGGTCGACCTAGACGGGCTAAGACAAGGGCGCCGACGCGACCAATAACAGATCAGTCGCAAGATATCGATGAAGGTATAAGAAGTGTTGTAAACTAATACTTAAAAACCCGTCAAGAGAATGTTTTAACAAAGAAGTGTTGTGTATGTGTTCCTGCATGAAAATGCGTGTAGTGCTTAAACGACATTATGACGATGCTTGTATAGATTCACGGAAGAAAGGAAATGTTTATTCTGACTTGCACAATATAAAACAACAACAGAAGATAAGATAAATAAAAACAAAAGAAAGAATTCGGAAGCTAAACAGTATATGCGTAGCAATATGTGTTTTCTGTACATTTTGAATTTCTGTACATTTTTCTGAATCCTTGAATCGTGAACGCACTAATTTAAAGTTTTTTTTTTTTGTTAAATTACGTTATGATCTAAACTAGCACACTACACTGGTGTTGTGACGCGCCGTACGAGGACTTAAAACGTCCATTGACGCAAGAATATTTTTTTAGAGTAACACAAACTATCTCAGATCAAACTAATTCACTTGTCTCATTTTCTACGGAGAATATGTCAAAATAAATATGTTCTTCAGGTCTGGAAGAGTTCTGGCGTACCTGTCGCACTCCGCCGGGCAGCGAGGAGGCGTCGCTGTCGGCTCGCACGCCGCTGACGTCACGCTCGCTGCACTCGCTGTCCTCGCTCGCCTCGCCCTCGCCACTCAGACACTCGCCCACGCTGCAGCGAGACGATACCATGTATGTAACGAACACGTAATGTGACACACGTCCTGCCGTACGCCGCCGGGCTGCGAGGAGGCGTAGCTGTGAGCTCGCACGCCATTGACGTCATAACTTCATATTTGTAGGCGTTAACGTGACGTCAGAGACGTGCTCATTCGTGATTTCATGTAATTTTTTAATATCGTTGGGAACTTTACACTAGAAAATCCACAGTGCCGGTATTAAAAGAACACAAATCATGCTACTTTCATATAAAAAGGCGGTCAAAACGATAAAATAACACAAATTAATTAAAAACAATGGATAAGCCTGTCTGTCAATAATACTTTACAGTCAATCGGTCATTTTGTTATCTTTATGCTAATTACTAGTCATCTTGATAGTCATCTGGTTTACACTGATAAATTATAATTAATCAAAATAAACAAATGTGTTACAGGTACAGTGTGACATCCGGTGAAAGTACGCCGGTTTTATTAGAATGTGGTAAGTGACGTTTCATTACAAGATAAAATAAAAGTAAAAAAAATATAAATAAACTAAAATCATTAGCTAAAATGGCTTCATATTTTATCTGAGCTGCTCAATGACCATTTACAGAAGTATCACGTTGCAAGTCTTCCGACAATGTAGGCATCAAGACCTCCGCGTCCACGCCCCCACCATCGCGATCCTCCGACAACGTCAACACTATGGGTAAGTACCTTTTAATTTAAACAAATCTAAAGGTAAAAAATAATTTCTTGTCACAAATAAAAGGGGATAAAAAGGGTTAAATTCACAAAATTCTGGCTATCACACTTTTTATGGGTTAACTATAAAACCCTGGTATACAATTTTGGTTCAAAGCTCTGGCTTCTTTTAATTATTATCAGATTGAGTTCTGGATTTTTTGCATCTGAGGAGCGCATACCTACTTCAGTACCGTTATTTGTTTATAAAACTCGCGTACAATAGCTGATTTTGATTGGCTCATGAAGCGCTGATCACTAGCAGCTCTGTTTCAATCAAATGAGAGCTTAAACTCAGTTCCAAAAGATCCATAACAATTTTATTCCATCTGGTATTTGCCTAGTGGTTATCACCGCCTTTTCTGAATGTGCTAACACAGCTTATGTGCAAATTGTACGCTGGTGTGAGTATACGCTTCACAGGACAATCATATCCTATAACAGGACTATGGCCATTTACTTAAATATAGCGTAACCAATCAAATTAAGGTTTTTGTGCAAAATATTTACACCTTTTGTGCCTCTATGTTATATTAGAAACAAGGTTTTGTCTGCAGACCTAGTAGGTGCCTGAGAAATTGCAGACACTTTAATTTTATTCCTTCGGTTAGCAAGTATCCTTGCAGATCGTTACTACTTTCCATCAGGCGGAGGTAGGCCTGTTTGGCAATGATGCTCAAACAAATAAAATAAATATACTCGAGTTTTGTACTCGAGTTGCGAGTAGCATCATTCAAGAAAGTTTAAATATTTTGCACAAAACAAGTATGACTTCGCTGTGTGCGTGTGTAACGAGTGCGTGTGAATAGGGAACGGGTGCGCGCGCACGCCCGGCAAGGCGCGGCCGTGGTCCGTGGCCGGCGTGAACCCAGACAATAACGCCGCTTGTACTACCGGTGAGATATCGCATGATGACAAATTGTTTTTTTTTTGCACGATCGTTCTTCCTCTTTTTAACCATCCAGTCTTTCCCGCTCCCGTCCCGTGTCTAGTGCTTGAATAATGTTCGCAATTTAAAACATCGTAGTACATGTCCCAACTGCCAGTGCTATCGAGTCCAGCCATCTTAGCAAACAACGTCCCTCTCCCTGAATCGCTGTAATTCCATAATGATCAAAATCAGGCCCAAATCGCATACCTATTCGGCAATTCTGTAAAGTCCAAAGCCGTTGCGTTGCGGTGCAAATTATCAAGTCCAGGTAAGGATCACCCCCTTACGCTCATGCCGGCTAAACTAAAGGCCATTTTATATAGCCTTCACAAAAAACAGCCCCTCTGGCCCCTATATTCTTATTCCTTATAGGAACTTTTGAATACCCCGTTTTTCGCAGTTTAATTTTGATTTATATAGGAAAAAGCACGAGCATTGTTATAACATACAAAACACAACTTTGCTGTCATTTTCGCATACACTGAAGCTATGACGCTGCCATTGGCATATTTTTATAAATAAAATTAGTATTTTATTACTACGCATTCGTGGTTTTTTCGATGGGTTATCCCATTATGAGTTTCTGTCACTAACGAGACACAATATAATTTTTATTGTTATCGACTTCTAAAGGCAAATCGACAGATGAGGGGCGAGGCGAGAGTTATAATTTAGTTCAGTTTCATTGATATTGATAATATGAACTTTTATATGATTCATATTTTGTAGTTGCCAATTGCTAACTTTTCTTTTAATTTACAGAGGAAAGATAAAAATATATCCCTCATTACCCTTACCAAAACCAACATATTTTCATGATGAACTCCAACCAATTTGTTTAATAAACTGCATGTTTTATTAATTTAACTTTAGATTAATTTTGTAACCATTTCCTAAAATATATAAGATTATGAAAAACTATATGCAAATGTATGTAAATGATAGTTGCCATAAGGCAGGAAATTGTTTGACTTATCACCCTGGGACATTAATTTTGCCAGTGGTGATTATGTGGTGGTACCGTGGTAGCATAGAATTGAAAATAATTTCACATGTGTGAACATGATTGATTCGTATTTTATTTTTATCAGAGTCTATAACTCTAAAGTCTTGAACACCATTTGTCACCAACACCAGATATTGTCATTGATATTTTTTCAGTGTCTATAAAATTATCGCATTTAGCGATAAGACTGCCCATTTTGGAATACTTCTTTAGACACTCTTTGTTAAAAACGAATCATTTTATCACTTTTCTCTAATGAAATGTGTGCGCGAAAGACCTTTGTAGAACTTTTTCCTCGTTACCTAATAAAGAAATTCTATCTATACCTATGTCTACCAAATCATTCCTCTAACATGATGTGCACACGACAGGGCGAGGCGAATATCACGTTGATACTCTGTGGTGTAGTATTTGATGTTCTGGTGGTGGTCTACAGAAGGCGTGGAGGGGTGCGTTGGCGGCAGCATCGTGGGCATCACGCCGGGCGCCGCACTAACCAGTAACCAACTTTCAGACGCTATTCTATACTGAACGATTGTACCCTGTGCCGTCTCGCTGTATAGGTAAACGCTTGACGCAGCTTTATGTGTGCTACTGTTTTAACGGCATGCTTTATAACTGATAACACGATCATTTAAAAACCAATTCATTTGAAAAAATTAAACAATTTTCATATCGTTTTCAAATTCACATTTTATCAATAACAGTGTGTTTTACTTATTGTAGAAGGTTCCTGTGAGCCTTTCCCGATATTTAATCTTTTATCTCAATGTGTCAAAAATACCTGCGCTATGTCGTCTACATTCAAGAATATAGGTATTTGATTAAATAAATACTAGTACTAATAAACAAATGAAGTGATAACGTGTGCGCATTGCAAATAGTCAGATAGTTTTTAAAGGTGAACGCACACTGATTCGAGCCGGACGCGTCGAACGAAACGAATTTTAGAATTCTATGAAACCTTGCACACTGTGACCATCTGGAAGAACGTTCTCGTTGACTTCGATTCGTTCTACGCGTTCGGCTCGGATAAGTGTGCGTTCACCTTTATCACATGTCGCACTACGGGCGATTGTACAATGTTCCTTTCCAGGATTTTGCCACAGTGGAAATGCCCTTCATTTGTTTTCTGCTCTTCTATTGGCATCCTAGGCTCTCTGTAGCTAGCGCTGCATTTAGGAACGCAGTATCGCGCGTCATTTAATTTGCATGTTATTCATTTGCACTTGTTAAATAACCGACACGTTCAGTTGCATGCCTTCTGAGTAATGGAATGTTATCACTTTTTAACATAAAACATAATCATATATATACTATTGTAATTAACGCCTATAGAAAACAGGTAAGCAGGTTTGATAAATGGTCAGAAGAAGCCTTCCATGAAATTGCCCTAGAAATAAAATGGATATAATATGTAGATATTTAAAGGTACTACCAGTTACTAGTTAAAACAAAGCTCTGAAAAAGCGCAAGTAAATAAGTAATGATAATATCCGAACCGTAGAAATACTTATAAAAAAACCTAGTTTTTAAAAGTAGTACTTTGTGTAGTGTAACAAATAATTATCTAGTATTTATTACTTAGTTCTCTATAATCTGCTTGAATATATTTTACCGCGTAAATTTTGTAATTATTGTTCTTAGTGTTAACTATATTAATTCCACTGTATTTGTTTTCCAGGTTCAATGTTACGAGATCATCCTTTAACTCCAGGTACGATTCAAACATTTCCATATTTCTGCTTCCCATCTTTGTTATATGAAATGGGATTGTGTAATATCTTGATTAAAAACGGTGTCCATGGAGTTTCTTGCCCGTTCTTCCATACCATAGGGACAGATCTACGTTTTGGAACGAGCAACTAGCTTCAGCTTTCTGGCCGCGTGCTAACCAAGTTAGGACGCAATTCAGACTAACTGACCGACTTCTTGACAATTCAAAAGCCTGTAAATAGTTTAATTGAAATAAGTGCTTTGACTTTGAAAGTAAAACCTTTTTCTTGTTTCGCAGAGGGCACTGAAACCTAAGCCAAGCTCGGGTGCAGTCAGCGTGACGGAGACAGTTCGTGATAAGTTGAGCAGGGTTCAATGTCCAGATGTTACACAAAAACGGATTTTATTCTCGGATGCTCACAATTGTGCCAGTTAGAATGTTAACGTTTTAGACAGTAAAATAGTTACTGATTAGGATTCTCATATTGTATTTGAATTAAACTGATCGCCATTTTAGTTACTGTGCGGAAACGATACATTTTTAACTTCTAACATTAAGGACATGATGAATTGATGATAACACGGTCATAATAATTCCAAGTAAAGCTAGTCTACCCTGAAATGACGCGCTCCAGTTCCGCATTTACGTACACGGTAATACGGATTTCTATGGGTGATGCGGTAGTGGGGCGCGTCATTTCAGATAGACAAGCTATAACTTATGGTAGGATTAAAATATTATTATAATCATTTTCTATTTACTGTGATTCAGTTAGTATTATGTTACTGATTCGTGTAGTCATTAATATATTTTAATCGCTTATAATTTATAGATATTGGTCATCTATCCCACTGACGGATATATTATTTTGAGTGGGATATATATTATTTGATGTAATGAATTATTATTTCTTGTATACAAAAATATTTGTAATATAATCTCATGAGATTGATATTTATTTCAATTGAAACAGGTTTTTGCTTCGCCAATGAGCTTGCCGTGGTTTCTTGACAGACAATATTTCTTCCATGTTCATTAATTCAAAAATTGTCACATTGATCAAATTGTCTACATAGTTTAATTATATATACATATTAATTTAAATCTAACTATTAGTTAGATTTAAATGCATCTGGCAATAGAAAATGGAGTGATTGACTCTTCAGCTGCATAAAAGCTTTGATCATAGATTCATTGTTACCTACTAACGCACAAGTCTTCAGATTATGGTAGGTACGCGTTTAGCGTATGTAGGGTAATTTCAATTTTATGATAATACGATTACTTAACGGAGAACATTCAATATTGACGTCAAGCTTTGTTGACAAACGTGAGACACCCGAGGTATAACACACCTCTACTCTTATACATGCCATAAATATTTAAGTATGTTATTATTTGCAATTCCACTTGGGGAACCGGAAAAGCATAAACCCGTGCAAGAGAAACTATCTCCGGTATGGTGACCGCGTGATTTACTAATACTTGACTAGCATCGTGTAATGTGTTGAAAGCTTGGGCACGCACGGTTGATCAAATTGTGCACTCATCATCGCAAGGTCGGTTTAGACCAAACGAACATAGAACCAGGGCAAGAGCATTCTTCTGTTGATATTCTTGACATTTTAATAGGGATAGACCCAAAGAAGGATTGTTCAGTCCCTTTTTACACCAAAAGAATTAGGTTAGAGTGGGGATAGAATGTGCATTCGTTCGTTTGGTCTCAATAGACCTTTATTTGCTCGGAACAAACTTTCGAACACAACCACAGATGAATACTGATGGTACACTCCGCATTTTAGGTAAGAAGCGCGTACGCGGTGGGCTAGTCTTGTTGGGCCAATTCCGTGAGCGTAACGTAGTCAGAAGATCTAAGAGTTACG
This sequence comes from Lithophane semibrunnea, assembly GCA_947363905.1. Classification (NCBI taxonomy): domain Eukaryota; kingdom Metazoa; phylum Arthropoda; class Insecta; order Lepidoptera; family Noctuidae; genus Lithophane; species Lithophane semibrunnea. The sequence goes on along the minus strand of OX376201.1, from coordinate 8,564,794 downwards.
CGATAGTAAGAGAGGCAACTTCTAGGTGAATATAACTGTTAGCAATTAGCCTGAATTGCACTTTATTGTGTCGTAGCAAGAGTCGCTTTTTATTTAAATGATTTTGCGGAGAACCATCGTGTGACACAACAGCAATATTTGTCAAGTCACGTGAATGGCCACCATTTTACACAAGGTTCAAAACACAATCAAGTTTAGTGGTGATGAAAATATGATGTAGATAATCTTTGTGAATTCGTTCAGCATTGGTAAGTTAGGAACTCGGTTCAGAAACTAAATTGGTCTTAACTAGTCATATTTTAAAAGGCCTATACATGTATAATTAATTACGCACAATTTATTTACGTCCGATTATAATGTGAATTGTGGGAATAATTCATTTGTAATATAATTTACCATGACAGATATCTTCCAGTTTATACATTCCTTTGTAAATTTTAAAGTAGACATGGAGTATTTTGAAATATTGAACAAGTGTGATTTTAAAATGAAGTTCAAAACGTGAAGTGAATTAGATTAGTGCACTTGCAGAGATGTATGTAAGGTTCAATTTTGAGATAATTTAAAACGACTCGCCCCATACAGTTAAGTGTTCATTAGAGTAAATATTTGTAAAACGATTACATTCATTTGTCTTTTGAATTCATAAAGGCTGTCTCGTACTGGAGTTTCCTGTATGTAAATTTACTGATTGAGGTAGATGTATATTGCTAAATTATTTCATAGTATTTTTATATTCATTCCAATTTAGTTGGTTTTATCTAGCTCTTTGGTACCAGACTGATTTTAAGGTACTTTTATTTTATGGTGCAATTTATGTCTAGAGCGTTGTGATAATCGTTTAAAATTACATACAATATACAATTTCTGTGTTTTATTTTACTTGATCTTTACTATCTCGCGTAAGCACTGTTTGATGTACAGTCACGGACTTTAATTGATGAGCCACCTGGCACTGTTCGTATTTTAGCCGTATTTGCAAATCGGGTTTATTCGGTTCCCGACACGCAGTCATATGTCTTAAATTAGTCTATTAGAAGAAGAAAATTATATTTCATATCTTTACCGGTTGGCTAACCTGAGAGCCAGAACTACAAACTTGACAGCAGAGTGACTACCCAAAGTCAACCAATTGCAGGTCTAGCAACAGTAACCTAGCAACGATTGTTTATCGTTGCTAGGTTACTGTTGCGATGGTACCGTTAGCGTAAGGAGAAATAATAATAGTCATTTCGACAAGTTCGAAAGTAATGTCTCTGACATGGATATTTCAACTGTCACTGTCTTCAGTTAAGTTTTCAGAATTATCGAGTTAATGAGCTATGATTCAAAGGAGCGACCTCCTTTAGTATAGTATCAAATAGATTGGATAAACTTAATGCAACATTGTATTTATTTTTATCATTGAGAACTTATTAGTCAACCTCTATGGATAAGACTATTTCCGATTAAAAGTAATTTATTTGTCATCTTGTTTACGAGCATGCGATTTGAGTTCGCGTTTAATCGTGTAATGTCGTGAATGTATGAAACTGCGAAATTGAAAAGTTTTAAGGTGGCTCATCAAAGTCCGTGACTGTACTCAAGGATAATGAAGTAGTACTAAATTCCGAGTTGGGTCACTTTTTTTGTGTTTTCATTCAGCTGTGGGTAAGTGTGTGAGGTGGTAATAAAACATGGGAATGGACACATTTTGATATATTGAACAATAAAAAAATTATTTACAGTCTTATTCTATGTAATGCGAATAATCAATATAAAATATTCGTCACGATCATCGCCTGCAACACAAATAAAAAGTAAGTTTTCTTGTCAATACCTACTGATTGCAAAAAGCGCGAAATGCCGTACATAAACTTCATAGCTTGCTCCTGTATCATCTGCCTAGCCCAACTATGTTTGGAGACGGATCCCAGTCTAACCAGATACAGCTGGATACCAGTATTTTACCTGGCCGTGATAGTGAGAATACAGACATAGCTTGTTTGTAACTCATTATGGCCTGCAAGTACTTGTGTCTGTTGAAGTGAATATAATACTGAACTTAATCACGACTAAAATAGAGTCGGAAAACAGCTTGCTAGAAATAATTCCTTGTGGTGTGTTTCCGCGTATATTTTTACTCAAAACATGACTGCAGAAAACATGATCGAGCATTTTGCTGCTCAGTATGTGTTGATCATTAAGAGGTAATCACTTCAGAACTCCTAAACTCGTTCATTCAGCCTTTTATCTTTAAACTAGTAGATTATGTTTGATTAAGTTTGCTCCAATGCAATTTGTTGGCTAAAAGCAGAACATGCTCATTTCACAATCCCACATTTTGTTTTACATGGATATTAATTCAAAGCCGTTACGTCTTATTATGTACAGAATTTCAATACTTCTAGGTTAATGCATTACAAAATCTAGTATTAAATTTGCATACTGCAAGATAGGCGTAATAATCCGATAAGGACATCAATATGACGATAAACTGAAATGCCCTAACATTTAAGGGTGATTGTTCCAATTTAAGGTGGCATCCGTATCGTAGGGAATGTTATGAATGTTTGTTTGATAAAAGTACAATTCATACAGCCCCTACAAAAAAGAAACATGCCGCGCCTGACACATTTAAATAATTAAATCGAACTTAACCTACTGAACTTTAATTAATAATTTTTAAATACAAGAAAAATGTTTGCCTAGGAAACGCAACTTGAACATAGCGCTTCTAGGTGTCTTGTGTGAAATTCAAATATGTATGTTTAAAAATAAAAACACTTGGTATATGTTTGAAAAAAATGCAATATTTTTGACGTCACTTCTACAAAAATAATTTACAACTAGCGAGATAATTACTCCTATATTTATTTATTTATGCACAAACAACCGTCGATGTTTGACAACTTGACATTTAAGCCAATTGTTTTTGATTTTGCAACTCGTTTGAATGTAAAGCTATCTCCTTATTACAAGAAATCAGTAATATGTGCGTATACACCAAAGACATTATTTATTAACTTAATTAGACACGTAGAATCGTGTAAAATGTCAAACTCCACCTTTAGGGCGCTTGTCCACCGCAACCGTCACTGACATTTGGGCCCTTTTGATCTCGGCGGAGCAAAGCGGTAGCAAACTGGCCCCGTGAGTAGTCTCACAGGGTCAGTTTCTCGACCGAAATTATCGCAAAATTAATGCGACAACTTGTCAAGGGCGCGTAAACTGCGGCAATTGGCTGTTATAAATCATTCAACCAATCACAGCAATTTCACGCTAATGACATTTGTCACAGTAATTTTAGTTCGAGAAACTGGCCCACAATCTCGACAGCCGAAATATCTGCGCTTATTACCCGACCAAAGTAATGTATGCGACTTATCCGGTGGACAAACGACGTATGACAGATCCATTTATTACAATACAATAAATTACAACTATTGCATTCAAATTCGAACACTATTTTATTTATTCAGCGTTTCTAGCTAGAAAATCGTAACTCGAAAATCGAAGAGGAAGTTGTAATGCTTCAAAATATAATTGTCAATGTCATTCATAAAAAAGATGGATTATAAACTACATTATTATTATATACTGACTGACTCGTTGGTCTAGTGGTCTCAAACGCTACTGCTGAGCATGAGGTCCTGCGTTCGATTCCCGGGTCGTGCAAAGTGTTATTGGGTTTTTCTATCTGGAATTTCTCAGTAGAATCCCAAGGTCTGGATTTGTGCCCGGTTGGTGGCAATAGGCTCGCCCCCTATTATATGGGACTTAAACATTACTGGCGACATGTGTGTATACCGTAGGTACACCTGTGCCTAACCTTTCGGGGAAGACGATGTAATGTTTATGTATTGTTATATAACAAATAAAAAAATCTTAATGCTAGATGAAGCTATTACTTCTGCAGAAGACAAATTCACACACCAACTAGCCTGATGTAGAATTATCAGAATTTTACTTATCCATTAACAAGGGCATCATAATATAGTGAGTAAAAGAATGTATGTCTCAAATATTGACTATGTGACTGTACCCTGCCTCATGGATCGCTAGGAGAAAAACTTCAAGACGACAGAGAGGAACTAATGGTTACAAAATTTGAGATCTTGAGATATTAACTCACAATCGTTAGCATTCTGTGTCATGTATCAAATATATATATTTTTTGTTGGGGTTACTTGAGAATTATAAAACCATCATTTCGTGATGTCACGTTGTCCACGCGCTCATTGATATAAACACCAGTGTTAGACTCGTCGCACCTATCGTGACTATTGCATGACAGTGAACTGTACAACTACGGTGTTTACCGCGAACATCAGGGATTTGGTGGCATGTCTTTCTTTGGTTCTTCTACACTACTCATGTTTTTGACGTCATCCTTTGAGTCTTCCGCTAAAAATAAACATTAATAAATTAGCAACTAACCAACAAATTCATATGAACGTGGAATAGTAAGTCAATATAAATACAATTGTTGCATATTTGTTCCTAGTCACTGAATTTGAGAGGGGCAAGGTGAACAGCAATTTTATCTAATAAGTTTGATTGAAGGGGGAAATTGCCGTCGCTAGACGATATCTGCTTGCATTGTATTGTAAGCTATTTTCTAAATTGACTTCCTTAACTAACTACTAAATAAGACCTGTGTTGCGAAAATACGCCTTTTCGAAAGCATGAAACTGAATGGTGACTTATAAAATAGTGATTTGTTAAAGAATTCGGCCATAACACTAAGGTCGTAATATCATAAATGCAAATATGTAACTCACATTTAAGTTCATCTTTGATCGTGGATCCGTCCTTGTCTAGCCGTGGACGCTTGCGCGGCTGCGGCGTCCGGTACGACCTGTTGTCGCGACGACCACCTTCACCTTCGTCTTCAGAGTCCGACAGTTCGCCGTCGCCTGTTATGCGCTTGTCCTGATAACAACCAATTTATAATTTGAGAGATGAAATAGTATAATTATCTAGGAAATAGAAAAGAGTCGTCCGTTATTTTATTTTAGCCGTATAAAGTTATCTTTTGGAAATCAAGAATGATAAAGAAAATATGGCTATGGAAAAGATTATAAAAAAAAAATTATAAACTACAGGAAAAAAATGAATCAGGAAATATGAAAGTTGAGGAAACTTTTTAATAGAATTGGACATACTTTTTCGCTTTGTGGCATTCTTTCGTCCTTGTCAACTTTGTCTTCGTCATCAGATTCGTCGTTCACCGCGTCTTCCGGAATAGCTTGAACCTGTAATAAAATATTAGCTTGAAAAGCTGTCTAAACACGGTAATTGATCTCTAATACTGTGAAATTGCAATAAAACTGTGAAAATATTTTATTAATCTAAATCCTTCTTACCTGAACACCGGGAGCATGCGGTAACATCCTCAGATTCTCAAAGAGCCTGTTCTTGATTTTCTCCAAATACTCTGGTGTGTTTTGATTGGACATGTTGCTTGGTGATATGTGCAGTTTGAAGTCTGGGCCGAAGTATTCGAAGTAGTCATTGTATGGTAGCTCATTTGCTATTTCCACACCAAGAGCTACTGACGTCTCGTAAGTCCAACAGCGTGAAACATTGCGAATTGTGTAGCTAGAAAAAGAATGGGAAGTTTAGAAAACTTATAGGGCGACAGTAATATACTAGTTGCATGACACGAACGCGCATCAATTTTTGTATTTATTGCAATGTCCATAAAAGTCACATTACGCGCGCTTTTGATTTGTAACGACTACACAAAGAATAAACATTAGATTATCGTCTTTGATAACTTACCCTCCTCCTCCAACAAGTAAGAATGGTAGGCCGAATCTCTTTACAAGCTCTACGCACCGACCGTGCCCTCGCACCGTCAGATTGAAACAACCCAATCTGTCACCTGTTAAAAAATTAAAAACATTATACACTTGAGAAATGGTCTGTTTTATTAGCATTCCCATTTAGATATCACTATGCATATAGATGACTATTTTATTTTTATTTTATTCTAGCATCACAATGGATTTTGATTAAAGATTCGCTCGATTTTTGACGGTTGCTATTGTCTCTCGACTGTCTCTCGCCGACCCCAACATAGTTTGGAAAAGGCTAGGCAGATTGATTGTTATCGTCCCTCAATAGGCTGTGTTTTGACGATCAGTAAGATCTGTCAGCTTCTTACAGATTTGCTTGACTGTTGTCTGTTATAGATCGATAAATATCAAAGTTTAAAACAAATAAATCAGGCACCTTAACATTAATAAAACATTTGTCAAATGTAAAATCAATGCATTCTCTTTAAAAAAAAAAAACCTTAACAAAAAAGCATTCTTTAGACACCTGTTAGCGAGTCAGCGCCACACTGCAGCACCACTGCGCTGGGCTGGAATGTCTCCATGACCTTCGAGATGATCGGTACGAAGATCGACTCGTACGACTCGTCGTCCATGCCATCGCGCAGGGGAATGTTGACTGCGTAGTATTTGCCTTTGCCGGCGCCGATGTCACGTAAGTCACCTGTTTTACAGTAATTATTTTTAAGACTAAAGGACTTTGAATTTGTACTTAAAAGCGTATAGAGGACTATTTATCTCTGGACAGAAGAATAAACCTTCCTCACAAAATAAAATCTTGCTGTAGGTACATCACAGCAGTAAAATATTGAGATCATTGTTACTGTAATTTTGTAGAGCAAAATTAATTTTATTTTAAATGAGAGAAAGGTAAAATAAGTAACATAGTTAGGCAATATAGGTAAGTCACATTTCAGAAGATAACTTGTCTTTACTGACCTGTTCCAGGGAAATATTCTCCATATTTGTGGAATGATACGGTCATGACTCTGTCAGTTGTGTAGAAAGCCTCTTCCACTCCATCACCATGGTGAACATCAATGTCTATGTAGAGTACCCTCTGGTGATACTTGAGCAGTTCTAAGATTCCCAGCACAATGTCATTGACGTAACAGAAACCTGATGCTTCTGATTTCTTGGCATGGTGAAGACCTCCACCCCAGTTGATGCAGATTTCCGATGCCTGTTGAAATTATATTTGTTTAGATTCATGTTCTACATAAATTATATATATAATTTTACCAGAAAGCATCTCAACTTGCAACTTCAGATAATAATTTCAGTAATTTATTAATAGATCAACTATTTGCCTAGTTGAGTATGGCAGTAATGGTTTTTTTTTTAACCTCAATCGGGAAGCTACACGCCAAATGTAAGTGTACTAACTACAATAATTCTGAGGTTTGTTTTCAGCACAGCAATTAAACACAATAATTTAATTCAAGGTATAAGAAAGCTACCCAACATTTGCACAAGTACTTACATACTTTATGCATGTAGTGATGCAACATGTTTTTAGCAATACAAAAACATGTTGCCGCAATAATGTTGTGAAACTTTTGTTTACCACAATTCAGAAGTAATTATTTGATTTGTGTGTAATAGGTACCTATAAGTAATTTTGTTTGTAATACCATGACTGAGGCCCCAGTGTAGTACAGCAATAATTAAAAAAAAACAGCTCTGTGAAAGAAAAAATGTAGTACCATGTATATGTACACGAAAACTGTGTTGATACCTGTTTATTTAGTTTAACAGCTGCAGCAACAGAACCACCGGCAGACAGCTGGCAGAACTCATACAGACCATCAAACACTGGACAATCTTCACCCACATTGACTGTAAATAAACAACAATATGAATTTCACAAGCATTTATTTTATTAGTATTATTTCAAGCCTATATTTTGTTTTGCCAAATAAAATTATATGAGGTACCAATGTATATCTCGTCCTTCTTTAGTTTTAAGCTTGGTCCTAGGACAAAGAATAATTCCAGTCACTCATAATGGCAATTATATTGCATGTGAGCAATAGACCAGTCCCAGCCAACCAGTCTAACCAAGGAGTATTGTATTACCCAGTTACTGGGTTGTGGAGGTCAGATACACAGTCGCTCCATGTAAAATACTTTTCGCTTTCGATTTTTGCGATTCGCTCGATTTTTGACGGTTGCTATTGTCTCTCGACTATCTCTCGCCGACCCCAACATAGTTGGGAAAAGGCTAGGCAGATTGATTGATTGCATGTGAGCAATAGGTCAGTATAACAAATTTGCTGCAATTATGCTATACTACTTTAGAAAAACCAAAAACATACCACTGCAGATAGAAGGATCTTGCTTATGCATACATAATACAAAATGAATAAACCTTACATCTTTGCATCTGTTTGTTGTACTCAGACATATTATCAGGCCTTATTGATCGCAAGAAGCGGATATAATCATCTGAGTGGAACTTTGTCATCTCATCAGCAGTAGCTTTGTGTGGTCTCTGAAATAAAATGAATGGTTTATAGTCTACTGGAATAATTATAAATTGATTTGTAGTGTATTCTAGACTCAATAATTAGTTTTACAACTATATCGATTTTATCTTTTCGTTTCCTTTGTTTCATTTTCCTCAAATTTTAAATTCAGCCAGCACATTGCTTATGGGGTATATTTTTAAGCATTGCTTAAAGTTAAGTGACATTCAAATGTCAAAAAGTTAATATACTGAACTATCAAATTAATTATGCTCAGCATTTATTGATAAATCATGGTAAAGAAAAGTTACGCAACATTGTTGCAGCAACATGTGTTTGTGTTCTAAGTAACATGCTCTGGTATTATTACCCTGTTGCTGAATCTTGTGCAACTTTTGTTAATCATTATTAAGGGGTTTCTATTATTTCAATTTTACAAATTATAGAGTTGAAGCAAGTGAGGAAAAGTTTGTGAATTAGGAAAACTTACATAAATCTCCATTTTTCTATATAGCCCATAATTTAGTAGCAAGTTGTGAGTCATACGTATACGGTGAGGTTTCATGGGATGTCCTTGACCATAATAATAGTTTCCAATATCACCTAAAAATTAAATAAATAAATCGTGAAATACCAATTTTAACTTCTTACAGTTATGTTACTCAATTCATTTCATGGCTTGACACATAACAGTCTGTACCGCACATATCAAGATGCGAACGACAGCCGTGCGGCCAATGAGAGCGAAGAACGCAGTACAGACGCAACAAAGTGATTCATAACACATGAACATAAAATCGTCAAGACGATAATAATGTCTCCACCTAGGATTTTACTCGGTTTTTTTTGTAAACATACAGTGACCTTTATTTACTACAACTAGTAAGCCATGTTTTCAGCGAATAAATAATTGAAATAAGTATGGATGTATCAAGCGATCATTGTGGCGGGTAACTAACTTTACTATACTTACTATCATAGTAATAACACACTCTTTTCTTGCTATGTGGTTGCATCGCCATGATTGGATATTAAATTACGATTTTAGCACAAAATAATCACAAATTAACTGTTAATTTCACTGATAAATATAACTGGGAAACATGAACATCACCGCACAAACTTCCCAAATTTAGCGAATGAATGAGTGTATGTTATGAATGAATGAAATCAAACGTCATGATGAACGAAGGGTTGTTGTATAGTTATTATTTTTCGTTTTTAGAACTAGTAACATTATTTTATTAACCATGACACAAAGGCTGGCGTTTACCTTGGCCCTAGGCCTAGGCTAAACAGTAGTAAGCATTGCCATTCAACGTGACAAAAATAAATTAATGTAAACAGAAAGTGATTATGATACTTCATCATAATCACTTTCTTTATTACTAGTGGCACTTCACATCGCCATTTGTGTTCGCGTATTCGACTTATTTGTCCAATTTCGACGATGTGAAGTTACCCATATGCTGTGTGGAAGTTACGCTATTCGCCTGTATTTGCCTATTTTTCACGAATAACCGTGCGTTTGCACTGGCGAAACATCTTCGGTAAAACATGTTGAAATCTATAACTTCTGTCATTGTTCCATACAATTTTTGACAGGAACTAGAGATTTCAACATGTTTTGTTGTAATGTTTCGCCATTACAAACGCACGATACATACAAGACGAATACGCCAATACACGAACACTCGTATCCACCGGTTGTCGGTCTTTGGTCACATAACAAAGAATTGCGAATATACCGAATAAGTTCGTTTACCGTCCACACATAGCTTGCTCAGAGTAGAGTGCGGTAGTAAACATGTACTGGTAATTAACACAGAGGAAATAATAATTCGCTGCTGCCGTCAACACGGCCATCATTGCGTTCAAATTAGCATTAGCATACTTACGGTATGTATACGCACGGTAAAAAGGGTGATAGACGTGCGAGCAAGTCCGCGTACTTATGGTTCGGCGAGCTTACTCGCCCGTGTTTCATGCTATGTACGCGGACTTTAAAACCGCTGAGTAAGTTCATCGGCGATCCAACAATGAAATTTTGAGCAAGCAAGAAATTTTGTGTCTACTTTAAGTACGCACGTCTGTCACCGACGACGAGCCGAGTAAGGTCGTGAACTTAAGGGAGATGCGCTAGGGCTAAAGTGCCAAATGTGATGATTTCATGAAATAGTTGTTCAATGCACTTACATGAACTTAGAGAGTTGTATTGCTGATTCTAATGTTTATAATTCTGTAAACCCATATTTGTTACGGCCGCAAATAATATTTATATCAACATATAACCTGGCACTGACCTGCAAATTGCAAAAAACGTAAGAAAATTTGAATTTCGCGGGCTGCCCTAGCTCATCCACCTTAAAACCCGCGTACTTAAAGTACGCACGTCTATCACACACTTTAGATGCTATTTGCCTTGTATTCGAACTTTGTTTGTCCTCAGATAAATCGATGAATCGACTAATATGGTGAACAAATGGAAAGAACATCACTAAGAGGTGATTAAATTCGTTCGTTGAGCGAACCATTCTCTCCTTTTGGCGTTAGCAGTGGTCAAGGTGGGACGTGTTCATTATGTCCTTGTGAATAATTATAGAATTTTTCTTTTTCTTTTCTTTTCAAAGTCCAAATAATGTACAAATAATTACTGTAATTCATGTGAAAACTATTTTATATATTCAAATGGAGTGATTTCGATTCGATGTGTTGTGTGGTGAATTTAACCATCGTCCATTTTACTTACAGGTTCGACCCTGCTACATAAAAATAATCTTGAATTACTTTAGACATCGTGGATTAAATCACATCGCACAAAATGTAAGTATTCATATTGTATACTATTTAAATTAAATTCACTTTTATTTCGATTAAGTTCATGATATATAATAATATGTATTTCATAGCTTGTTCGTATCGATCGATAGCTTGTAAGTATAGTCTGCTGAATCTTTCACTTTCCTATCTTGCCATGGATAAATAAGAAAACTTTATAGTTTTCTTGAATTGATAAACATAACGCATGGCAACGTTATTGTTATTTACACTGAGAAATCATAGTCTAGCTCAACGCTGACTCGCCATTTTGTGAACTCGTTATTTATTGATCCATGGTGGCTTTCGTTCACGCATGCGTGGCAAGCCCTGCATAGTGACGCAGTCCCCTACTTGGATCAATACCGATGGGTTAAAATGTTATGAATAGCTTACGTACAGAGATGATTCACGTTTCTCAGTATGTATCAACGTGATGAGCGATAAATTCATACACGTGTATACTTGACGTAGATAATATTACGACACGTGTTTGCCACAGTTGTTACAACTGTTATCTTTTTAGATTAGGTACCTACTTATTTAATACTTTGTTCGTCAGGTCAAGTAGTTGGAACAATAGCCGTGGTGGAAGCGGCGGTTCCAAATTCGGCGGAGAGAGGAAGTTTGGAAGCAGCAATGGTTCATCCCGATTCAGCAATGGGGGATCAAAGTTTGGTGGTAGTGGAGGAGGCGGTGGCGGCAGCAGATTCGGCGGATCTGGCGGTGGATTTGGCGGCGGCGGCAAAAAAGACTTCACTGGCGGCCAAAACATGCGCCGACCAAATTGGGATTCTGTGTCTCTGCAACCATTCAACAAAGATTTCTATAACCCACACCCAACAGTTCTAAGTCGATCACCCTATGAAGTCGAAGAATACAGAAGCAAATTTGAGATCACTGTCAGTGGAGTAGAAGTCCCTAATTCTATCCAAAATTTTGATGAAGCAAACTTCCCTGACTATGTCAATCAGAGCATCACCAACATGGGCTACAAAGACCCTACACCCATCCAAGCACAGGGTTGGCCAATTGCCATGTCTGGAAAGAACTTAGTTGGTATTGCCCAGACAGGTTCAGGAAAGACACTTGCTTACATCTTACCTGCAATTGTGCATATCAATAACCAGCCTCCTATTAGGCGTGGAGATGGCCCTATTGCTTTGGTACTTGCACCAACTAGAGAATTAGCGCAACAGATTCAGCAAGTTGCTTCTGACTTTGGTAACTCTGCTTATGTCCGCAACACATGTGTATTTGGTGGTGCACCCAAGAGGGAACAAGGCCGTGACCTTGAGCGTGGAGTAGAAATTGTAATTGCAACACCTGGAAGATTGATTGATTTCTTAGAAAAGGGCACAACCAATTTACAAAGATGCACATATTTGGTGTTGGATGAAGCTGACCGAATGTTGGACATGGGTTTTGAACCTCAAATTAGAAAAATCATTGAACAGATTCGCCCTGATAGACAGACTTTGATGTGGTCAGCAACATGGCCGAAAGAAGTAAGAAAACTGGCAGAGGACTACCTGGGGGACTATCTTCAAATTAACGTTGGATCTCTACAGTTATCAGCTAATCACAACATATTGCAAATTGTTGATGTGTGCCAGGAACATGAGAAAGAAAACAAGTATGTATTAGCTAGCCTCTACTTCACTATTCATTTTCCCAAATACATTGACAATGATGAATTAATGAAGAATGATAGTATTTTGATTAAAATAAAATATTTTCCTCTAAGAAGATCTGACCAGAACATATTTCATAGTTATTATAATATCTAGAATAATCAACTTTCTACATTCTCTAATGTTTTTTTTTTATTGCAGATTAAATGTACTTTTACAAGAAATAGGACAGAGCCAAGAGCCTGGTGCCAAAACAATTATCTTTGTAGAAACTAAGAGGAAAGTAGAAAATATCACTAGGAATATAAGACGATATGGATGGCCTGCTGTATGCATGCATGGTGATAAAACACAGCAAGAGAGAGATGAAACACTATATCAGTTTAAGCAAGGCCGTGCCAGTATACTTGTTGCAACTGATGTTGCAGCCAGAGGACTTGGTAAATATTCTAGTTTTTTCTACAGGGTTTGTAGAAACTTTATATTTAAAATACAACATGGATGCTTATTTGTTACTGATTGTACCTATATATTTAATATAACTTGCATTTGTTTATACTTTCAGAGGCACTGGCGGAAAGTTATTGTGTTCTATCCGATTACTGCCTGAATTTAATGGGCAAGTCATTACTGCACTGGATTTGTAGATGATGCTTTACTCAGAAGCAGTAGAATGCAATAACTCGTCATTATAACGGTGCCTCATAAGTGCCTTTCACTATGATGGGACCCGAGGCCGGAAAGCTTGATGGTATGTCCGTCTATCTATACGGACGGATACACTTGAGAGTGTGGAAAACCTGGTGATGCACAAGTATATAACAAACAGATTACCGAGATGAAAGATTCTCCGATGTGCATTGTTGAAAAACTTGACCACAGTTGAGATGTTATCGGCAGAAGGTCAAGGGTTTTCTATTTCGGCCAAATGGAGTTTTGGATGGGGCAATATCAATATTACAATGATTTTACAAACTGAAATAAATTAACATCTACGCCCTTAATAATACTCCAGGGTTCTGAGTGAGAGGCAAATATTGAATTGTATTTGGTACATATCTGTGTAACTCATTCATGTAAGTAATACACAGCTATGAGTTACCATAACATTACACAGATTTTTTGGAGGTTAACTTTCTCGACTAGTGGATTTCTTTGTTTTGTTATCAAATTACTGTTCTTAGCTTTTTCCTTTCGGCTCAATAATGTTGGAAACAATATAATAATACTTGACTTTTTTACAGATGTTGATGGAATAAAATACGTTATTAACTTTGATTATCCAAACTCATCCGAGGATTACATTCACCGAATTGGAAGGACAGGGCGTTCTAAATCAAAAGGCACATCATATGCCTTCTTTACGCCATCAAACTCTCGTCAAGCCAAAGACCTTGTGTCTGTATTAAATGAAGCCAATCAGGTCAGTAGTGCTACAAGATTAAATTTTTAATATCCTCATACCTTTGGCATGGGTACGCTTCTACATAGTGTAACATGAATGCGAGTATGAGGTACATTAATGACAGCTATATGCCTTCGGTGTCCACACAATGTTGTCTGGATCCCATCCTCAGATGTTGTGACAAACACTATTCTAAATGATAAAATTTTGGTTATTTACTATTATTAAGACAATATTTAACAATCTAATGTTATTTCAGGTGGTGAACCCTCAGCTCCAGACCATGGCCGACCGCTGCGGCGGTGGTGGCGGAGGCTGGAACAGAAACAGATATGGAGGCGGCCGCGGAGGTGGCGGCGGCTCTTTCAAACGCGGAAGCAACTTCGGAAGGGGAAGTGGTGGCGGTAGCAACGGTGGTCCCGGCCACAAGAGATTCAATGACTATTAATCTAAAGTACAAATTAATTAGTAGCAAATCCTCATACGAGTACTTGTGTGGAATTTAGTATTAAGGTGTGTAGAATGGTTGATATTGCAGTTTGTGGTTACATGACAGGCTAGATTAATTTTAAAGTGAATTTTATCTACATACTAGCATCTTACAACATCTCTGAATGTACTAAGTATATTTTGTTAACACTGTGATATTTTTTTAACTGTGATTCTGCAGAGGATTAGCTAATTTATAGTGCTACTAAGACAGTACCTACAGTATTTGTCTTGTGGAGGACTTGCTCTCAACTATTTATTTAATTTAAATAATAATTTCATGAAAATCTCGATGTGAGATAATTTCATCACTTGTGCCCGTCATTCCATGCCCTCTTTCCGATAACATGTAATAATAATCAATAAATATAATAATTAAAGTTTCGTCGTTTTAATACATCAAACCAAAAATTCGCTAATTTGTCGCCAAATATCAGAATTTGTCGGTCACTGGTTCAAAAGATATAAGCGTTTATAGGTGGCCGATCTGGAGTCTCCCCAGTACATTTAATATCTCAAAAAACCTGGGCACTTAGCGAAGATCTGTTTTCTCCCATAATTAGTCGCTATTTTGTCACCAAATTACAGATTCAGTCGGGTTTTAGTTTAGGAGATATAATTTCGGAAGTCGGTGTCTTTGCTTTTTAATTTTCGTTTTTTGCCACCGACTTCCGAAATTAAAGTTATTTTTCACTTTTTTAGTGTTTTTTTTGAAGTCGGTTGTTTTTTTTTGTAAAAAGTTTTAATTTTTCACTTTTTAGTGGTGGTACCTACCCCACACAAGTTACTACCTGCTATGTAAATAACAGTGAAGGAGTCTAATAATTATATCGTCTACATAGACTGTGGGAAAAATACGTAATATTGAAGCTAGCTCAAAAACTACGCAAGCAAACTTAATAAAATTTATATGGGACCATCTCGGGAGTATACCCTTTCGAACTAAAAAAGAATTTTCAAAATCGGTTCACAAACGGCGGAGTAATCGGTGAACATACATAAAAAAAAAAAAAAAAAAACAATCATCCGAACGTAGTACCTCCTCCTTTTTTGAAGTCGGTAAAAAATGATCGTACCTTTAGTAAAATCTTTAATACTTAAACGTTGAAAACGTTTGTCAATATATTGTAATCAAATTTTATTTTATAAAAAAGTTATGTCCAAAAAGTTCGTTTGATGTGTTGTGAGTATGGACGGGTTGAGTTTTTATTTTATCTTAATTTAGGTTAGAATAATAAAACTTCTGTTGTCGAAATAATATAAAATTTACTACCTTAAAGTTATTGTACTTACAGAATGTTACAAATACCTACTTAATCAATATTATGAAGAGATACAGTTTGTGAATTTGGATGTTAGGGGACGCCCTGGGCGTCGGGAATCCCAGCAGGATTCCCGGCCACCATAGGGGCGGGCTTGCGGACGGCGAGCAATGAGTAGCTCGCCGTCCGATTAGGACCACGCCCGGGTCGATGGCTCGTCGTGCTCCACGCGCGCCTCAAAGAGATCAGCACAATTGGCGGGGTCCGCTAGGACCGATGTCTACCAGGGTTCCGGGTTAGTCCGAAAGGGATACCGGGACCTTAGCAACAGGCAACTGAAGGAACAGGTGGGTTTTAGTCAGTAAAAGCCGGACACGCCCTTCCGCTCCACCCAGAGCGGGAGAAGTCACTAGATGATATCCCACCGTCAAAAAAAAAAAGGGGTAATCTCCGGTACAACTGATCCGATTATGAAAATTAACTTACGTGACGGGCAACTCGTTCTAAGTAGCTCGTCTGTACACGCGCGTCTAACTCTTTCTTACTTACCGTAAATGAAACGGAGCGCAGCGATCTATCTGCCAGCGACTAAGTGGTAAAAGCACATTGTGTTATATAATTAAATAATTACATATATTTTTTTATTGTAGATTTGTTTATAGGTAATGAATACAGCTTTCCTTTGGTGGTTGCAATTATAGAATAAGTATATATTTATTTAATTCGAAACAAACATTCCTCCATAAGACGTCATAGATACTGTCTAGAAACTACATAGTATTTTGTACTTGCTTGTACCACTGTATGGGGAAATTGAATTCTTTAATATCTTTTGAACTAGTGACCGACAAATTCTGATATTTGGCGACAAATTGGAGACTAATTATGCGAGAAAACATCTTCGCTAAGTGCCCTACTTTTTGATATATAAATGTGGCCCTGCTGGGGAGACTCTCTCCAGATCGGCCACCTATAACCCCTTATTATCTTTTGAACCAGTGACCGACAAATTCTGATATTTGGCGACCGACTAATATTTTGATTAAAATATTAGTCTGAATATGAAATATTAGTCAAATTTAATCAATTTAAATAATTTGATTCAATTTGAATTTATTTGAGTCTTTGTTTCATTTTAATTACAGCTGTCGCAGAGATCAAGCTAGCTTTTACAAAATTTATGTAGGACTGCACAAAAGGTACCTACTAGAATAGGTACTTGTCTAGCGCGTGTAACTGGTAGGTTAGGTACTCTTTTTTCCTTATTATTATCGTTGACTACCGGGATAAAAATATATCTTACAGTCGTTTTACCTGACTACGGCAAAGTTGAGCCCTCTTTTGGATTATGATTTTGACAGGCTATATAAAATGTTCATCTGTTCACTCTACGTATCTCATTTATTATACACAGCGGATGTAAAGTGAGTGTATTTGGAAATTATGTGTGACTCCGGATAGGCGATAACCGAATCCGATATTATTTTGTTACTATTCTATGTCTTGTTTATTTCATATCGTGCGTTTGTACTGGCGAAACATTTACGACAACGAAATCTCTATTTTCTGTCAATTTTCCATACAATTTTGGACAGGAACTAGAGATTTCAACATGTTTTATCTTGAATGTTTTGCCACTGCGTCTGTCTTGAACGTTTTTGTCGTAGAGTCCGCGCTTCCACTCAAGTCCGCCGATAGACGCGGCGCTAGTGTCTATGATGGCATCAAAATGAAAAATAAAAAGTTTTGTTCCACAAATTTCCGCAGAGCTTGAGTGGGTTTACTGTCAAATTCACAATGATCTATAACCTGATTTAGGGCATTTGAACTATCCGGTTCGTATTCGATCCAGTTTGGCCATTCCAGTAATTGTAGCTAAACGCATGAGTCCACAAACGTTCATAGAATGGGCAAACCGGGGGTGCGTTCCTTATTACGCTGTAATCGATTTGGGCGCGATAAAACCCGTACCGTATTAGTTTGAGCGCGATAACGATATCCCTTGAATCGTCATAGATGACGTCATGACATGCGCCATTTTGCGATAACGCCGACCATGCCCTACAAGCCCTACATTATTATCACTGTGAGCGCTGTCAATGTGGCTGTCAAATAGTGTCATAGTGACAGACGTGACAGTTGTATTGTTTTATTTTGAGTCGTACCAATAGTTCCAAAATTGTGAAGAAGAAGAAATTTGATGTATATATTGTAATAACCACGAAAATTCAAATGAATATAGCCGACGAGAATCACGGGCGACTGTTTTCTGTTATGCTAACATCAGAGGAATACGAGAGGGCTCAGAGAGGTAAGTGCTGAATTTTAGCCCACTTACAGTTCTGCCCACTGCTTAAACAATTATGATGGAAATGTTTACAGCCCACAACTGCTTAGCTGTCTGTTTGCAAAAGCTATCTTACAGTTTTTAAAGTGCATACAACCACTCTTTAGCTATTGTCTTCTGATCAATCATAAATGTTTACTGCTGTTTACAGATACTGAATATGTACAGCAATTGGTGAATGACTGATGCAAATATGCCTAGCTAAGAAACAGAGTCACAGCAATTGGTGAATGACTTTGATGCAAATCTGCCTAGCCGAGAAACAGTCACTGCTGAATGAACCAAAAAACAATATGGTAAGTATTTTATATTATTATCTGGTTATGTGCAGATACTTATTAGCTGAATGTGCCTGTAGTTTTTGCATAACATCATGTTGACAACAGTTTATGTGGTTACGCATACTCCAATAATTAATCTATAACAAAAGCAAGATAAAAGTGTTCTATGGTTTTGTGTTATTAGTATGTTGACAGTTAATTCTTAAGAACTTGCTCTCAGATTCTATCAATTTAAAGTTATAAAAGTATTTTCTTTAGTATATTAAAAATATCCTGTTTTATTCCAGGATATGATTATCTATGTGCCAAGTTTCATTCAAATCTATTAAGCTATTATTGAAGAATTCAGTAAAAAAAATCATCGCAAACAATATTATTGCAGTGTTAGTAGGAACGGAAGTACCTTCTAAATATTTTTTTTTTTTCAGTAGATCAAGAGTCACCACCTCTATTCATTTGGAACGAGTCATGCATTTTGTTGCTACTCACATTATACAGTGAGCATAGAGAACATTAAAAAAAAATGCATCTTGAGATGGTGTATGACGTCATAGCAAGAACAATGTGCAACATACAATAATTATGTTACTGGTATCCAGTGCCAGTGAAAAATAAACAGCTTAAAAAAAACATTATAAAAAGATAGTGGATCACAATGCAACATCTAGAAACAATAGGGCAACATGGCCTGATACTCTGATGTAAGACTTTACTGTGCTTTTTTAGGCTGTTAACACGGAACTGATTCATTTTGCAGTTGTTGTGTAACAAGACTAATAACAACTATTAAATTGAAGTTTTTTATAGATCTTTACATGTAAGTATAGATATGATCAGCACCTGTTTTATTATTAGTAGCCCTACTTGTGATTTTTTATTCGTTTTTAAGATTTGATCAGTACCTGTTGACTTAGTAGTATACTGTGATTGTTGTTCAGTAAGTACTTACCTGTTTTAATACGTACTAAGTATAGCTCTACTTGTGATTTTTTATTACTTAGTTTTAAGATTTGAACAGTACCCGTTTGAATAGAAATACCTGGTAAAATCTGTGAATTTTATTAATGTTTAAATTGCACTGTATGTTTGTGCTTTTACATAATATTTACTAAAATAGATAAGGAGTTAATAATATAAGTATATAAGAATTTTGTTACTGTTGTACTGTTTGATATTTTTCTTATATTAGCATAAATAATAATAAGGAGAAGATTGTGGCTTACAGCGCGACCAGGGTACCTGAGGTTCAGTCTGATTATTCTGTGATTCTAATTGAATGTTAATAAAAATGTTTTATTACTATTATTGTTGAACATTATTTACATACCCATCCCAATACATGGCGCAATGGTAACAAGTTCCCTTCTCAAATATTTTAAATACTTAAGTACATGAATAAGAAGTATTTAAAAAAAGAAAATCCACTTGCCAAGAATGAATTTCACATTTACTTAGTTGCATTAATGTACCTAAATATAAAACTTATTCAAATGATAAAGGATGTTCTAAGTAAAACTACAAAATAGATTATACATTACTTAATTAGATAATTTATTGAATATTAAGAAGTTTATTAAAATTACACTGTCCTATTGGACAATGTTTGTCGCTTGCGCATCCCTTCTCTCTTTATTGAATGTTTAGAAGTTTATTAAAATTACACTGTCCTATTGGACAAAGTTTGTCGCTTGCGCATCCCTTCTTCTCTCCCGTTGATGCTGTCGTTAGTATGGCGACCAGAGTCGATAGAGTCAACCAACAAATTAATAGTAGAACTTCCATTTTCAAAAAATATACAATCAGTCCTTCTTGTTTGAGGTTATGTTTATGTTTTGAAGTTGAGCGAGGACTGTGAGCGCGTTCTCGAGCGTTCCGAATTGATGACAGCCGTCAGCTGTCATAATTGTGATATCTAAAACTAAAACGGAACGCAAGATATCGATGTGAGCGCTGTCAGCGATTATTTCCTAATTCGGAAAGCAGCCCGGATCAGACGAATGCGAACTGTCAGTACTGTCACTTTTTGGCAACTAACGTCCAGTGTTGCCAACTTAGTGGAATTTCCACTAGATCTGGTGGTTTAGACTTACCTTTTAGTGGACAAATTTTGGTTTTAGTGGCTAGTGGATTTTTCTAGTGGTTTTGGTTGCTTCAGTTAGTGGTAAGGTACGAAATTCAACCACTAGCACGATTAAAATATTTTCGGGAAATAACTCGAACGTTTACGTTATTAGTGTATATTTTTTTATGTGAAGGCAACACTCAGAACTGAGGTGGTTGTTTTCGGGGATCCTCCGAAAATAGTTTGTAAATTTCTTGAATAATTTTGATTATATTATACTTTATTTGTATGATAACTGGGTCAAGTTTGATTTGAATTAAAAATGTTTGTTTTTTTTGCATGCACAAAAATATAAATACAACGGACAGTAGGTACTGCAGTACAGTACAGTTCGGAGTTCGCGTTGGATGTTTTACTTGTTTTGGTTTATTTTGTAAAACGAATAATTATGCCTAAACCACAATACACCCAAAAGAAATCATAGAAGAAGCCGATTCTTCCGAAGATGATTGCCTTTAAGATTTTTTTTTTGTACGTATCAAAAATAAACTATAATTCTATAATAAAAAATACAATAATGTTGTTTTATTTTCAAATAATATTTAGGTATTATCTGTCTGGCATAATATGGTAGTGGTTTTTTGTTGGTTTGAGGGATCGCCTTTAGTGGTTTTCTGGTGGGTTACTATACCACAATTAGTGGTTTCGTTAAAATAAAGTTGGCAACACTGCTAACGTCATTGTCAATGTTATTCATTGATTAAAATGTCTTTTGCATGCTTGTGATTCTTCAGCTATTTTATCAATTACTACACTATTATTACAAGTTTCAATAATCCAGTGAAATTCAAACAGTTCATAGTGCTAAAGGGTTAAAATTCTGCTGAAACAGCACTCGACGGTGTGGTTTTTAGTGTTTTGAGATTGACTTAACCTTAAAATTTCTCGGTAAACGACGAGGAATCAATATTCTGCATTAGTTCAATTATCAACAGTTTGAGTGTATTCTTAGAGGGATAAATATATTGAAACGCAAGCACAAATTTAAGCATGGCTTTGAATATATTAACGAGACTTGTGAATCGAAGAAGTTTACGTAAATTGTAAGTCCAAACTATCATGCTTCGGTGCCAATAGGTGCCAATATATATTTATGTATCACTATTCCATGCTCGTGTGATAAGTATTAATTCATTTTTCATAATCCGAACTATACAATTATTGTATGCTTTTTCCAGATTGTTGCATGGATCCAAACAGTATACTGCAGAGGTATCATCAGCAAATTTAATAAAAAGTGTCTGTATACCTTATTCAACCGTCAATCATGAACATATTTTACGACAATTCAAGTACAAAACACAAAATGCTCATCGTTATTATGCAACAAAAACTGCACAGCAGAATGATATCGATGATTATCGCACTGAACATAATATCACAGTTATTGGAGAAGACATACCAAATCCTTATATAGAAATAGAAAAAAGTGAATTTCCTGACTATATAAAATCCTTTTTAAAAAACCAGGGTTTTGAGAAACCTACAATTATACAGTCACAAGGATGGCCTATTGCTATGAGTGGTCAAAATTTTGTAGGAATTGCACAAACTGGTACTGGCAAAACTTTAGCTTATTTGTTACCTGCTGTAGTTCACATCAAAGAGAAGAAGGCAAAGAGAGGGTTGGGTCCCATTGTACTTGTACTTGCACCAACTAGAGAACTAGCTCGACAAATAGAGCATGTGGCAAAAGACTTTGAAAAATCACTGGGCCTCCGTTGTGTCTGTGTATATGGAGGGGCAAATCGTGCAGTTCAGGCTGAAAAACTAAGACAAGGAGTTGATATTCTTATTGGCACTCCAGGCAGATTGAATGACTTTATTGTCAGCAAAACTGTATCACTGAGCCGATCCACCTATGTTGTGTTAGATGAAGCTGATAGAATGTTAGACATGGGTTTTGAACCTCAAATACGGCAAGCGCTAGAAGGGGTCCCCCTTGAGAGGCAAATCTTAATGTTTTCTGCTACATGGCCTAAAGAAGTTAGACATTTAGCTAAGGACTACCTGGGAGAGTTTGTGCAAGTTAATGTGGGATCAACAGAACTGTCTGCAAACCATAACATAAAGCAACATGTCCATATTAGTGACATGGACCAGAAAATGGATTTGTAAGCATTGATGTACATTTTGTGATTGTTTCCTATGTGATCTTACATTACTTATAACACTTCTTAACTTTACAGGTTTAAATCTTTAATGCATCAGATATCAGGTGAAGGATTTGGCAAAATGTTAATTTTTTCGAATACCAAGAGATTTGTGGATACTCTAGCACTAACACTCAGGAGAAATGGTTGGCCAGCAGATGGGATCCATGGAGACAAAACACAATTCCAGAGAGACAAAATTATTAATAAGTTCAAAACTGGTGTGACAAATATTTTGGTTGCTACGGATGTAGCTGCTCGAGGTCTTGGTGAGTATTCAAATTCACATGAATGAAAACTACTATGTCAAATCAATCAATCTGCCTAGCCTTTTCCCAACTATGTTGGGGTCGGCTTCCAGTCTAACCGGATGCAGCTGAATACCACTATTTTACATGGAGCGACTGCCTATCTGACCTTTACAACTCAGTAACTAGGCAAGACTAATTGGTAAGACTGATTGTCAGACTTTCGGACTTCTGACGACCCGTAAAGACTGTCAAAGATCTACGAATGAAAACTACCTTTAACCTAATTTTTCCCCCAAATAAACCGATGTTTTTTGGTACTGTTATAGATGTCGATGGTGTGACACATGTGATCAACTACGATTTCCCGAATACTTCCGAAGACTACATCCACAGAATAGGGCGCACCGGTCGCCAAGCGAACAAAGGCGTCTCCCACACCATACTCACTGAGGATGACGGAAGACAAGCAAGGAGTTTAATTGATGTTCTCAAAGAAGCTAATCAGGTACCATGCCTCATATTTTTTCTTCTAATCTTACAATGCTTCAAACTTCATTCGCCCTGGGAAGGACTAGGATAATAATGGTATACTTCTCAGTGCGAATTTCACCAATTAAACTGAACGCGATCAGCACATCTAAACCGAGTTCAATAGCTGTCAGTGCCAATATTCCAAAGAAAATAATGACACTGACAGGTTAAACGTGGTGTACGTGCTCATCGCGTTCAGTTTTATTGCTGAAATTACGGCAACTTTTTTTTTGAGGTTGGGAAATCATCAAATGACTTCTCCGCTCTGGGCGGAGCGGGGGGCATGGCAGACTTACTGACTCAAACTCAAACTCAAAGCATTTATTTCAAATAAACCAATTACAGGCACTTTTGAATTGTTAAGGGGTCGGTCAGTCAGAAAGATGAAGCTAGTTGCCCATTCCAAAACGTAGTAGGCATGACTAAAGCCCACCCGCGTTCCTTCAGTTGCCTGTTGCCAAGGGTCCCGGTATCCCTTTCGAAATTACGGCTAGTGTTAAAACTGAATAGTGATACTTTTCTATTTACTTAATACCACTTTAATTTTTGTGAGAAGAATGCATGAAAGTGTGGTAAAATATTGTTTTGCAAATTGTGTTCGTTTTAATTTGATTAAATAGTATAATTGGCCTCGGCCGTTCTATTTAATTTAATAATAAATAAATAAATACTGGGCCCTAGTTTTGCCATGAAGCTAAAGAGAATAAAAGACAAGAACCTAAAAACCGTGACTCCCTCCCCTCACTTCTGCAAGTCTTAGCAAAATCATGGTACTATTATCATCAATACATTTGTTACGTCATTACAGGAAATACCAGCGGAATTAGAAGATCTCTCTCGATCCCACAACATGTCAAAAGCAAAAGAAAGGCAGACAAAATGGAAACCAAGACAGACTAACTACCAGTACAGTCAAAACAACTACCAATCCAATCCAAACAGGAGGTTCAATCGATTCGATAGATCGAAAAGTTTTAAGAGTAACCGATACGATGATGATTATTAGTACAAATTGATTATGTAGTTTCTAGTTTAAGTACTGTATATTATTGTAACCTATGTTATAGCATGTAGTGCAATATAATTTTATGTTATAGCAATTTTTGACTTTTATTCTAATTATCTTGGGTATCCACTAATTACTATAAATGCCAAAGGTACTCTGACTGTCTGTGTGTTACCTTGTCACGTCTTACGGCTGAACGAATTTGGATAAATTTAGCACACATAGACCATGACCTGGGTTAGGTAGGACATACTACAGGATACTTCTTTATGCCGGTAGGTAGTACGTTCCCGTTTTATCCTAGTACATACTTTACATTGAGTCATAGTAGGTACCTAAATACGATGCACTATCGATACCAGCACACGATAAAAATAATTTGCCACTGTTAGGCGCCTCGCCCACGGCGACTTTTTGTAGCGATGGTGTCGCGCGTTTTGTAAACGCGCCTCTTTCATTGCGTTATTAACATAATATGTTGTTGAACAGACGAATGTAAATAACGCAATGAAAGAAGCGCGTTTACAAAACGCGCAACAGCATCGCTACAAAAAGTCGCCGTGGGCGAGGGGCCTTAACGCTGCCTACGACATGACGACTCGGCTATAAGCACGATAATAAAAGTATGACCTGAGTCTTGAACCGTGTACGTCGCCGCTTTATTTGAACTATACGTACATAGTTCGGAGATTCGCCGAGTTAAATGCTAAAATCGCCGTCCGCATTATGCGCAGTTGGTTGGTTTGTTGGAGTGTTTGTTACAAGTGGGACGCAGCTTTTGATGAAACCGACAGCCGTCAGATCGGCTCAAACATGGTGAGGTTCATCCGAACATGCAACAAAGTTGCAAAGTGTAGGTAAAGGCGTCGAAAACGTCGTAAATAGCGATATGTTCGGCAAAACGTGATTTTCTGTGAGAGTTTGTCACATGTTGGAAGTTTTGTTGGCGAACTTGTTACAATTGGCCCGCAGCTCTGTTAAAAGCTGGACATTGACTCAAAAAAGGCGTAGGCGCTAGGCGCTCATATACTGCGAGCTGGGATAATGCACAGAACTTAAATATTAGGTACCTGGCAGACTGCAACTAGATTCTGACGTTTTGTATAGATTTATGTGAAATAAAATATTTTGATTTGATTTGACATTGCCAGGGAGAGTGAGCGCGAATGTGTAGGTTTCACCATATAAACACAAAACTACTCGAGAGTACTTTGATGTAGCGACACGGAATGGAGATAATACGAATATACACGAGACAACAAGACAGATATAGACGAATATTCCCTCTACACTCTCGTCGGCAAGTCTCGTGTAGTTTTACAGAGAATTTGGAGCAGGCTTTATATTGCTATTGCGGCCTACGGACCATCGAGGTGTTTTATGTTGTTTAATGTTCCAACTTCTTTTGCCCATAAAGAGTCCGAATAGGTACATACCTACTACCTACCTACCTCGCTAGGCGAGATCCACAGAGTACTTTTTATTATAATTATAACCCACCTTTAAAAATGTATCAAGTATTCTGTGCCCACCGTTCCCATGGATACAGGTTGACATTTGGATACTGCACGGAACCAAGGAATCGAAAAAGAAACGTGAATTTTTATAATAAATAATTAATTAAATCAATATAATCATGGTGTATCAAGTACCGAAAAAACGTCCCAAATCTGCTGTCAAGATGTTGGCCTTGCCTGAACTTGATACAAGGACCGTTTTGAATGTAGTGGAGGAGAATTTTCAAAAACTTGGCTTGGTGAGGCGTCATTTCTGTAGTTCTTTTGTAGTGAGAAACGTATGCAAAGTATTTACCTACCTGATTAACTTTTAATGATTCTCATTGCTTATATGAAGGAAGCAATTATTTTCAGAAAGCCTATGCCATCCGTATGATATACATCGGCGAACACACGTTGCCGAAAGAAGAAATTATAAAGCACTTCTCCAAAACCATCTCGATAGTGAATTCTTCTTATTGTGAGATTAATGTGCATGGTCTACTGCTTGTATATGACAGTTATTTTGTTCATATAGTTGAGGTTAGTACTTACTTACCTTCCTATTATAAGTTATGAGTCGAATTGAATCAAAGTCAATTTTGTCAGGCGAAGCCACGGAAGTTTTCACGCATAATTCGCGAGACTACTTTTGTTATCGTTTATGACCGTATCTGCTTATGTAGGTAATCTTCGTATAGGTAGTAATTTTTCTCATTTCATAAATTTCAGGGCTCCGAGGACACTGTCCACAGGCACATAAGGTTTTTATTCAGACGTGAAGAAGAATGGATTGCAAAAATGACTAGATTAGACCAAGAACCAATAGAGGAGGAGGGCGAAGAGCTGACCGTCATAATGACCGAGAGTACGGAACCAAAACCAGAGAGGAAAATGTTTAGGCGCTTGAAATTAGTGATGACCTATCATTCTATTCGCACGGTAAAAAATCCTGTATGCCTATAGGTATAGTCGCATTTCCTTTTTTATACCTATTTACTTAGTGATTTTATGGCTGTTTTAGCCGATATTCGCAGGAAAACTAGGAGCTAACCAACGAATTTTCAAGTGGCCAAGAGAGCCAAAAAATAATGGACAGGCGAGTACCTACGGGATGGTGTAACGAGACTAGGCTCCCACAAAGGACACCAACAATCTGGTGAGGTCACGGGAATCCGCTGGGTGCGGGTGGCTCAGGAATTCAGGATAGGTCGTTGTGGCGATACTTGTGCCTCTATAGCTATCGAGGTTGACAGCCAGGGGTGTAAAGGACGTTCTTATAAATAGAGACACGTTGACCTCTAAATGCATTGGGTACCTTACCTAAAGCACTAATAAACGCCTAGGTACCTAATCTCTAATCTAAACTCGATAGTACTGGAAATCGATAAATTATTAGCGCGACAGTCCACTATCTCGATGCATCAAAATCTTGAGGTAGGTACTATCGAGTTTTAACGTTTTCGAGCAAGTATAATATTATTCGATCTCACGTCATTCGATTTCAAGTAGGGCTCAAAAAAACTGAAGTGTGTTTAGGTACTTAATAATTTTACAAACTAGGATTTTTTTTATTGCCATCTCCGTGTTATGTTACCTATTCTTAATATTTTATTTTATGATTTCTTGTTCAGCTTCAGTTCAAAAATTGGCGTGCAATAACAGCCAGGCCCCCGTCGCTTGTCGGCAAGTTGGACGTGTACGGACCACTGGAAGAACACCTGGAGCAACTTCGAATCTTCCTTAATAAGATGATGAAAGTTGTTGAACTGGCGCTAGCTGATGAAAATGTAAGTTTCTGATGCGAGAGTAAGAACACTACCTATATAATTATAGATCTTTATGAAAGCAAACCGAGAAGTATTAAATAACCCTCCTTTTTTAAAATCTCATTTTCAGCCTTCGGATTTTTGATTTTTGGGTGTACTTAACCTACATAGATCTGAGTTGAATATCAAACCCATTGATTACCTATTGTCGCGGTGCAATGAAAACCTCGTAAAGAAAATATTGTTTTTTATTTTATTTATTGGGTAGGAAACCTCCTAATGCATATTTAGAACCAATGGGCACAGCTCGAACATGCTTCCAATGCCTACTTTTGATGATAATGACTCTCAGCACGACGCGTATCATGAGCACCATAGAAACGGGTTTTGTCGACGGAAGCACGGTAGAATAGACAAATGGCAGATTGTAATGGTGAATCTGACATTTTGTCTATTCTTCCGTCGACAAAACCTATTTCTATTGTGGTCATGGTACGCTTGCTGATAACGTCAATGACGTCCATTTTTCAGATAGTTTCTATCCTCCGCAGTAAAATTAACGTTAATTTTCAATCACAACGGTTTCACTGCAAGGCGACGTTATTATAGGTAGGTATCTAACTACAACAGCTTAATTATCTTAATTCTTCATTTTGTAACGTTTGCAGCTTGCTTTCGATGGGTTGATTGTGACGGACCCCAAGATGGAAGCCTTGCCAGAGGTAGCCCTGATAGACTTCTTGCTACAATCTCAGTACATTTTACCGTTTAGAGAAACCGTGGGGTTGCACAGACGTGTTGATGACTTCCAATTCTTTTTCGGTGAGCCATCTGTCACTAGTTAGCATTTTTTTATAAACATAGTACCTACAGAAAAAAACATAATTGAAGGTAACAAAAATGAGTTCCCAAGTACCTATAGATAAAAGGTTGAGCTAAGAAAATTAATAAGTTAACAATAAGTTATCATCACATCACGCCTGTATTTCCTCGAAGGGTTAATCAGAGGTGTACTTACCTATAGGTAGTACACCCATATTTCGCCAGTTATGTATGTTTAAGTCCCATGTAGTTAATAGGGGGCAAGACTATTGCCATTAATCGGGCACAAATTCCAGATGGAAAACTGAATAGGTAACACTTTGCTCGACCCGGGAATCGAACCCAGGACCTCATGCTCAGCAGTAGCACTTTCGACCACTAGACCAACGAGGCTAAATACAATCCATTTATTACTAGATACTTCGAGAAAGCTATGTTGTGTTTTGCGAAAGCTTGTACGTCATACAAACCAACATGCAGTCTTCTGTAATTATTACAATGTTTTATCTATACTTGATCGTTTTCTGTTTCCACTTGTAGAGCAATTTTGGCCCGTTCCGACTCACTACACGCCTCGTTTCCTATACAAACTGAAGGCTGATGACTCATTCGTAGAGCCTCTCCCCATAATGCCTTGGGAGATTGTCAAGAAAGAGGGAGACGATGAAGAGAAGGAGGAACGAGAAGAAACTGATGGTTCATCTAGTGATTAAAATAAAGCGTTTACACATAAAGTTCTACAAGAGGCTACAAGGATCTTTTGGCGCCTGAATGACATTGACAGGGGGGCATTGTTGGTAAACATTTGTAAAATTATGTCAGAAATTATATTGACTAAACTAGATGGCGGCGTTAGTTCCGATTTTGCCACGCGCTAAAAGAACGTTGTAGTGTTATGTTCTATTCTCTTTTCTTATTGATATCTAGTCATTATTTTTACTTTTTATTATTTTTAATTTTTGCGCTGCATTGTCACTATCGGCTCATTATGGAAATTGCTTTCTTGCTCTTCTGCTTGCTATGTATTCATTTTCATAATTATGTTATTAATTAAACTTTGCGATATTTCTGAACTTGTTTTATTATTATTAAATAGTAGTGCCTAAACTCTTGTAGATTGCCTATGTGAATAATGAATCTCCGATCCATCAAGCAAGGGCTTCATTTGAGGGTCACAGTTCAAACTGTTCTCATCTAGGTACACTACGCTCTTTGGTTATTACTAAAGGAATAAATACTGTAAACGCTTGCGGCTCCAGCCGCGTGGGATGGTGAGAAGAATCCTCTGTTCTTATCCAGGATATGCATTAACTCCGCGTTAAAAAGTCAACCATAACAATATCACCTACATGATACCTACTTTGTGAGTTTTCATAACAAGTTAATTTTCCATAAATCCTATGGTGTTAACGATAACACTCAAATAGACGTTAGCGAACTCCTCTAGTTTCATGTTGCTATAGTAATATTGATTTATTGTTGTTGTTCATGTTAATGTTCTTTAGTGTGATTAGATATTCGAGGCATTCAAGACCTGACTTAGTGAAACATGGATAAACTGAAAAAGAAAACGAAGATTAAAAGGGAAACAAGGAAAACAATTGCCGGAATCAAACTGCCGCCTATTGAACCAGTAGAAGGTATCAAAACTATTGTAGATGTAGATCCTGCCTATTACTCTTTAGTCGACGGACGGCCATTGCGACAGAACAAATCAATACATGAATACAAAAAGAATATAAAAAATGTGGCTTTGAACCGAATTCTTCATGGATTCTTGACCGATGAAATTCTCAGGATTGAAGGAGAAATAGAAACAGAACGAAATATTTATGAAACAGCATTCAAGCACTTTGAAGAATACCAGAATAGTTTCGACAAATTCCTCGCAGACGATAATAATAAAACGATCGCAATAATGCAAAAGTCAGATGCTCTAGCTAAGGAACTAGCAAATCAAACTGAGAATCATAAGAAAGCTAATTATGACTTGGCTTCTTTAAAGTCCAAGTTACAATACATTGATGAAACTTTAATGATTCTACTATCATTTCAAAATTTTCTTAATAAGGCTTCCCCCATTTTGTGGCAAGATAGTCAAAATATTAAGCTAGATATAAAATATCCCGATGTCTTTGCAGTGGATTCTGATATTTTTAAAACAATCGATAAAGATACTGTCGCGAAGAAACTCGGAGAGCTGCCTGAGCCGCAACTTTATTTCGAAACACCAGACCAGTTGTTGATCATTTTTGATTTACTAGAAAAACAGAATT
The DNA here is from genome assembly GCA_947363905.1 of Lithophane semibrunnea. Taxonomy (NCBI): domain Eukaryota; kingdom Metazoa; phylum Arthropoda; class Insecta; order Lepidoptera; family Noctuidae; genus Lithophane; species Lithophane semibrunnea. The sequence continues at coordinate 8,533,843 of OX376201.1, read as the reverse complement.
TGAATTACTTATTGCTTACCACGGAGTTTAGTGTGGAGAAAAATAGATTTTTGAGGACACTTGATGTTTTAAAAAGGATGTTGCGTCAAGAGATGGATTTTATAAAAGAAAAGGTAGGCATGTTTTTTTATTTCTTTTGTTTATCATATAGGTCAAAACTGTCCCCTTAGGTAAAGCTAGTAATTAATAAAATACTGTAATTATTTTCCAATTCACCTAGATATACTAGTTTATGGTAACCCTTATGTTCTGAGGCAGAAATACTATAGGTGAGGTTAGTAAGACCAGTCAATGGTCAGACAAGAGTTCGCATAAGGGCCTCAGGTTATCGACAGATGAAACAGTGAAATCAAGGGGTGAACGCGTGGTGAACCTAGTTATAATCTACTGTAGATGTTTATTCGGTTTTAAGATTATATAATTATATTTGTTTATAGATCAGAGCAATTCAAGACACAATCAAATGGAACGATGATCGCGAAGCTGAACTAAAAGAAATATTCTTCAGGATTTTAGAAGTAAAAATTAAGGACGTTGTGTCCTCGGATTTGGCTTTACAAATTTTTAATTATGTGGAGTTTGCTTATGAGGAACTAATAGCCCCGAACGAAACTAAATTTAGTTCTTTAGATATGGCATTAGCCATAGAGCGAGAATATGATAATTTGTTGATAGATATATCGGCATATGATTTAGACATGATAAAACAAATCGAAAAAGAAACATATGAGCGTGGAAATTTAGAGCTAAAGCAAGCTAAAGAAGCAGCGAATCTTCTGAAGGACGTTGACAAACTTTCAAAGCGTTTGAAATCTTCATATGAACCAACGAGGCGAAAAGTCTACGAATAATCGTGATTTGTTACTTTTCTGGATATTGAATATGAGGTAAAACTTGTATTGTAACTTGAAACAGACAGCTTCGTAATTTTAAGGTAAACTATTTTTAGACAGTATTCCTCGAAGGAAGACGCATGTGCTTTCTTATACAAATCCACTACCAGTTACTGCCAGTTTTACCTAAGGAATGAGGCGGCCAAGAGTTCTTTATCAACTACGGGCTCTTCGACTTTCATTATGTTTATCTTAATAATGTTGATGAATAATTTATTGTAATGATTATGATGTATGTATGTATGAGATTTCGTTGAACGGCTGGTTGACACTTCCTATGTCCCGTGACCCAAGGGCTGGCTTTTACTTTTACCTTGGCCAGAGGCTAAACATTGCCATACAACGTTGCAATGCCACCAGTCTCTTGGGTATATTACCAGTCGCGGAGGAAATTTCGATGCCATATTTTAGTTTGTTAATATTTTTAGTTAGGTGAGGTTATTATATTTTTATTTTAATAGTTTGTTAGTTCATTTATTAAAATAAAAAAAACCTGTTTTTAGTAATAAATGTTTCCTGTTGTCCTCTTTATTAAACTTATAGTTTAGGCTTCTCGTGATTTCTCTTTATTTATTTAAATTTGTATTATAAGAATTAAGTAGGTACCTACCTACCTTTAACTGATTAATTGAGATTAAGATAAAGATTAAAAAAAGTAACATTCCAATATGCTACTTAAAAGGAAAATAAAAATTTGAAAAAGGAAAACCTACATTTTAATTTTTTTTTTGCAACTTGGTCCCTCCGGTGAGAGGTGAGGATAAGAATTTAAAGAAAAACTTATTACTGTCATGTTTCTTGCTCCACATTCTCCATTTAAATAGTTGCCTACTATCATAAATACTCTTTGACTACATCATTTTGACATTAGACATATTCTTTCCATTGCGAGTTGCTTCAAATATAATTTTTTATTTTATGTTTAGTTTTGATATCCTATGATAAAAAACATAACAGTGTTTTGGTAATAATTTTCATATTTGTAACAATGAGTTGTTTGGATGAAGTACGGAAACCTATGGTTCCGATAAAAACTTTAGATATAATATTCAGGCGTCGTTATGTTCCTAACACACAACATTACTTTGCGAATCGAAAACATGCCATGGGCAAAGATCTGAAGCGTAAGAAACAAATAAGTCCGTTCCTGGTACCGAAGTCTGAAAAGTTGCTGTCGTATATAAAGTATAGTGATCGAAAAGAAAAAGTTACTACAAGACAAAGGTTAGCTCAACCATTACATTTAAAAGATAACTTAAGAATCGCAGCAACGAGGGATATTTCCAAAAGACTTTTCATTGAAGAACCTCCCGATGACGTCAGAGCAGTTGTTGAAATTCACCCTGAGTTTTATACCGTAATTGAAGGGCGTCCTTTGCGATGTTTCGACGACATAAAAGTTTATACCAACAACATTCGAGCCTACGCAATGAATCGTCAACAAATCGGATACCGACGAGACTTAATTCTGAAAATAGAGAAAAGTGATCTTGAAGAAGCTGAAAATTATGAACGCATAGTTGATAAACTGAAGCATCATATCAAAGATTTCCAAACGTTTCTCACAGAAGATTACACGAAAGCATGTTTAAAAGTGTCTAAAGCTGAAAAAGTCTTTGAAGAATTGGTTGCTAAAGACTCAGAGTTTCTTGGTTATGTCTCCAGTTTGACGATTTTAAATAACGTTTTGTTCAATTATGACGCCATAAGAACTATCTTAAAGACGTACAGAAGCTATTTAATGTTTATAGCACCTTTGTCGTGGAGGCAACAAAATGATGAAACTTTAGTCGGTAGGGTTATGTCCATTCAGTTTGAAGCTGGAGAATTCGCAACTGATAATGACCTAGTTGAAACACTGGACATTGAAAAAATGATTGAGGTGGCCAAGATTGAATTAAAAAATCCGCCTCGTGCTTGTTTGTATTTTAAACAACCTGCCCAGATGATGTACTTATTCCGTTCGATGGAGTTACAAAGCAGAGAATATTTGATGGAACTTGCGAAAACTGACGGTCCAAATCGCTCGTTGCGGGACCGCATTAAACAATTAAAACTAGGGCAGATACAAGAGGCTGATTACTTTCAGTATTACATTGACCATATCAACTATGAAATAAATAGAGAAGAATGTAATGAAAAGCATTTACGAGACAAGTTTTTCCGAATATTGAATCAAACATTTTACGACAGTATTGCAAGTCCACAGACATTAAAATTAAAAATTTGCATTGAGTACGTATATGAACAAATTTTCGGCAAGTGTGAAGAAGGTCACCTTACTTTGCAAGATCCTCTAAAAATTCTCGAAGTAATGTATGAAGATTTCAATTTACGGCTTGATGCCTTGGACTTCCATATAGTAGTTCAAGCACAAAAAGATTTTTTTTCTCAAGATTTAAAAACGATGAGGAACGCTTACAATGCGCAAAGAGAGCTTAGAACTTTCAGAGAAATGACAAATGCTATGAACAAAGCATTCTTGCCACCTGCGAAATCCGTACGAGCACATAATACTAAATTTATGAATAGAAAAGATCAACGTGCATTTATGATCGCTGAAAAAAAGAGAACAGCACAGTCAAGTGGAGAACGAGCAAAACCTAAGAAGTATAAATTATCAAAGGAGGAGCGAGACGAATTATTAATTTTTACTGAATGGTGTGAGGGCCAGAATCCAGCCCCATTCTTAAAGCAATATTACGATCTTGTAAAGCCTATATTTGAAATGGTGCCAGAAGAAGCGGAAGAATTTTAAATATTTACATGGGTTTGTATTTTGATGTTACTAAATTATTTATTATTAGAATTGGGTTTTATATGTATGTGAAAACGTATTAAAAATTAACAGTTTAATGATTTTCAGTGTTATTTATAAACACTAGTTAAATTTTAATCAATTGCTAAGCAAATGATTAGTGAAATCTTTATTTATAAACGCTATTTAGCGCTAAGAGGTCGCTAAGCAATTGATTAGTAGCTGTCAAAATTAAACACCACCGGTCCACTGTTAAGAGGATGCTAAGACGCAAGATGGCGGATTTTATTTGAATCAGCTGATCGATCCCATAGGTTTATTGTGTGCTTCGAGGGAATGTTGATCGTAATAACGAGTTGTGCCATAGAGGACCCAACATCAGCATCAGAATCATCAACATTGCGCAATATTATTGAAGGTGTATGGGTCGCCTTAGTAAATATGGATTTCGACAATCTTTTACGGGATTTCAGAACGACGTAGAAAGATTACATAATTTTGAAACGCCGCCGCCCGGCGGTTACTACACCTACAAAGCTCATTTAAATCCACTAAGTCTTCTTCATTCGAATTACACAGTCATGATGAAAGGATTTCTGGAAACCTCAATTTGAAGATAATCGAGTTCGTGAGGAAGCTCATCGGAAGTTATTATCCAATGTGTTATCCCATGTGCCCCTCATCTTATTGAGCCAGCTCTAAGGCCCAGAACTAAAGAAAAGCTACGTTGTGGCGGTCACACAAATAACAAGAGACATTTTATGGAAAATAATTTATTTTGATACATAATAAAGCTAATTTTTTGTTCTAAATTAATTATTATTGATTTCCAAAATTCTTCCTCCAAAGTCATGGGTGCCATTCTTTTCTCTTGCCACTCGTATTCCTCATGTTCCTCCTCCCTCGTCTTTACGAGGTTGAATAGCATTTGTGCTAGGTGCTAGTGGCTTTCATAGCAGCAGTCAAACTTGTACCTGTAAATAAGTAGGTAAATGAACTGTTAATAAAAGATACTGAAACCCTGGTGCAAAAGCAATAGGAAGTCATATAAAACAGACACAAGTATCTGCATACATTTCCGAAATAGTATATTCGTTTTATCAGGCTTGTAGCATGAAAATACATAGCTACTGCTTTTACATTCATTTGGCCAGATTATATTGGTTTACATAAGTAAGTAGATACAAATTCAGAGATAAATACCTTTCCAGATAATTCCAATTTATTGACGCTTATTATTTTCATTGATATACCCTCGCAAACACAATTATATAAACTTATTATGCGATTTTATTCAAATTATAATTTTCGTAATTTTCCGATGAAATTGTTGACTATTGTCTGTCAAAGTTACGACAGATACAAAAAGGGTGGTTTAGACAACTGTTTTCTTAAAAATCCGTTTTATAGTCGACTATTTTGATTATAATCTGTGCCGAACGCATATTGTTACCTCTATTTCGTTTCGCAACTAATCATTTGCTAAGTAGTGTTTATAAATAAAGAAAAGATAATCATTGATTAAGAGCTAATCATTTGCTTAGCTAAACAGTCGCTAGTCAGTGATTAGCGAGTTTTTTATAAATAACACTGTTTATGTCTCAATGTTTTATAGTTAGTAGGTACACCTATATTATATTTTATGGAGCATTGCTGGCCCAGCGGTTACCAGTTGAAATGAAATGAAATTGTTTATTCTGTAAATAGGATATCGGAATCACTTATACACGTCATATATAAAAAAAAATAAGCTATAAGGGGTCGGCGTTTCTTAGCTGACTACTCTGAGAAGAAAGGCCGAGACAAACTTAGAGGTCGTAATCTCATTTAAAGTCCCGACATGATCTTGGTCAGGTCATATGAGGACCATGTTGTAGATTAGTGTCTGTCTTTTTTTTTTTTGATGATTGGAAATCATCCAATGGCTTCTCCCGCTCTGGGTAAAGCGGAAGGGCGTGTCAGACTTTTACTGACTAAAACCCACCCGTGTTCCTTCAGTTGCCTGTTGCCCAGGTCCCGGTATCCCTTTCGGACTAACCCGCAACCCTGGCAGACGTAGATTAGTGTCTGAAATGGCCTTTTGAGGCAAGAATGACACAGATTCGAGTCAGTACAAGCTTATATCAGTAACCGAGGAGCTTAACTAAGAACTTAAGGAGCTCAACGACTCAACGAACAATACCAAAGAAAAGACATTTGGGTAGGCCGCATAAAGTACCAAAATCAATATTGAGAAAAAAAAAATGATCCACATAGTCCTCAGATTCACAATAATTAAAACAATATAATACTTTACAAAGCCTAATTATGTTTCAGTTGTAGGTTGTGGGTTCGAACCTGAACACGCACTATGTACCTATTTCATCACCACTGCTCTCAAAACGGTGAATTCCATTGTAAGGAAACCGACCAGCATGTCCTAGAACAAAACAAATTGAAAACATGGGACATCCGCCAACCGCACTGGGCCCGTGTGGTGGATTATGGCCCACTCCTCACAGAGAAGAGGCCTGTGTCTCAGCTATGGGAACATTGTATGCAGATTAAGTATGCCTATTATAATACCAAAACTTAAATAGTTAAAAGTATTTATTACGCAATAGTTTTAATTATAAATGCTAAGAAAGTGTTAATCTAGTTGGTTCAGGCCTGAATCCAAGCGTATACATTTTAGAATACTTACTTACTATTAACAGTTTAAAAATGCACGATGAAGAAACTCATTCTGTTATTATTGACATACCGAAACCAAGAACGTATGCGAAAAAGACAACGATCATTGTAAAACAGAAGGTTGGTAAGCCGGTTATCCAAAGTCGATTTAAGCCTTCTACGGATATAAACGACATATGTTCTCTGCCTGTTATCAACCCATTAACGGTAGCTACTATCAGGAAGGATGTCGTTTTACTACCTTACATAATCTATTCTAAAAAGCAGGAGAAAGAGAAATTACGGCACCGTATGAAAACAGGTTTGCAAGGAAATTACAAAGCAATATATGCAGAAAAACAGCGACGGCTACACATTGATGATCCACCGAATGATATTCGTACTGTAACAGACTACGATCCCGGATTTTTTATGTGTGTCAATGGCACTTTCCTAACAAGTTATATCGCTCCATATAAGTCCCTCAAATATTTGTTTAACAGTCAGTTGAGATGGAGACAAGAAGTGGGCTATAGAAATGACTGTATGTTAAATATTGATACTATTTACCAGAAAGAACAGGAAGTATACGATATAAGCACTAAAAGATACATGGAACAAGTAAAATATTTTGAGGATTTTGTTTCGGCTGATTATCGAAAGTCTATGTTGTCCCTGAACAAATGGGATGAGGTGAAATTAGCAGTTTACAAGCAAACATTTGAATTACAATGTTTGGCGGCAAAGGCATTCACAATTACGTCGAGGATTGTTGGACTGGATTATAGGTATGGCCTGCAGCAAAAGTATGGAAGATTTTTATATTACCTATCTCCTCCGAGCTGGCGCTTCAAGCACAGGAACTTCGCTCGATCTATCGAGATAGAAGCAAAAGGTTTTGATTTTGGAATTTCTAGCGAAGAAGATACATTTAATGTTATGTTTGAGAAACTGAAAAGAGAGTGCTATAGCGGCCTTATACAGCCAGTTTTATACTTCAATCATCCCGATGACTTGATGGAACTGTTTGACGGGATAGAGCAGCAGCATTTGCATCACTTCACTCATGTGGTTGCACTAGCACCTCACGCGACATTTTTAAAGAAGGGAATCAAACTTTTTAAGGACATCATTGCACAGGATAGTGCTAGAACTCTTAACACTATTAAAGAATTTGAAAAGTTACTGCAATTCAGTGAAGACCAGTGCTCACAACTAGAAGCAAAATTCTTTAAAATAATAAATGGGTTTTTTTATGACTGCGTAGGCGCCCCAGATGTTTTAAAATTTCAGACACATTTAGAATTTTGTTATGAAAAAATATATAATGAAAAACCAATAAACATGGACATGGTAGCAACTGCCAAAGCTCTAGAAGCAGTCTACATGGATTATTCCAAACGATTGGATGCGGTGACCGGAGACAAAATTAAGGCTGCTCTGGCGCAGTATGTAGAGTCAGAACGACGAAAGTATAGAAGAGCTAAAGTAGCGGCGAGGGAACTGCGACTGTTCGAACGACTGGAACGAGACTTGCTTCGAGCCCATGCACCAGCAGCTAACAGTCAGTTCGGATTCTCTTATAATATGCAACGGGGCTCGCGGAGAAAATTATATTTCAGATCGAAATACGATGAAAACCGCAGTAGTCTCACTGAAGCAGAAGTCGAATATTTGACACTATTCACTGATTGGACAGATAAAGAAGATCCAGGAAAATATTTACATGTATCGCCTGAAGAGACAGGGCACCATCACAATTAGAGAATCTGGCCGTTGTCGTAACGTTTAAAAATAAAATCCAGTTTGTTAATGAAAACAGTTTATTTACGGGGTTCAATATGAAAAACGTATATGTATCTCCATAAAACACAATACAATAATACGCAATGTATATAGATATAATAAAACAAATATACTTTAATAACAAAATGTACATGTTCTACTCATAAAAATGTTTGGTTTCATGGTATTGACAAGTAACTACTTGGAATTTACATATTTACAAAGTGGGTACCTAACACAAAATGGTAAAAGCTTTTTTCAAGATATATGTCTTAACATTAAGTTATACCTCTATGAGTAAATAAATAAATAGGTACTAATTAAAACTAAAAAATAAACACGTGATGACAATACATTTTCTTCTGTAAGAAGTTTAAAGCTTTAACTTGAAACTTTTCATCAACACTAAAATCGACTCACGATCAATGGCCTGGTATAGTCTTTCAATTACATCGATATCTTAGCATTACAATTTTTCAGATGAGTTACAAATTATTCAGTAATAATATTTAAACCTTTCGATATTTTAGTACACTTTATGGTTAACTGGTTCAAAACTGGTGTAGTTAACCCATCCAAGGACACTGAACGGGACACAATAGAAGTTTTATATGGGCGTTTAGTGTCCCTCAACGGGTTAATTAAGTTATTAGTTATAAAAATTTGTTGACGGTTTAAAACAAATGAAATCTAAACAAGCGTGAGTTACCGAAAGTAACAAATTAATTTCATAGTAATTCAGTAGCTTTGAATATGCACACTTAATTATATTATTGTATTCGAAAGACATACATATTTACGTTGTGTATTTCGTATGATATATTCCCCTACAGTATTTACAATATGTAAGTATATGTACAAAAATTAGAAGCTCTCCCAACATAAACTTAGTACAAGCCTCTTCATAATTATGTTGTAAACAATGCCTATATGACATCACATTAAAATGTAAAAACCCTTTACAGATTATATTTTTAGCTACACATGAAAAATAGAGCAAAGGATTTACAGGACTAAGATAAAGGATGGGTGGTTGCATAACATATATTGAAAAGATATTTATTCAGAGAAGCTTACAAAAAGATTTGAAGAATGAGCATTTTGATAAAACTACATATTCAGTTTATTATAGAAAATATGTTAAAATTACAGAAATAGGTAGGTAGATATTCCGATAAGAAGTACGAAGTAAGTCATTTAGCATTGTAATAAATTACACCACAGAAGATAATTTCACACATGTTATAAAGTATGACATTCACAAGTAAATCTAGTAAGTTTTCACAGACATTACTAATTTATTTACTTCACACTTTCATCTATTTACCTCCAAATGCCCATCTCTGCACACATTATCGTTACCTAAATACTGTAACACTAATGGTCCCACATTATATTGTGTGTGAGCCACGTTTTTGCAACTATGAAAACCATCTAAAAATTATACGTCGTTGGATTTGCATATTTAGGCTGGCCACGGAATAAGTGGCCTTGTTCAAGCTATAATTTACAATGTATGTAAGCCAGTAGTGGTCGTATCAAACAGACATATCTAAATGATTTAGTGTAGTACTACCTTTATCTCCCACCTAGCTATTTTCAAAAGAAAATGACTAGTAGTTAATTTAATTTATAATATTCGTTTCCTTCAAAATGTTCAATATAACTTGAGCAACATGATGATGGAATATTTCATAAGACGTTATACATCTATAGTAAAACAATATTTGGTGTTTCTATCTTGGACGTTATAAAATCATCCATACAGTGAGCATTTTAAAATACTTAACGTTCACGAACTGTACCGTTACTAAGCACGGCTGACTTGTCACAAACACTGACGCGACACTATATAGTTTATCTGACTCGTTTCTTCTGCAACTTGGCGAGTTTTCTTCTCTTGAGTATCATCTCGTAGAGCGCCTCCAGCCCCTCGTGCAGCCCCTCGCCGGTGATGGCGCAGGCGGGCTGCACGTGCCACGCGTGCGCGTCGCGCGACCCGTGTGGTGACGATACCAGCTCGTGTAGACCCAACAGCTTCTCCAGCTCGCGGGGTTCCTTCGCTCCAGGTAAGTCCTGCTTATTCGCTAACACGAGAATCGGCACACCCGTATTATCCGGAGACTTGGCCGTGCGTATTAACTCCATTTTAGCTTCCTCCATTCGTTCTACGTCGACAGAGTCCAGCACAAATATAATACCGTCCGTGCATCTGGTGTAGGATTTCCATAGGGGGCGTAGTTTTTCTTGTCCGCCGACGTCCCAGACGAGGAAGTTGACACCCTTCGACTTTCCAAGAGTACCTTTGACTTTTTCACAGTTAAACCCTATAGTGGGGACGGTGTTGAGGTACTGGTCGAACTTGAGGCGGTAGAGCGCGGTGGTCTTTCCGGCGGAGTCGAGCCCCAGCATTACAACGTGCAGCGTGCCCTGCGCGGTGGGCAGCGCGTCGAGCAGGCTCGAGTTCTTGCCCATGTTAGCACCCATACTTCGTAACCGCGCGGCGGTTATCTGACACTGTCGTCTGAGCGCACCATGTTGAAATTTTCTTGTAACTCTGAAACATAAAAAAATATATTTATATTAGATGCCCAACACAAAAGTGTATTTTTTTAAAATAAATTGTCACTATTTTATGGATTTTTTGGCAGTTTATAATACTAATCTCCATGAGACGATGACCTTAGGCCCGTCTTGTTCTATTTTTGTTTGTGTTATTGCGCCATCGTTTGGCGAAATAATGATGCTTTCCTATTTACGTCCTAGCAAGAGAATATGTTCTTGCTCTTTTTACCAGCCTGGAGCGAAGAAGCGTTATTGTTCAGAATTTCTCTTCAAATAGGCATCGATGTAGTTTCCATCGCTAAGTTCATCATTCGAGTGTATTATTAAAGTTCTCGGTTTTATTTAGATAAAATTATGATAGGGATAAAATCAGCAACAAGAGGACGACGTCAGGGATCGAGACTTATGCAGGTGAAATCCCAGGGTGAAACTAGTTCTAAAATATCTATACATATTATAAATTAAAGTCACATGTCCGCGTTGTCTGTATGTCTGCGTTGTTCTTATAAACCACGCAACAGATTTTGTTGAGGTTTTCACCATCGTTTAGAGAATTTATTCCTGAAGGTTTATGTGTATAATACGTTACTATAGAAGTTACGTATAACTAAGAAATCTCGATGTTTTTTGAAGTCGTAAAAACCCTTGCGAAGCAGGAGCCCCTGGTATGTAATAATTTAAAGCATCTAACTTAGTGATGTTATTTTATCATAGCTTGATATTTTAAGCTTTTGAATGATGATTTCATATTGTTTTGTATACCTACGTTTCAATAAACTTTTTCATGACTTGAAGAAGAGATCAGTCACATTTGCCGATTAGTTGAGTTAGCTGAGAAATTCTTCAGATTGATGAAAGTCCGTTCTTGTTCGTACTTCAAATTACCTAAGAAGAAAAGTAGATTCATAGGTTCAGTTGAAGTAACAGTAAAGAAGGGGGGAGTGGAGCAAGCGGGAGGGGGGTCACATCGAGACGAGACAAGATGTCGCCATCGCTCGCGCCCTTTTAATAATTATTCGCGGCAGACGAGTCGACGACTTTTTGCACGGAGGCACGGGCCGGCCCGGTTATGGTGCGAAATTACAATTCAGCTACAACATTTCTGCGGTTACCGCAACCCGTAACTATCACGATACAAAGTTCACTTTTGTTTAGTTACACTGTCGCAAAATCTTTGCAGACTTGATATGGTGTACAGAGTACACCTTGCGTGGATAAATTTTGATCTTTTCAACGAGAGGGCAACGACCTAACACGGTCCAAAGTCGATTATTATTCAGGAGCACCAGAACTTTATTTAAATGGTAGTCTGCTGTTGATTTTTTTTTAAATCAGGACCTTTATGTCTTTTGAAATATGCCAACCCTATCGTGCTGGAATGTATAAATCACGGATGGCAGAGCAATCGTTGGATATAATTGGATGAATCCGGTGCTGATATACCACGATTTGAATAGAAGTATGACTCGAGAGGAAAAAATGTGATAGTGTTCCGAAAGTTTCTACAATTTCTCTATGACTTTTAGAACTTATGGCCTATACATTATTTACTTACTGCTTCTAATTTAGATTAAATATTGAGATCTTTCTACCCGTGACATTCCATACAATATTCTTCTCATCAACAGGTGTATAAGTTGTTGTAGAACATCGAAAGTTAACTTCTCTTAATTTCGAGGCCAAATTTATCGCAAGTGGGACTCCAACATTGGCTGTATCGACCTGTCTATCTTGAAAAACTAGTATAGCAACTTTTGTTTTTACTCGACCGACTTTAGAAGACTAACAAAGGTTAGGTTAGTATGTCTACTTCTACTTGAGGATCTAATTTGCAACACGAAAATTATACTCTTAATGATTGTGTTTTAGCCGGAGCTTGGCAGACTATTCCGTGTTTGATACACCATAAATGTTAAATCAAATGAGAGGAACGGTTCCAGTCATTGACTTGTCAAGTTAATCCAAAATTAGAAACACATTAATACTAGTCTGAAATTAGAGTTAGAATATTCATGATTATGTAATCTGTAAGCCTATTTGCGTGCTTATATAAGCGCAAAGACGTTGATTAACATAATCAATGTAAAATCTCAGCTGAATAGCGATTCTGTGGATACTTTATTATAAGTTAATAAGGCAGTTTTATTTCGGGACACGATTGGAACTCCAAGCTATTGCTTAAGCTACTGCTTGGAGTTGGATACCTAGGTATGCAAGATATATGAGGTGGTAGAGTTAAGTTAAACAGCCAAGTCGTGATTAGCAGGGTCAACATAACTAAGAGAAAGCATGTGATGCGATGATGGCGGCCCTTTACTTTCTCTGTTCAGATAACCACGCCTAGCTGGGAACACGCTTCACTACATCCGCACTACTTAATAATTTAAACACAGATATAAATGCAGAAAATAAACACTAAGATGGAGACAAACTACTTTTCTGTGTGACATGCATTGACAATTTTAGTTTTTTGACAAGTGCCAACTGTAACAGGTGACAACTGTAACTGTACGCTAAGTAAGGAGGTTGAATACTCGGTGAATAGGCGTATAAAATTGTAAAAGTTTTCTTTCTAAACAATTCAGAATTTTGTTGTTTGTCTCACTGCTGCCAACAACTGTTCCGTTCCGTTAGATTCCGTATTTTCGAATGTTTTCGTGAATAATCTACATTACAAAACATTCGTAACACGGACACATTTTCTTTGACCTACAAACGGGGACTGCTTTGCTCTTGACCAGGTTTTAAACATTTTTCATGTAGAATATGAACTCTCATTATAGATTTGGAACACTGATACAGGTTGTATCGGTGTGTTTTGATAAGGCGGTCATGTGTAGACAAGTATGATAGTGCCCCGCCCCTTCTGTAATGGAAACAGATAGTTCGCAAATGAGTGAACTAAATTAGACGATAGCTAATCGATGTTCTGTTTGCGGTTTATAGAAGAATTGTTTTAATAAAAGATCATAATAAAGGCGAATTAACTTGTCAAGAAAGGTTATATTAGCCAATGCGCTTAATGGTGTTCATTTCCTATATATTATGATTTTAACGTATTTCGGTCCCATATTGAAACTTTGTATTCATGATTACTTATGCAAATTTTTTGTTTCGTGCATGCTTGGAACATTAATTGTAAAAAAATAAACCAATCTCATATTCAATTCACACTCGGCCTAGGCAAGTGAATACCGATAAAGAAACAGGTGTTGTGATTTCTTATTATTTTTTCATGTAGGTATCCTGTTCAATAATTAGAAGTGCGTATAATAAGATGCATTTGGTGCGTAATATAATCGTTACCATTATCAGCTTGTATAGTCCAGTTACGCGGCGTTCCGCTAGTCAGCCTAGTATGTGAATGCAACAGGTCCAGGCAATAGGTATGCAGCTCATGTAGTCACGTCCCAGCATCGCTTGAGGTCAGTGTGGTTTTTAATGAGCCATCCCTACTTTTTTTTCGGAAATAGTTTTGCCGTTCTAGCATTTTGAGGGAAACTTCGGGTTATTTTTTTTGCCCATATGCGTTTTCTGATCATTATTTTTTATTGGCTTACTGTATAATGATGACTTATGATGATGATGTTTGGTAATAGATAGGTACTAAGTTTTTGGATAAACGGGTGGATGACCGTCCATTTTTATTTGGACAAATATGACGTCAGAGAGTCCTAAGTAAACCCGCCTGTCAAAATTGTGGTCAGGGTCTTAAATATTGAAGGAGGCAGTTTATTCGTAAGTGCGAATTGAATAATAATGAACCGCTCATGATTTATTTTTGAATAAATATCAAAGGCTGCTATTATAAATTTAAGCCAGCAATTAAACTGGCTTGTAAAACAGATCACGTACTCGTCCATCTGACAGGTGAAAGGAATCTTTTAATCAATCTCATCGAGCTGCATATTAAAGCCACGTAGGTATAACAGTAAGCAGAGTAATCGATGTAGTGTCCAGTGTCCGTAACGAGGTTCCGTAGTTTGTAAGTAATGCGTATTGAGTTTTAATTGATTCACCGCAGAAGCCAAATGGACCGTTCATGTATGTCGCACATATATATAAATTAAACACGAGTTAGAGGACTGAAGTTTACTTATCTATGGAAGTTGTATGTGTGAATTGTAATGGAATTATCTAAATGGTTTCATTTATTGAGACGTCTTACTTTTATACATTAAAATACGACTTATTTCAAACATTTTGTTCTTTTATTAGAATTCTTGTGAGTAACTTTTACGAAATCACCTTTGTCTGAAGTTGAAAATGTACCTAGTTGTTTTTTGTTTTGAAATCTCAGACTTAGTATTTTTATTAAAAGCTAAGTAATAAAAAGTCTGGAAAGTTGTTAACGGTTATGATTTTTTATTTAATCTAAAGTTGAAAAGGGAAGTTCTACTGTTGAGTAATACTTTTTAATTTCCCAGTTTACTGTCTACAAGAATATTTTCTTTCCTTCATAGTGTTATGTGTATCCTCTGACGTATTCCTGAATGACGTCAATGTACACGACGCACTTTATTATAGGTAGTTATCAATAAAATGGTTTTCACATTTAAACAACATTATTTTTTGTTTATGCTATACCCGAAAAGGGGTCATTGTACTCATCATTTTGAACAACACTGAAATCGCGAGAAAAAAATCAGCTGTTCCATACATTTGTGTTCACTTAAATCGACAAAATGTATGGAACAGCTGATTTTCTTTTCTGATTTCAGGGTTGGTCCCATAAAAAAAGTTGTTCAAAATGATGAGTACAATGACCCCTTTTCGGGTTTAGCATAAACAAAAAATAATGTTGTATAGTTAACTATCCAAGAGATAGCTATTCAAGGAAATGTTGGAATTATTATGTTTACTCACGTTTTTAAATAAATTTAATTTGATGTCCTCCTAAGCCAAGTCTTCAGTCTTCAACACTCTTAGTACCTGTAACGAAAAAACAACCTTCAATATGATTTTATAACATTTGTAAATATACGGAATAACTAAAATAACTTTGCAACGTTTGTTTCCTTTGTGGGTAATTAATCTAATTATCCGGATTCTTTGAATACAATCGTAAGAATCAACAAGGTGATCTAAGTTTATCGATTTATTATTTTTGTTTACGGAACCGTGGTAAAGCGTTAATCTTATGACATTCATAAGGTCACAGTTTGCTGAACTCTTCCAGAATATGTATGGTTATGGTGTCTCTGAAATCTATGGTAATGTTATTAAATGAATATAAATATTGCTGACCCTTAAAGTACACTGGCCTATATAACTAAAACGACAGTTTTGAGATTGGATTTGATCTCAAAATATTATTTCTCCAGTCATCTTTTGGGAAATCCTGATAGATGCCTTTTTTATTTACCAGCAGTTTGCAATTGCTGTGTTTATTTCTAATGCTTTTCCCCAGCACGGAGATGGCTCAAAGCTTCATCTACATTTACTCCCAGATTGTGGAAGCAATCAAAGTTAGCATAAAATCTGTTGTAGGAACATAATAGTTTCATGGAGGCAACTGCTGCAACGTCGGCGGATGGTAATTTCCTCCACTAATAATGAAGGACGGGGGACCCGCCCAGCGGAACACAAGTGCGGAAGGATGCAATGAAAATCATTCACTATGCGGGTCATTCGCCCTTCATGCCGATATCGTTTTACTATTCAATGTAATGTTTGTTCTATTGTTGTGGCAATTTTGTTTATTTATATTTATATCTTCATTTGTTTTCCTTATGTATGAATTTTCAATAGTGCTGTTGGCATTTGACTCTCTACAATATGTTATCGCTCTGATATTTACGTGTGGTTTATCACCATCAGTTATCACCATAGTCAATAAATATGCATACATTTTCAATGCCTCTTTTATCCTTTTCTGATTTTTGTTGAATAATTACTTCTTTTAGTGTTTTAGGAGCCTCATCTTTATCCGGATCTAATACGTAATCTTTGTTGATTGATAAGTAGGTGATTTCTTTTTCATTTCCCGATCTACTTTATACAGCACGTACCTATAATTCTGTGACTAGTTTTTCACGAAGGGTAAAAACGTGCGGCTAGTGGGCTGTGGATGGTAATTTCCGTTTCTTTCACCAGTGGCCACTTTAATGAAAGACGTGTATTCCGGTCGCCGGCCACCAACCCACGCCGACGTGACGGCGACGGATGGGTGCAAATGATGTTTACGTCGGGTTGGTACTGTTATTGAAAATTACTAGATTTTTCTTGGTATAAGTACATAATACTATACGGTGGGAAGATTCATTTTGAAAAATGTATAGCTTGTATCGATGTATCCATCAAGACGCCAGAAGATGATACAACAGCCATACTTGTTGGTAAAATCAAATAAAAATACTTTCACAATGTTTTTTTTTGGAAAATTATGCCCAAGTTGGTGTCATAAAATCGATTTTGCAGTTTCAAAACACCATTTCAGCATATTTATGATTGCGATTACTAATGCGTAATATGGAACGAAATATGACACTAATTTACTCATATTTAATGTTTCTTACAAGCCTCAGCTGTTTCTTACAAAAGTATAAATTACTAATTGGTTAATTCGTTTCGATTATTTAGTTGTGTATTGGTGTCATGGATATCGTAATGGATACTTGCTATAGTGTTTGATTACACGGTAATACTATACACGACATTGATATTATCGACATATGCACTAGAAACTTTATACCTTCGTATCGTGTATACCAGTCCCTATTGCAGATAGTACTTTTAGAATCACCGGAAGGCGAACTTCATATAAGTTCCGCTATTAAATCAAATTGCATACTGTTCCTACTTGAAATCTATTAAGGAAATGATGGCCTTGTCCGGCCGTACCTAGACTAAAATTAGCCGAAGGTTGTTCGGATCTAAGAATGAAAGATGGGTCTTTATTATGTACATGTTTGCTTCACCAATTATTTTTGGTCATTGTCTACCGTGAGATTGATTTTGCTCACTCCCGGCTCTGTACGTACGTAGGTAGCACGCAACTGAATTAATGGTAACATTTAAGGCAAACACGGCGGTGCCATATTTGTCTGCGACAATATTAGGTAGGTAATATGAAAGCGCTCATTACGTTACGTGCAGTGAAAATCAGGCTTGGTACTATAGTAAAAAAAATATGTATCACGATTTGTCAGGGACAAGCTAAAAAGTTGAAAAACAAACGATTTTTGTGATGAGCGTGGCACATGTTAAATATTGAGAGAAATTTTGTACCGAGTCAACAAAGATTGTACGGTTAAATAAACGATTAGATGGCGAATAAAGTTACAGAAAGTCCACTGCCTGCTACATTATGGTAGGTAGCGAGCTAGAGAACTAAAAACTCGTACTGAATTTGACACTTTGTTGACATTATTGTCTAAACTAGCAGCGCCACCATAAAATGTCAAGATTACTGGCCATATTAATAGGTCTTTACCTATGAAATTGCCGTTCTGCAGTACTGGCCATTTCAAATCAAAATAATTTTTGTTTGGCTAAGAATTCTAATTTCAAATTAATTTTATTTTAAAAACATGGAATTCTTTTTTCAAAAGAAGTCATTTGTTTAATGATTAGTGTTACATTTTCATCGCATTTCAATCTTTTTCGTCATCGTGGATACGTTAAAAATTCGAGTAATTATGGAATATGAGTACCGTCGTGGCAGCAACGCGGCACAAGCGGCACGCAACATCAACGACGTTTACGGAGCTAACACTACAAACCAACGCACCACCTGTTATTGGTTTGCTCGCTTCCGTTCTGGAAATTTCGACCTGAAAAATGAACCTCGCGGTCGTCCGAAGACTTTGGTCGACAATGACGAATTAAAGGCAATTGTGGAAGCTGATGATACACAATCTACGGCTGAATTAGCAGCAGCTTTCGACGTTAGCGTCAAAATAATATTGGTCCATTTGCGTCAAATTGGCAAGGTAAAAAAGCTTGACAAATGGGTGCCCCACGAACTCAATGATCGCCAGCGCGAAGTACGCGTCGAGACACAAATGAAGGAATTTTGAACCGCAAGCGCTCAGCAAATTGGTTGGATCCTAGTTCAGTACCTAAACAATGTTCTAAACGAAAACTTACCCCTAGAAAAGTGATGGTCACTGTTTGGTGGTCTAGCGCCGGTGTGATTCATCACAGGTTCTTACCAAACGGGGTGAGTATTACTGCAGATGTGTACTGTGAAGAACTGAACACAATGATGGAGAAGCTGGCACATCTCCAACCAGCATTGGTCAATCGCTCGTCTCCGCTGCTCCTGCACGACAACGCGCGACCTCATACTGCACAGCAGACGGTCTCCAAGTTGCAAGAACTGGGGTTGGAAGCTCTCCATCATCCGCCCTACTCACCAGACCTTGCGCCTACAGACTACAACTTTTTCCAGAATTTGGATAACTTCTTGGCGGGAAAAAAATTCAATACCCGAGAGGCAGTACAAAATGCCTTTGAAGAATTTGTTGCCTCCAGTCCAGCTGATTTCTTTAAGAAAGGCATCAATAAACTGCCACTGCGTTGGCAAAGATGCATTGATTGCATGGGTGATTACTTCGATTAATACAAATAAAAAATACATGAAAAAAAAATTCGTTTTTAATTTTTTCATACAAAACGTCAATTTCATAGGTAAAGACCTAATATAACGATGTCACCGCTGTCGCCAACTGAAGCGGCCATTGTTTTAAGTAAATGTTGCATGAGCGTTGATATTCTTCGTTCGTGAGATTTTTTGCTGGATTTTACAGATATGTATCACTACATAATGAACATTATCTTATCAAAATTGTTCTCGCTAACTAAGCGTCAGATCTTAATGTAATATTTCCTTGTTATTCAACGCGGATATTATCAAGATTACCTATGGCTGAACTTTAGGCGTGTGATTATAATAATATTTACCAAGATACTTTCTATGCCAACCCACGTTTGACAAATCCAGTGTAGGAACATGATTTCCATTTTCGCTTCCACCGACTAGTCTCTACATATACGGAGCCGTAATGTGAATATATGTAGTGACTTGGTCCTATAGTAGGCACTGATAATATACAAATGGGCGGAAATTATCTCTTAATTAGCAGATACCATTTACAAGGCAAGAGACGTTAACTAAATAAGGTTCAAATTCCTTCAGAAATGGTTCTTGGAAAGGACGATCCTAAGCATAATTTCTCTGGAAAATTCAATTAGTCGTGTGGCGAGTACTAGAAGTAAAACCCACAGAACACAATATACTCCTAGGTAAAACCACAGCAAAGGGCTGAAATGAGCTAAAGCGAGTTTACAAACTAATTTGGTACATAGGTATGTTATGACGTGTTCGTGTAGCTAATTAGCTATTTGACGTTCGTGACGTAATTAAAAATCGTTCGCGACAAAATGGTTGGCACTAGATCATAGTAGTTAATGGATTGTATTTTCCTGCCCACCTGGCGTGTCATAATCGTAGAGAACGCACGCAAAAACTAGCCTTGAACGACTATCGTTCAAGCGACACACGTGTGTGTGATATTTTACTAAACATTTTTGTACTTTTTTGTTTTGAACTCTCTGTATTTTGCCTGCTCTGTGTGATTGTTGGGATCGTTAACGTAGCTCGTGTTTGTAAATTCAAATTGTGTATGTTCCAGATATTTTAATTGCCCTATCTGACAGTTATGTCCTTAATATAAGTTAGTTTACATTTATCTTTATGGGTTATTAACAGCTTGTAGGTACGTTTGTTTTAAAAAGAAATAAAAAATATATGGATTGATGTTACATTTTTAATGTGCCCTATAAGTTTTAGTGTTGTTAAACGTTTCCTTAATCTCATTGCTGATTGTACTATTAGTGAACGAAATAGAAATGACAACCAAATTAATGTTTGACCTGTCACATGCCAAAATGTTGGCTTGATTTGCCGAAAACTTGTTCGAAATTCGGTGTTTCTCATTCTCACCTTTTATGAAGTGGCGTTGTGCGTCGCGTTCTTCATTAACATTCCGGCGACAGTTCAAGCTGTCTGTCTTAGTACTTTCCGCTTCGTAGCAACAGTTACAATGTCGCGTAGTAATTATTAAATAATGTGCGCCAGCCTCGGGGGACGGGAAGCAATCGCTTGGCTTCATTCATCGAAGGCGTATATATGAATTGTATGGTAATATGTATGAGTTTATTGGCATAACAATCGTGGGAGCCTTGTGAACACCTTGTTGTTGGACGTTGGTATACTGGTTTCTCAGTAGCGTGTTGCTTGGCTAATTTTGTTAAATGTTATTCGATTAAATGGTTGATCGGCTATCGAGGGTTAGATCACACATAAACACATGCTTTATTCCCATAGGTGTAAGACCTAAAGTACAGAGTACCACGAACTGCGATCCTTAGGTCTAATGCTGCTTAAAATATCACACCAATCAATATTTGATGTGTCTACTGATGCCTGAAATATCTATGACTTATCGACAGATATAGGCGTGAACTAACACTTGTTTACTTGTCAATATCGATGTGGGGAAAAAATAACACCAATTGCTATGAATGCTATTTGAATTACCCGAATTCCAAACGTGCTTTCCTAGGGCTGTGTTTTTAAAATATCATCCGTATGTGAAATCAAAATAGAATCCCAATATGACTGAAAAAATTGGCTCCCATATCAAATTGAAACAAATACAATCGTCAGAGAAGTGTGGTTGTGTTTGCAAAATATATGTGTAATAGATATAGATTGTATTTACTATTTTGTATGCATTGTCACGCCTTTACTCTCATGTGATGAGCCATCTTAACGCGGTCATAAGCCGCATGCCGCTCGTTTATGCACGTAAATGAAGCGTTAACACGGTTTTGAGCCAACGCTGAGGTTTCCAGTTTTAGTGATTTCACTTTGTGGCCATAAGAGTACGTAAAGAGGTCCCATTTATAAACATACTAGTTGCGCCCCGCGGTTTCACCCGTAGAAGTCTCGTTCCCGTAGGAATATCGGGATGAAAAGTATCCTATGTTCTAACCCAGGTTATAGTCTACCCATGTGCCAAATTCCACTGAAAACCGTTCAGCCATTTTAGAGTGAAAGCGTAACAAACAAACAAATAAATATACAAACAAACTCACTTTAGCATTTATGATTATTAAAATAAAAATAATATTATATTATAATTCTTGTGTACGTGTACATATCACTTAAGTCCTCCTAAACGGCTGGACCGATTTGGGCGAAATTTTGTCCCTGGTTGGTTTGAAAATACAATTGAACCCGGTAGGTGGCGCTGTTGGGCAGGACAACGTCTGCTGGGTCCGCTAGTAAAATAATAATAATTCGTTTTGATTGGAGATTAATGATTTGGTGGACGTACCGCAAATTGTTATATTTGAGGTCAAGGCCTTGATTGTGAGAAAGTTAGAATACTTCAAATTTCCAATACAATAACCAATAATACAGTGCAAATTGAGTCTGTAGGTATTCGCCTTAAAAGCACTTTACGACCTTCTGGCTGTACTGTTCGTGGCCTATCTATATCAGAAACGATTTTCTTTGAGCAAGACGTTATTGAGTTTGCTTCGTAGGTCAAAGGTTGTGATATAGGTCAAGAGACGGCCACACGAGTGTACAGTACGGCTTTGATCCTGTAATCAAACAACCCTTGTTTTGTGTCCCTGGAGCGCGTGATGTTTAACATGTGTCGGTTTTATACCTCGTGAGACTAAAATGTTACGTTTTTTCGTATTGTGTTGAGTTATTTGGGTCAAGTAATATTTTGGGTCGACTTTTGGTATTTGTATAAAAATTAAAGGCAAATCATTTGATTACTCGTTCCGCTTCCCACTTTAAGGTACAATTCTGAGGCCGTCTGCAAGAAGCAGCAGCAGGCGAAGTGTTGCCGCGTTTAGGTTTCTATATATTTTTATGAAATCGACGTGTCTCTGAAGGTATTTCATAGAAATACATAGAAACCAGTAGTGTTGCAGCAACACGTCGCGTCGCTTGCTACTGCTGCCTGCATCGGCTACGGAATTGTACCTTTATTAACCCATGGATTTGCGTAATAGCAAGATTAATAAAAATTTATTTTAAATAAAAATTAATAAAAACTCAATCATGCCCGTTGAAACGCCAACATTGGAGTGGAATGAACTTGAGTAGGACTGCAAATATACCCTCAGCTTGATGAACCGACCATTTGAAGAGAACACAATTTGGACATACAATAAAATTGTGCTGCATCTTTGTCTTGAGAAAGAATCATATTCTTAAAAGCATTGTATAAGTAATTTGATCAGTAATGAGGTCTGTAATTTGTGTTTTTTTTTGGACAATTACACAGCACCAGCACGGAACAAGCAGCTTTATTACCGAAATTAATAACACTGACTTTATTAGACAGAATACATTATTAATCTTTTTTATACACGACAACACGGAACAACGTTTGCGTTTTGTTCTTTTTCACTTTTATTACAATTTCCTTTGAACATTGGACTAATTTCGTACAATAACGTTTTATAGGTCGGTTTTCTATTAGCAAAGAAACCATCAAAGTGTTCCTGCTTATTTCTTTTAACGTTCTGTGCCTATTTGACTTCCCATTTTCTGAGTAAAAACAACAATTATCGAACTTATCTACTGACACAGTCCCAAAGTGCGTATTGTGCAAACTAAAAGCGTCGTCTACACTCACGATGGCGCAGTTAACGCCTCTCATTTATGTAATGACACCACAGTGTGTACCCGCATTATTGTCCAATGAACCCACTTCGTGATAGCGAGCACACGCGGTTTCTGCCTCGACAGAACATTTCGTGACTGACGTACCTATACCTAGTCAAGTTTTTGTGGACATTACCAATTACTGTAAGAAACAAGTTGTGCGTTCGTGAAATCTTGTTTGGTAAAAAACAATGGACTTAATCATCTGGGCAGTCAAACGAGTAAAGAGATACTATACAAGTAACAGATTGATGAGATCGAAACTTCTTTTAGCTATTTTTTTATTTTTATTGGGACTAGACCAAAAACTCTAATTTAATTTGAATATATTCAGAAGGACGATCCCTTAATTAGTTGGCAAGCAGAGTCTGCCAAACTATTTAAACAATGAAACTAAATTACTTAGGAACCCAAACCAATTAGAGTCTGCCGTAGTTTTATCCCATTCCAGTTAACAGTATTAACGCCGAAGAAAGTCCGTGGAAAGGGGAAGGTCTGAAGTCAATAACTAACCACATTAATCAAGATCGTCCAGTCCATTTAAACGACTGCCGCTCATTTGTGGAAACTATAAAATTGCTGAAGAAAATTACAAAACCCACATTCTCGCTAACGTCCAGTGAAAGCTGATTTCATCCAGTTTGTGGAGAACAAAGGTTAAAAGAAATTCATATTTGAGTATATGGATTTTAAGCGACATATTATTTTGACTTCAGAAATGTGGGGGACACAACAACAGTTATTAGGTAAAGTATAATGATATAAATACTTAGTGAAATGACTTAGGCTATGTAACTTTTAATATTATAAAGATATTCAAGCGTTTTAAATTAAATATGTAATACAATGCAATAAGAGTGGAAATAAAAACAATATGAGCTATAATGCAACCGCTATTTTGAAGGTCCCATATTATGGTCCCAAATAAGCCCAGTGAAATGAACACGGTTAGTTTCAAGTCAGCTGCAGCTGTGGCGTTCTCAAATCATGGTACTTAATTACAGGTGATGCAATATTTTCTTTGATCTATGCAGTTGGCATTGAATGGGCACATATTCTGCAACTTTAAAAGTCTGTGAGTATTAATAGTCTATTGAATAAGTTCACGGTGATGTCACCGTTAGTGGTGCGGACGTCGGCCAGCCGACTGCGGATTGAGGCCGAACCAAACCACAGGTACCTACGTCAAGTTCGTTTCCAATTTGCTTTCCATTTGCGTTCCGAGACGGCTTGACTGTTTGAGGAGCCGGATTAAAAAGTCACTTTTACGTGTCTCTGTGTCGCCGTGTACCGATTAATGTTTGCACATATTGAACTCTCCGGAACCGTATTTAACTTGTCGAGAGACCGGAAAATTAGCTGTACAGTGCACACATTCGAATATATCAGAGTACATATAATAGAAGAATATACTCTACAATAGCTGCTCTTATCAAGATCTCATTTTTTGTTTCAAACTCGACCATTGTTAAACTCACACAATATCAGGTAACAGCCTCAATTATTAACCTATTAACGCGCGTGCAGTCAAGTGCAATCGACACATTTAGTCCACTAGGTCACTCGACGACACAATGACTACGGCCGCTGTCCGCTTCGACTCTATCACAACTTGTTTGTTGGACTTCTACAACGGACTAACTAGACACAAACTCGTTCCAGGCTGTATGGTGTATCATCCATCTCCTGTCAAGTGATTGCGGCGCGCAACGTGATTTATATGACCGGCATTCGATGTAGGATACGTTTCAACTGGCAGGGAGGTCGCCAGACGTATCAGATGACAAGTTGTAATCGAATTCGATGTGTATGGTGTTACATTTGCCATGTATTGAGTGTTCGACGGATTCGCTGTCGTGATTCCGGTTGGACTTACATGGATGTTAAATACAGAAGAGGGTTAACGTTGTCATTAGCTTTTATTGAACGTTGTTAGCACACTTTTGAGTTTTAAAATGAGGTTGATTTTTAAATACAATCTACTTAAAGAATTACTTCAAAACACAACAGGTAAAGTGCTCCTTGATATAAATGCCACGAATTCTCAGGTCAACTTGGTATAAGCCACGCATAACCAAGTTAGTACTAGCATTGCCATTCAACGTGGCAATGCTGCCAGTCTTCTGGGCACGTTTCCGGATGACAGCGATGCGGACGAATACTTTGACGCCTGAGGGTCCCTTTGTTTTTATATCTATTAGTAAGTCCTTTTAGTTTTCGTTTTTTTTGTTAATTATTAATTCCATAAAATATAATGTTATAAAGATGAATATATTAATGGTGAATAGGTGACGAATTCTTAAAAAAATAAGTTTGTTTATCTTAAAGTACAAGCGTATTTACATTATCTAATGATCGCTACTGAGAAAGATTCAGATAAATAAAATAATAGATGTCAAGTTAGTACTCAATTAAAGCTATCTTATTCAGTGTCAATATCATTAATTAGTTTAGTACGAGTATCTAACTAAGTCGACACTTTCATAGACATATATTTTGGTTGACGGGTGGCCTTGTTCGCACTTGGCAAGAAATGTTAGTCAGTTAGGCAACATCAGGTTTATAGAAGAGTACTTTTAATTATTTCGAAATGAAGATGTTGTGTTATCGAGCCATTATCGAGGACATATAACTGGAACCAAAGCGTCGCGTCGCGTAAGACTGCCAAAGAATTAAACGTTTGTGGTAACGTATAAAACCTTGATTGGTTGATGATATTATTAAACCAACTTTAGTGCAATCGGAATAATCATATTAAATACCAATTATTATGATTTACTCACGATTGGCTAATTCCTTGGCGAAGTATTTTGTAACCGGGAAACAAGTCAAGTAAAAACATATAACTGCATTTGTTTGTAATCGAGAGCGCCGCTTCCTATTACCAGTTACAGTGTAGGTAATCTTGTTTGCAAATGACCCGGGGCTATCACAGGTACGCGATTTGCGGTCAATGGCTCGAGAAATTGCACCGACATTCAACATTTCTTCGCGCTTGCATTTGACTCTAATAACACTGATATTATTAGTCTGTGGTCGAGTCCACTTAGTAATTTCTTATACGATAACATATAAAATATCGATTGTCATTTCATCGATTTGTAGCCGCCAATCTTATCTTGACCAAGTAAATTGTTGGTTAGTCACACCGGTACTAAACTATGCTGCTTTCTTGTGCCACATAAGATATGAGTAACTGGCGGTTTTCCTTATTAAATTCTGAGAAATAAAAAACAACTTTATTAAGTAAAGATACAAGGAGGAGCACGATGTTAATAACGATGTTGAATTTAAATAAATAAATCGTTTATCCACCTATTAAGAACAGTTCGCGAAACATCCAAATTCAACCTTCACCGAACAAAAAGTCTTAAAACAAATACAGCTGTATTTGATGCCAAGGTTTGTTCGATTGTACGGTAATTACAGGGTTTGATTAGACGGTGCGGTGTACCATGACGATCTGACTTGGTCCGGCGTTGTCAAATTACAGATAGTCAGACCAGAATATCATTTGGTTCATGAATATTCAGTATAACTGTATCATTCGATTGAACACTGGACTTGGACTGAATTCTTTCTTAAACTGTGTTACTATGGACAGTATTTTGTTTTTACTGGAGACTTGGAAATAGGCTAGTAATTGTAGCATATATTCGATTTTATAAGTGTTATTGTAGGTCGTAAATATACATCGCAATTTGGGTCCACGCCAGCTGAAATTCATATAATTTTACTGCACAATTTTCGTTTGGCACCTATATTTCTAAAACAAAGTTCAATATTATCTTTGTAGAAACTATTTTGCAACCACGGACATGGTAGATATATGTACTTACTTAGCATTTAGGGATATCTAAATATCAATAGCTTCCAATGTAAATTGTTGATCGAAGGTCCCAACCAACAATCTTTAAATAGATTTGCTGGGAATTTCCAGGGACTATCATAACATTTACCCGCGACATTGACGCTATTAGCTCCAGTATTAATCTTAGTAATCCATTATTTGTGTTTCACTGCTCACTTATCATCGTCATCGTACTCCCAAATAATTTTCACAAGGTGACAACATTCTTATTCCATACTTTTCTATTATTCATCATCTCAGTAGTCATGCCCTTTCTAACCATATAATCATTCACACAATCCACGCATAGTTTCTACTATATAAAGCTAATTGGAATTAAGCTTCTGACGTTTCATAAGTACCCATGTAGGTTCATGTGAAATAAAATATTTTGAATTTGAATTTGAACCTTCCACATTCATACTCAGAACTTTCCTCACGAAAAGTACCGCCTTCAGTTTCATTGCTCCTGAATGTAATTAATATTCTTTTATTAATATTAATTTATCACATCTGTGTATCACTGTAATACAGAACGTTATTTATACTAAAACTACGCAGTGCCCTAATCTTTGTTCTAAATAAGTCTCTATGTTTACGTCCTACACGTGTGTTATCAGTAAGGTCAAACAAATGCATCTTCTGCGCAGGGACCTTGCTATTTGACTTCAGATAACTGTCGGCGACTTCCTATAAAATCATTAGAGACGTTATATATGTTCTGTGCTTTGAAATATTGTTTTTAGTAGAGAATATGTTGATAACAATTAATTAGGAGAATGCGTCAACTAGATGGCTTTAATTAGAAGTTTAATGACTAATAAGGACTGACATTAATTAGTTAGGAACTATTAAAAACTTTGTGCATATCATCAGAATTGTAAAGGTGGCTGTATCAATAAGCAACTTAGTCAAATCTCAAAGGCCTCAATGAAAAGTAAATTTAGTCTAAAAGATAAATAAATTCTTATACTGTTTTATAAATTCATTTCTTTTCACTCGCCACGTTTTTTGTCCTCTTATCACTTCGCCATCAAGTTTCGAAACTTATTTTCTTAGCTCATTCCACTATCTTTTCAACGAGTAATTATGAAGTCGCCTGATAAGCTGATGACTGATAACAGACTGCGGAGAAGTAGCTGCACGTCCTATCTACTTTTGAAGTGGAAGAGTACTTAACAAAGTCGTTTAATATTGTGATGATGAATTCATTTTTGTGAGGCTTTATTGAGCGAATAAAATTGCTTTCTAAGTGCTCTCTTTTATACTTTGTTATTATTCACTTTGTATTGTAGGATATGTGTATTTCTTTTCATACATTATAGGTTCCACTACAGATAAGACTGTAACAATAACTGGCTTGCTTGATAGGGTTCTCAAAGAAACCAATTTAAGGAATGCCTATAAGGATGTGCTTACGGGACGTTGCCGCGTTGTGCCAAATTGTTTGAAGGGCTGAAAATTAGGTGCAATTGGTACATATACGATATAGCTACCTGCATAATACATTAATCTGAACACACAACCAACAAATCTATGAAGGACCAATTTTGGAAAATAGTCGGGCGAGTTTGCTCTTCGTTATTAGGTTTATTACATTATGTCTCGGTGGGTGAATGTGTGCCATTATTTACAATAATACAATACAATAATAATAACATCAAAATATAGTAACCAGGCGCGGTCGCAGCCCAAGATTTTGGGGGGGTCACCATTGGTGCCGAGGAATATTTTTAGGGAAATGGTTACCTCATTGATAAGTACTCTAAAAACGTTTTTTTGGATGTCCATCGGGTTCACTGTGGCCCAACTGGCTCAAGTACCTACAGTTTTTAGTTAGTAAAGCACGTAAATCATTCAGTCTCTTAACAGCTTGAATGATTTTGGGGGGGTCATGACCCCCAGGACCCCCCCCCCCCCCCTCGGACCGCGCCTTAGATAAAGGAACTCCTATGTAAACAAGCGCGCAGTCCTTCCATGCAAAACTTACTGGCGGAAAGCCAAGAAAATTCTAGAACGAAAAAGAAGAAAAAATCGCACGCAGCACGTGCAATCTTATCTTCTCGGTTTTGATTGTCGTATGTCACACCGAGTGAGAACAAATCGAAACCGATAAGAAAACGGCGCAATTTTTCATACACATTCATTGCTATAAAATGCAAATAATTTTCCGATATAACGGTACCTACATAATTTATTTCTCAACGCGTGTTTGATTTACAAATTGGGGAATATGATCCGAAATAACTAGATAATATATTCGGTGGCACATTAGCTATCACGGTTTCAGTAATTGGGTGTCATATTAATTTTCCGGAACACAGGGTGATCAGGCCATTAATCGAATCATGGCGGCGCGTTAGTTTGACTGTTTTGCGATGAAATCATTGGATATTTTTACTTTGATAATGCCTAATCATACATATTTTTATAAATAAGCGGTTGTAGGTAATTTCAACTCCGCTTTCAGGATTATTTTTATTTACGAATAGACATTGGTCAGTATCTTAGCTCTAGCTGTTGAAAAAAAACATTTTTGATCCCCAAAAGCCTAAAAAGCAGGAAATAATATAAAAAATATTACATCCTATCCACTCTTACTACCAGACTACCACACTCCACTACCCACTCACTCTTCTACTATCATGTAGGACATACACGAGTCGGATTATTGGATTCAATCACTGATGTAATGATTTGTTCATTCAAGAATAGTAGACAATTTATAAAATACATTCACATTTTCTCCGTATAGTTTACAAATACCTTAAACGTCTTGTGAAAGTATAATTGTTTAGATTACGATGGGACTGACATACGCTACCTATGCGTAAAAGCCCCATAAACAAATAAAGAAAAAAAAACCTGTAACATTCATTTCAATTACCTCGTGTAGATAACAATTGTCTATAATCTTAATCACAATACGTAATTCCTTTCAAGTTTTATTGCAGAAATTCGACTGTTATCGATAAACTTTATACATTTCTGAGATAAACGGATTATATAGCGATTAGATATCGAATTTTGTATAGAACATGAAAGTTTTATAGCTAAATCGATTCCTTTTGCTTAGGACATTAACATGAGAAGACCTCTTTTACTGTGAATTCTATATGAATATTTCTTTGCGTTCTCGTATATAATTGCTATGTAATATAAAAGGAAGTTTTGTATGTGTATCCGAGTACACATTAATCTGTGGCTGTTGAGGCATTTTCACGTTTTCCTCTCTGGAAGTTTCATGAGGGGTGGATGAACGTTGTTTATGTTTCAGGAGTATGTTTAACTTGGGCTCAGGGGATAACCGTGAATGACACACTGCGGTAAATTGGAGAAAATATGCATATTGTTTTAATAAACGGATTCGCATTCCCTTTTTCAGGCGTTTTTTTTGGGTCGTCAAGCAACTATTTCGGTATCCAATTTTTTTTTTTTTAATGCGAACTCTCTGTCTGCTTCTTGCCCAGATAAATAAGACCCTATATTTTGAGTACATTCGAATGTGTAATAATAACTCTAACGATGAGCGTAGTAAAACAAATATCTTTGTTCATTCAGGTCAAGCTTGTTAAAGCTCAATTTACTTAGAAATATATACATCAACGTCTGTTTTACTCTGTAAACACAGACATGACATGGCAGACTTTTCCTGTCACTGGAGAACGCTTGTCTCATAGCTTTCGTATCAATAATTCATCTGGACGGTGGACGACGGTCCATAAGTCTGGCAGGCAGTCCAGCTGCGGGTTGCTGAGTTCGACCTACTTGGCTACTCTCATTTATGTCCCCTAATATCCGACCCACTTTCGTATGTCACTCCACCAGTTAGATATGCACAGTGTGTTACCAAATAAAATAATTCTGGATGAGAAATATATTTGCACTTTTCGCTCGATTAGCGTGGCCTAGATAAGTCTGATCGAAAGTGTGTTTTCATTTTGTATCTACGAGGTTGTTTGAAGTATGATTGGTATTTTAAGCTGTGACTGATTGCCGTAATTAGAAATAAAAATATGTTTTATAAAGCAAAGAAGATGGTTATTTTATTTATGCTTTTTTTGACCATTGAATCCAGGATAAAGATCATCGGTGGTCTGATGTTACGCATAACAATAAAGAGGACGACACACGAACGAGGTCGCTATTTGTTGTCGATGTATTTATAGAACTAACCTAAACAAGCTTAACTTTCTATATACGTGCTTCGTACTACAAAAATATATTAACGGTTATAAACAAAATCATCGGAAACCGTTAAAAATATAAACAATCGGTCGTTATTTTTTGTACCGACACCTTTTTGTACTCCGTGTCAGTACTGATGATGATGTCATTTATGTATGAAAAATAAGCGTGAAGCAAAAAGTTTATACAGCTTGAAGCTAGCATGACGTAATTCCTTTAATAAATATGGTTTCCAATGATAGTAAAACCGCAAGCTTACTTCATTATGTCTATTGTTTTCAAACGTACTCTATTATGCGTGTACGCATTGTCATGTAAGGAATTAATGATTCTTCTAAGACAATGGCTGTTATGCAAGAATCGATTGATGTCTACACTTTTGCCATAAAATTCGCCCACGTGTTACTATAATTCCTCTCCCAAATGTGGTATATCAATCGGTTTGCAAATATCAAAGTCATTATTTCTTTCTAACATTTGGAATAAATTGTTCTTCAATTTCGTCGTTGTCTTATTTCCCCGAAGACGTGACGACGTCAGCCTTCCCAAAATATATTTCTAAATTCTTTGCGTTTGAATTTTGTGTTTCGGTAAGGCTTGTTGTAAGGCTGTTTCGGTAAGGCAGAATCTCAGTAGGACACTATGGTGGCGTAACTATGATCGCGCGGCCAGCAAAATATACACAATATACCTACAGCTTTATGGTGGGTATCTCACTAGGAAGCGTCTGATCGGTTGCGTAACCAACCATAGATTTTTGGCAGTCCGACCACGGTTGCGCCGCCACTGGTGTCCTAGTGAGATAGGACCCTAAGAGTTTGTCAACGTTCCTACTTTCGCGTACGCGCGTTTCTTAACGTTCTTTTTCATTTTTCTTCGTTCTTGGTTTGCGAGAAAAGGAAACAATCGTCTGTTTCCTTGTTTATCAGACATAATAAAATATATTTGACAATGAAAAGATACAGCCGTATCTAATTCCGATAAGTAAATTTTATGATAAAATGTTGTGAAATATATTGAGAAAAAGTTTTTCTTGACTTATAGGCGTTTTCATAATAACATTACGGATGAGTCGAAGATAAAGTTTGTTGTTTATTATAGTGAGCCGCCGAGAAAGTTTGAGATATGCCTACGGACACTGTGAATGGTGAATCGAAATATCTTTATTTATTGACCACGTAGAAAGTTATGCCTTATTTGTATGACTTTACTTGATTGCATGGCAGTGACTCTTAAAATGTTACTTGCTTGCTGTGGAAATTCTATCTTTATTTTATTTTAGCATGTAAAAATTGTTTATGACTGAATCAACATTTTCCATTCATTCACTAATTCCTACAATATCCCTGAGAAGTGATGGAATATTCCCGACTATGACCACAAGATGAGTAACAAACAATATTTATAGATAGTATATTTCTTTGCCAGTAAACTCTAATGTGTTGAAATTATCATGACATTATGTCATGTTAACATGTGTCATCCTATTCTATTCTATAAAACTGCTTATCTTTTGTTTCAATTTTTTGTTTATTCGATTTATTAAGAAGAACATTTGAGAATCGCTGTCCTAATTTCATTGAAATCCGATACATGGTCAGTAACAAAAATCCCCATACATTATGGCCGCATATATTCCAAAATGACA
Source organism: Lithophane semibrunnea (assembly GCA_947363905.1). Taxonomy (NCBI): domain Eukaryota; kingdom Metazoa; phylum Arthropoda; class Insecta; order Lepidoptera; family Noctuidae; genus Lithophane; species Lithophane semibrunnea. The sequence continues at coordinate 8,500,804 of OX376201.1, read as the reverse complement.
CAACCCATAGCTATGGGAAAATATTTTAGTAATGCTATTTTATTAGACAAGGCCTCTATAACTAAATCCGTAACGTCATAAATAAGTTGATGTTATTTTATTGCGACTGTTATGCTTTGAGAGTGAGCGATGAAAACGATAGTGATAATATCTTTTAGGTATTATGACGACATAAATAATTTAAATATGCTACAATATGGGTCGCGTTAATTATTATTTTCATGGGAATAAAACATGCGGGTTGATTTCATTTTTGACTAACTTTATTTTTAGAACTTTGAATGCTTTAAAATCTTTGTTTTTGTTTTACATAAAGTTATCCCTAAAGCTTGCAACACCCCTGATATTCAGAAAATGTAATATGTTAGAAAAAAAATAGATTCACGTCCCTTATTTGATTGACCTCAAGGCCACAAGGGCCTCAAGGGTTTCAAGGCCCACAGAAGAGAAGAGAAGAAGAAGTGAAGTTAATAAAACAGCTAGTAGTTGTTTTCCTTTCATTTACAAATCAGATCAAAGGCAAATCATATTATTCTATGACTGAAATCTATGAGCCTACTGGTGTTATTCTACACTTCATTCTTTTTATTCGAATCTCTAAATTCTACGCAAAAAATAACAATTTTGCCATGTTTTTTGTGAGCGACATTGGTTTTATGCACAATCAACACATGACAGGAAATATCCTATTTTGCACATGTTGTTGTTTTTTTAATGTCTTCCGTCATGTGGGCGTGACGGGGCAGGTGTTGTGCGATAAACACAGCTGATCTGATAATAAGGGTAGCTTATTGGCTGTGCTGTATAGCCAACATATTTATGGTACTTATGGCTGCTATAAATACACGTGAAAATACAATAAGACCTTAATAAGACCTTTTGGGTATTTATGAGATGATGTTTCTCTGAGTGATATTCTGGGTTTAATATCGAAATTATAACAGAAAATGTTATCATAATTTTATTATAATTCCAGGCATACACCGTATTCCAGGGTTGCGGGTTAGTCCGAAAGGGATACCGGGACCTTGGCAACAGGCAACTGAAGGAACACGGGTGGGTTTTAGTCAGTAAAAGTCTGACATGCCCTTCCGCTCCGCCCAGAGCGGGAGAAGTCATTGGATGATTTCCCACACTCAAAAAAAAAAAGGCATACACCGTATTAATAAAACAGAGCTCCTTGATGCTAATGAAAGCACACTGAAAGAAACTTCGAAATCGTAATTAAACTCGCAATGGAAATACTGCGAATTTACACATTGAGTACCCAATTAGCGGGCTCTTCATTATAACGTTTAATCGGAGTATGGAAGTTTCATATTTATTTTTCATAACATTCGTGTTCCAGGGGCTTGCACCTTGCATCCGTGGGGTGTATTCCCACACCCCCATATGTCCCGCTAATCCGTGCTTTTAGAGAGCAACCACTTTAGTTTGAGCTGCTCTACCCTTCGAGTAGCTTTGGGGAAGTTTCAGGGACACGCAGCTGTTTCAAGTAGCAAGGGTCTTCAACATTTGGTCGGTGTTCATGTGAATTTGCCTCCTACATGTTCACACGCACCCCCTTTACTTATTGCATATGTGTAGTGTGTATGAGACACACGAACACATGGCGGGGCTATCAACTTGATGTGTTTCACGCTTAATAAGAAATTACATTTCCTCCATTATGTTTCATGAGAAACTAGAGTTAGTTGGCTGTTGGCGTTTCTGGGAATAAACGGATGGAGAATTAATCTTATTGGCACAACGTAAGCGAAGGTTTGATTTATGTTTAGAAGTCAATCACGGAGTAACAGCTGGGTGAATTTCGATACAATTTAGTTCTCGATGAAAGCTTTTTGATTTCAGATAACTTGAATAGACTAGAATTTGGTAGAATTTTTGCCTATATTAGTCAGTTAATAATCTACATAGTACCGGGGCGAGCGAGCTTTGCTCAGGTGAAAATAGAGAAAACGAATTTTCCCAGATATGAGACCTAGCCAGACCGATTTTTGGCTCCGTAAGTTCCTATATTGCAACTTTCATCGAAATCGTTAGAGCCGTTTTGTAATGACCTCTTAAGAGGATTAAAACGAATTTTTCAAACTATATAATCTATATTTATAAAAATGAATCCCTATTTCCCTTGGTCACGCCATCACGCGTGAGCGGCTAGACCGATTTCGCTAATTCTTTTTCTGTTGTGTTTGTTATTGTCAGGAGAAGGTTCTTATAAAAGAAAACATTAAGAGAATTGCGCGGAAAATTAGAAAATTTACAGGACAACGTCTGTCGGGTCAGCTAGTAAATATATACTTATACAAATATTGCTCATTTAATAGTATAGGATTATATAGTCTAAAAAAGTTAACCTATTCTGTAATCTTTTGTTGTGATTCAAGTGTGTCGTAACTAACAGTTGTAGTTTCATAGTTATTTTACTCTGAAAGGACATTGCGTAAACCTAAGGCCCTTGGTCTTACATAATCCGAAACGACACGCAAGTATTTGTGTCACCTGAAACCTGTACATTGAATAGTTCTAAGCCTGTTGATTTAAATATGGGTGACGGCTGTTGTTATTCAATAATTTTACGATTATTTCAGTGACAAATGGATAGATTTAGGTGCAAGATTGTTAGAACTTTGTGATTGAATCGTTATTTATTATTCGTTATTTATTTATTCGTTATTTGTGATTGATTCGTTAGTTAGTTAGATGGAAATTTAACTGAAACTGCATATTTATTTATTTTCTCGAGGTTTACCGAATTTGTAATGTGCGAGGAGAAAAATAAATACAGTATTGGACGATTGCCGATGTCCGATACTTACTCATAGAGCGAATTTCTGAACGGCTGATGTAAGCCCAGTTTTTGTGCAGATTTAGAGTTCTAACATCTTTCGATTCCGTAGCATGAGGCTACGTTTGATGTAAAAGTAACCGGTTAAAAATAGATAGCAGTAATGCATACTTATTATAGCTTTCTTTATATATTTTCACCAAGCAGTAGATAGATTATACGATAGCCCTTTAGATAGATTTTTACGATAGCGAGGGATGATTGGGTCGATACATTTTATTTATTGCTGTTAGGGTGGAGAACTTTTTATGACCGAAACCTTTCAATAATTTTCATTCTTAATATTTCAATAATTTTCATTAATCAACAGAAATAAAATAATACAGGGTTTAACAGAAAGGTGTTGTCAAATTTAAGGGTGTGGTTCAGACCGTCGAACTGAACAACTTTCTCTATGGGACCAACATCGAAATCGCGACAAAATTATCAACTGTCCCATACAAAACTTCAATAACTACTTGAACCAATTGTATGGGATGGGTGATTATTGCTTCTTTATAATTCTGCACGACTAGACGTCGACGTTTACGATTTTACGGTTCATGGTAAAACATTAATAGTGCTCTTTATAATGTTATCTCTTCGTATATCGTTTCGTTTCCATACATTTTATTTCCCCGTGTTTTCGTGATGCCGTGAACGTTCCCGATAATTTCGTCACGTTATAAATTATTAAAACTCACTCAAGTCTCCTTTTGATGTCATATTTACTTACGCCCCGACAGTACCTCTCAATATTTCTCAGTTTCTTTGTGATCCCATATTGTCTTGTTTATAAATAATATCATACATTGACGTTAGAACCCTCATTCATTCGTCAAACGAGCCATCAATGTGTGATACAGCGCACAATTATAGCCAGCTCCATGGCTCATGGCTCCCCTCTCTACTTTGTTTATGGAGCTCCTGCTCACTGGAGCGCTATATGGGTCAGTCTCCACGTGTTGTTGTTCCATGTTATCCATTCTCGTAAGTAATTAGCAATTATTATGGAAATTCAAACATTTGCTCTGCTGACTTGCTCTGTTTACATTTTGTTTTTACTTGTTTCGGACTTGTACTTAATGATGGGGGAAAGGGAATGCATTTAAGTACAGAATAAATACATATTATTATTGTTCTGGTTATCAATACTTTCATAATCACATACACATCATCACATAAACAATTAAATTATTTTCCGAAAATTTTGTTACATATCACAATTCATTTATAGAGAACATTTTAAATTCATCAGATATACTAATAACAAACATTCCAGCCAGTCTATTCTGTAAAAATCTTACCGTGAAAACTGTCATGTAATATGTCAACGTGAAGTAAGCTGTCATGCCTTCTGAAGAATAATAAAATTGACACTATTGACAGCTCATTTCACCTAAATTTTATTAGTTTATAACATAATAAGATAGTTTTAACTCATACGAACCAATGCTATAACTCCGATTAGTTTGATCTGAAAGCAGAGAACACATTTTTAATTAAACTTCAATGGATAACCGAACTACAAAGGGTTAGCTAGATCCAAACTATGTTCGTACACTCGGGGAGCGAAATGGTTAAGCAATTTCAAAATCTATTGCTTCTTCTTCTGCTTTTCGTTCCAACAATATAGACATAAGCATAACCAGCCTATAATCCCTGGTGGGACACAGGCCTCCTCTCTGTGAGAGGGAGTGGGCCGTAATCCACCACGCGGGCCCAGTGCGGGTTCGTAGATGTTACATGCCTTCGAATTTTTGGTTCTAGGAAAAGCCGGTTTTCTCACGATGTTTTTCCTTCACCGTTTTGAGAGCAATGGTGATGAAATAATTTTCACACAGTAAAGCGCCTGACAGGGTTTGAACCTACCTAAGCCATACAAGTCCTAAGTCGCGGCCCTTACCACTGGGCCGCCACTGTTTTCAGCGGCGCCACAGAACTTTAATTATATTGTTAGAGCTCAGTAAGTGACCACTACAATAAATTGCTTTCCCACAAAGACGTATCTTTTACAAAATGTCCTTTTCATTCATACTGTATGTAGAACGTTGTCAGAAAAATAATTCTTATGTAAAATTTACCCGAAGGTGCCTAACCTTTTCATTCCCCGTCTGTACCTTAAACACAGTTTCTAAATAGCACGAGAATTACAACTTCATTAACTAGCATTTAAATGTAAAATGTAGTTTTCCGGCAACCGTGCCTGGCACAAACTAATTACATTGTTAGAACAAAAACGTTAACTTTCAAATGTATTAATTTATGTGGTCATGATTACTGTGGTTTTACACTGTGCTTTGGTTGGTATAAATATTGTTCATACAAAATCAATGAAGCATGGTCTAGAGAGCAGACGGTAAAAGTACTCATTAAATATTACTCTGAATAGGTATAGGCACAAATATGAATAAATATGTATGCTCTTCAGCCTCTTTTACATAATGAGTTCATTTCAGTGAGGTAAAAAAAAACCGTATTTCTCGAGGTGTATTTTGTTTTACCAGCTTATGTTGAAATAAAATACCCTGTCCAGAATATTATTCACCAAGAGGATGCTTTCTAGTCTTAATTTCTCCATTCAGTACTTTTGATTCAAAAGTCGAACACAAAAATATGAAGGTAAAGAAATCGAAGCGCTTTCAGCTGCTGCTTTTAAATTACGTTCTTTGATTCTATTTTGATAGTCAGCGAAACATTTTTATTCGTTTCGCTTCTAAACACAGCTGTTTCCGTGACTTCCACCTGTCGAGCAAATCATGACGTTGACTTTGCGCGTCTCAGGAGCGTGACAGATCATAGCCACCACAGATAACAAATCCTTTGTATTATATTATGTCAGCGACCTTTTGTTCTCCAGCAATAATTGATTTTGATTCTAATGCTGTTCACGCCGAATAATCCATGACTAACCTTTACAGTCTTTCTAATATTTGCACGAACTTTTTTACTAACGTGTTTTGCCTTGTTTTGATAATAAGCACTTATGAGTTTTATAGTCGTACGTACCTCGTAAAAATACGTAATAATTATAATTACGGAGTTTAAAGTTACGCATGAAATTTTTTCCAGTCTTGCAATTTCATAATTGAAAGTCTGCAGCGCCTTTGAAGTTGCTTGTTCAATATTATTTTATTACAAAAGTTCTGATGGGAGGGATGATTTCAATTCTTTACAGTTTATTTACTTCAAACTTTCTTGTATTTTATTTGGTTAGAACGTAGGTAAACAGGCGCAGTATTTAATTTTTTGTTGGAAACTCGTATTCAAATTAACCAAGAACTTTTTCAGCGCTCCTGTAGCGTGAATGAGGACGCCATTTAATTTGCAAGTTGCAGCATACCTGCATACCGTACGTATTGACGACGAGAAGTTCTGCAGGTAAAGTTGAATAATTAGCTCGTCAGGTTATACGCAGATGGAGTTAGGAACGTTTTCCAGTTATACAATACAAAGTTAAACACAACTTTTCTGAAAATTCAGCATGCAGAGCCAGAGATCAACTGTTTTAGCGTCGTATAAAATATTTCGTTCTTCATAAATTATTAAAAAGTTTAAGTTTTTGTGGATATGGGATTGACCAAAGTCAGACCACAAAAAATGTTACTAAACATTATTAAACTCACAAAAACTTATCATTCAATATAATAATGCTTACATTTACATAAGAATATTCAATCTAGTAGTGAATATTTTTGTATGAAACGTAACGCGTTTCTATGAAAAATTTTACACAATCATAAGTGAGTGTGTGTGCTTCTGTACATTTGTGTGCTTAAAGTATAAAATCCTAACTAATATTATAAATGCGAAAATGAGTTGGTTTGTTTGTTAAGCTTCCACGCTAAAACGGCTTAATGGAATTAGATGAAATTTGGCACATGGTTAGACCATGAACTGGAATAAGACATAGGATACCTTTTATCCCGATATTCCCACGGGATCGAGACATACGCGGGTGAAACCGTGGGGCGCAGCTAGTAAATAAATAATATAAGATTGCCCGGACAATAATTTTCATTATATATATTTCAAGTAGAGAAAACACGATCTTTTTCATTTAATTGATTATATTAACGAGTTAGTAACTATATTCACTATTCAATTATTACGTTTCGGTAATAGAGCTTGTTAACTTGTACAATTAAAAACAAGAAATTATATTTAGAAATTGTTATATACATCTGTTTGTGTAATGCGTATCGAATCACGTACCTACATAGTCTTTTTCCTTTACGTAATTTTTGTTCTCAAGAATTCCTTAGTAGGATAGATGTGGATTTAATCATTACTATGTAAGTATATAGCGACCCTGCTTCTTTCTAAGACTTGACAAAATATCAATTCATACACATAAACCTTTCGGAATCAATTCTCTAAGTGATGGTGAAAACCACATTAAAATCCGTTGCGTAGTTTTGCGGTTACACAGACTGACACGAAGCGACTTTATTTTGTATTATTTAGATATATTCTTGATTAATTCACACACAACTATGTCTCCCATTCTGTAATATTGAAAAGAAGATTAGTAAAAAAAAAACTGCCCGGAAGTTTCAGTGGCGTCGCGTGCACCGTGTCACGCTTACTCTATGTGCGTCATCCCTGACCTAGACAAACGTCATGTGACCCAGCCTTTAAATATCGATATTGTCCAGTAGCTGGTGAAGGTCAGATGGCGGTCGTGAAAAACGCCGACGTGCATTATACTTATATCTATTGGAAAATGTTACACAATTTCATTTTATGTCATTGTTTGTTATAATGATTGCTTCTTTACAAATTATTCCTCATTAAACATACTCCCATTCATAGCTGTTTTATATCATGAGGCCAGTATAGAATTAGAAAGTCATATTTGATTTTAATTTGCCAAAGAGCCAAGGAATCATTCTTAGACAAAAGGAAAGGCTGCTCTAAACTAACACCTACATAATTTGCTTTTGTTAAAGACAGCTAATAAACGCACAACAAGCGAAGTAATCTTCTCACTCCTCATTACACTTCCCTCACGAATGGAACTAAGGAAACCATGAACTGAACATAATCTAGCTCCGTAATAAGCCAGACTATCATTTGTCTGCTGCTGTACACGGAGTGTCGACGCGTCACTTCTAAATGTGGAAGCAAATTGCAGACTCGACGTAGCTCTACAACTATACCGGGTATAAAGGTCTCAACGTCCGTGCATCTGTCTCCTTCTAAATTAGATAAGTGGTTGTTACTATGCGCTTTAGTTCAATTACTTCCTACATTATTAAGGGACGTTCGTTTCGTATTCATTATGATAAAATGTGGAGGATGCTAGGTATTAAAAAGATAATGTTATGTGATGAAGATTACTGATATCCGTAACATCTGAGAAGGAAATGCTTATGGTGAAAATTTTCCCGATTCCTGTATCTTACGGATCGTTATCGGTTTTATGATGCTATTTGTGAATTGCCTTTTGCGAAAATAAAGTAGTGTATTCTGAAAGAAACGTAGTCCGTATGTATTCAGCAGTGATCATATCTAGGCTTTAAATAATAATAAATGTAAATGAATATGTAAGCAAAGCAGTAAAGAGTTACGTCTTTAAATTGTCACGTCAATGTTACTTTCTGAAGAACTTGACAAAATATATTTAAATGTAAAATGGTTGTAACGAACGAAGGCTGTCTCCATATCTCACTCAGTATTTATGGAAAGTAAAATATCTTTTAGAGCATTCAAGAAAATTAATTCTTAACGTCTGAGAAATGTTTTAACTTTCTCTGAAAGTTTCGGTTGAAGATTCTATCTCATTTTAGTAAAATGAATAGTTATTTTTTACCTAAGCTTTCAAGTTAAACACCAATTGCTTGAAATTGTTCAAAGGCGAAGCAACATGGTTTGTTTACGTCTACCTACACCTACATATAAGGGGAACATTTTACGCCGTGATAAATTTAGTACTAAAGCCCATAACCCTTTGAGGGATTGAATCTGACAGCCATCCGCGCGTGTGAAGAAATCAATCAGAGTAGACGACGGTAAGGGAAGATGTAGCGGCTTTTTTTTAATGTCTCGATGTCTCTGGCAATTTGTAAGGAAGATTTAAAGCGCTTTACAGAAGCGTGTATAACAGTACTAGAATTTGGTACGCTCCCGCACGCAACGTCGTGTACCGTACACTACAGTATGGACTTTTTCTAAAACGTTGGTAGCGCTCACGACTGACGAACAACCGTTGAAGTTAAAATACCTTGAACTTTATTTCACGAGGAAATGCTATCTAGAAAATATTTTTGGTTTTATTGCGGTAACATTACGTGAATAAGGAGAACTTGCAAAAGTTTCGCGTTTCTAAAACAATTTGTTATAAATTACCACTTTCGCAATATCATATTGTTCTTTGTAATTATTCGAATGTTAAACACGCGAGAAAATTTGAACACAGATTGTTATTCTTGTTAGCTCACAATGGGCTGTCTGCAGTCTCACAGTACACATTTATTAAATGTGAATTTATTACGTTGTTAAATGTTATACTTAGATACTTACGGGCCTTGTTAATTTAAGAATCGATTTTATCAGTCGGAAAAACAGCGATGTTTTCGCAGATTGATCGATGAAACGACGTACCTAATTTATTGTTGAAATGAATTATGTTTTCAATCAGAATGTTTTCAGTTGAAGTAAATGTTGATTTATTTCTTTGTTACTACGTCGAAGCACATGTTGTAGACAGCTATTGCATGATAAAATCTTTGTGAAAAATGTTTACAATAGTCAATTGTATTATATGTTTTGTTTACACTAAATCAATCTGTTTACCGATTTCAGGCACAACTGTTTTACTCATAACTATTACCTTGAATAATATATACACTGCTACATATCCATACAGAATGAAAATAATAATAAAACAATCCCGACATGTGACATAATAAAGAAGAATTCCTCTTTGAAACGTTACAGAAAGGACATTTTCTTTTTTGTCATAGTAACTTCATAACCCGTTACGAAACTCGCTCACAAACTCAACTCAATTATTGTTTACGAGTAGACGCGCCGCTTTTATTATTGCTCTTAATATATTCTATGTAGAATGGGGACTGTGTGGGACAGGATGGTTGCGTAACCGCGAACTTGTGGGACAATGGTTCGTAGAGGACATGCTGAAGAAATCAATACCAGGTTTTTCGGAGACTTTTACGTGTACCAGACAGCGCTTTGAACTTGTTTGCAGCATGTGTCTTTCGAGTTTTGTAGTAAAGTGCTCTTTTTCTGCAACGCAATTTCGCGAAATAACTGTGTTAGAAGCATTTTAATGCAGTTGACCAGAAAAGGCTGAGAAGTAGGCAGTGTGCATTATGATTTAAAAAATCATTAGTTATTTTTAATGATGATTGTATGAAGTGTTTTATCAGAAATCACGCAATAATCAGTATATCTTATCGTTTCGACAATGCGACAAAGAAGTCACACACGTTTTATAGAGATAATATGATAAATTGGAAAGTTCCGTCCGCCATTGCGTACACGCACAGTACGGCACCCATTTGACCATATCCTTCAATGGTAAGTACGTTCAACAATGGAACATTCACTGAGACTAGTCAGTGGAACGTTCACGTGTGTTCCGACAGCGTATACACGACCTCATAAATGAATAGAACACATTATGAGCAATACTTTGTTTACACGTTGTTGTTATGAAAAATAAGAGTTGAATAGAGAATTGAACAAAGAATGAAAAAAAAAAAATTACAAACTACACTATCGCAATATGAAAAAGATACCACTAAGTTATTTTATATGTAATCAAGAAAAAAAAAATGGTGGGCCAATTAATATGCCAGTCCATATATGGTTTAAAATTAAATGAATTATTCGAATTAGGTAACACCCCGTATTTGAGAGAATATGTAGGAGTCATAATAGCGATCTAATTTATATGAATAACTAGCTTCTGTCTGCGACTTCGTCTGCGTGAATCACTTCATTTTGGCTTAGCGTTCTTTCACTTTTTTTCTTTTTGGTCAGCTCCTAAGGGTCGTAGCGTGATGTTACATAGCCTATAACCTTCTTCAAGCATTGAGCTATCAAATGCTAAAAGATTTTTTCAACTCCGACAGTTAGTTCCAGAGATTAGACGCGTTCAAACAAATAAACAGACAAACAAACAAACTCTTCAGCTTTGTTAAAAGTAGTGTATATGATGTAAGTAATTTAATTTATGCTGATCTAATTCCTTAAACAGCACGAATATCAATGTGTTCGCACATAATAGATCTTGTTGTAATGGATTTAATCTACTTACATTTAATTAAGTCGTCGAACCTTATTAGACGATCGATGCCTTTAATAGGCATTCATTGACGCTATGAAACAAAATAGAATATTGAACGAGTACACACGGCTACACATCATGCTATACAAGCTGACCTCGCATTGTACGGGAATCCTATACAATGGGAGATCAGCATAAACTGGAAATGTATAGCATGATGTGTAGCCGTGTGTAGGTACATTAATGTACAATCACAAGCACTAATATGTAACGCACTTGGCAACTTCAAAACTGATTTTCCCGTACTAATAATTTTATTGTAACTGTATGTTGTCACGAACATAGTACTATGAAACCTATAAAATTATGAAATACAAGTTCTTATTTCAAAGTTACAATAGTTATTTCACGAGAAAGTTCAACCGACGCCGACGTTTAATCGACGAAAAATTTCTCCGGGTAGAATCATGCGCTTCATAAAACGAATGGTTACAGTTTGCGCGTCGGTGTCCGTACCACCTGTATATTAAGTCGTGGCTGTACCTATCTAAAACAGATATACTTGTAAAAAGAACGGTAACATTTGTTACAAGTACCTATATCTACTCTATTTTTATAGCATGAATCCGCTATAAAAAATCATGGGCTATTATAGTGTCGGTCTGTCGGTAGATTGCATGGTAGGCGCACGCGCCGCGACTTCCGCTGAAGCGCTTATTGTGGACTGACGGACCGGAAACGCTTGATACCATCTAAAACTACGCTGGTGCAGTACTTATGCTACTTACCATGTATAGAGAAGATGCGGTACTGCATACAAACTAGTTATTTGCAGTATTTAGGGCTCATTTGCATGTAACGGCTGTAATTTTGGCTGTTTGAAATTTAGTTTCTATGCAAATGTATCTTTTAAGGTAAACATGGCTGTTTATGATGTAATTTGATTCGGAAGTAGTTAGTTAATGCAAATAAAGATGTAAACGCACGTGTTTAGAAATCTAAGTTTCGTACACCATCTTTTAATAAGCTTTTCAGCTAATTGCCATTTTTGCCAACCACTTTGCCAAACAATTTTACCACATTGCCAACGTCAGTAAAGTTAAACTGTTGTGGTCATTTCACATCCGCGATGTAACTTTCTTATTAGTTGACCATGACTGGCGATTCTCTTTTCAATGGAGAAAACCGATTTTCGATGAAAACCACGACTGAACAGCCAAGCTTACTGCAGCCGTCGCGGTTAGAAATACATAGAAAAGAAAATCTAAACAATGAACGGTAAAATTTACTTATTTAGTTAGTGAGTTTGAAAAAGCGAGTATAATCAAGCTGTCTGTACACATGAGCCATTCAGTACAGACTATTTTGGTACAAATTATTTATTTAGTGGTAGTTCTGTGGTATGGTTAGATGGTAGTGTGCATGCTGACCACCATCACAACTCCTCATGGGGCGGGCCCGCCGCCACCGCCAGTGTGCGCGATAATTGGAGCGTCGTTCCGGGCACATTGTTCACTCCGTATTGTTTGTTATGGTAATACTCTTGGTTTTATTTCCTCTCCAAAATAAACCTAACATTGACGAAGCAGAATCACGGATTTCGCAAAACAACTGAGACTTGCTTTGACGTTTAAACAATAACAGTGCGATTCTTGAAAATGCAGACTTGTTTAACCGTAATGACGCTGTTTGAGAATGTCGGAATTACTAGCTTGATTATCTCCATACGTTTTTCTCGAATGAGACGTAAAAACTTCAAGCGGTTAGCGGATGCGACGCACGAAACATGCAGCAGTAAAATATCCGTTTTAAGTACCGCAATAGAACACAAATGTAGTGTGACAATAACGAAGTCACTACTTATCTAGAAACACAGACCATTGGTTTGTTTACTGACTTCTGATTGAGCAAGTTTTAAGTAGAATCTAAGTCAAATAAACAATGTAAGAGATGAGATAAAGTCAGAAAGTTAGATCCATTAATGCAATTATTGATGCCAATATACTTCGTCGCCAAAAGATCATGAACTGGATATTAAAGTAACGAATCTATGTCAATAAACAGAATAATAGACAGCAGCGGCGATATCAAGAAACATAAAATTATTTATGATCGATTCCATCTGATTAGATTCGGAGGATAGAACGATATTACTTCACGAGCACAAATTAAACGCCTACGTGTTTTTTGGGGAAACAGGTAGTACTTTCACCGAGAATATATTATATTGACTTGGGATTTTTTTTTTACGAAGATCTATGATTGAAAATATAAATAAATGAAGATCGAATCTTCTTATTAAAATATATAGTCCTCCTGACCGTATTTTCGGCCACGGCGGCCAATCTCAACGGAGACTAGCCTTCGGCGCGGGAGATATTATAGTGCACAAGTGTTTGCGTAGACACAAGTGCACACTCTCTTCCCTCACTCTCATAGTCCGATGGGACGGCAATCCGACACAACCGGAGAGAGATCAGGCGTAGGACCAACGGCTTAACGTACTTTCCGAGGCACGGGGGTATCACACCGCCAACTTCCAAACTCCGGGCTGTTACTACGAAATACCTGATGGAAAAATCGAATGACACTTTGCCCGACCCGGGAATCGAACCCAGGACCCCACGCTCTGCAGTCGCGCTTGCGCCCACGAGACCAACGGGGCAGTCGGGGCGGGGGGGGGGGGGGTAATCTTCTTATTAATAAATAAATGAAGATCGAATATTCTTACTATCATTAATATACAGGGTGTTAGGGTAAACACCGTTATCCTTGCAACCAGTGGTTTGGTTTCATTTATAGAACGTAAAATCAATGGAAAATTACAACTTAAAAAAAAAAATTAAGTCTAATTTTTACCACAAGAGATGCAGACACGGGCTGGGGGTACGGGATGTGACCTGACCGGCAGCGAGCGCGATCCCTCCCTTAGTCAGTCAGCTGTTTCGCTAGCAAGCACGGTGTCAGATATAAACTTTTTAAAATCTTTTAATGAAAAAAAACAAATTATTTAAAAAACAAAAAACCCGCCTGCAAAAACGCATAACTTAAACTTGTAATTTATTAAAAAAACTTGTAACTTGTTTGTTCCCCGCCTGTTTTACCAAAATTCTACAGATTATAATGCTTGTTTTACTCTTTTAAGTTATGCGTTTTTGCAGGCGGGTTTTTTGTTTTTTAAATAATTTGTTTTATTTCAAGCTTTTTAGTTTTATTAATTTATATATTTGGAATTAACTCATTACTAGCTTTTATTTTATACCAATATTGTAATTTATTAAAAAAAAAACCTTCCCCTCCCTTTTTTTTTTGTTTCCAGATGAAATTAAAAAAAAAATATAGCCTATGTCACTCCCACAATTAAGACGAACCTAACGAAGCCTCGTATGTTAAAATCCATCAGGCCATTTAGGCTACACAGCGTGCCAAAGAAATAGACATACATACATACAAACATACATACATACATACTCTCGAAAAACATTACCCTCCTTCTGGGGCAGTCGGGTAATAACGTTTTTTTTTTGTTGTGTTCGGTCATTTATTTTTATATTTAAGTCAACTACCCATGATTTGAATGACAAGAGTGTTTACCCTTACATGCTGTATAAAAAAAAAAACCACCGACCGCGACGCGTTTACTGAAACGTTGGAATAAAAACATAATAGTAAAACCAGTCATGCTGCTTAAAAATATTTAATTTTAGACTTGTCAAGGATAAAGATATGACCGTTCTTGAACTTAATAATGTGCCATATGAAGGTCGTAGAGATATTCCTAATACTTCAAATTCATTTTCTAAACGAATGAATATTGAAAGTATCTTCAAAATCCCAAAGGCACGTCCTGCTAATCTCATATTTCTCATTTGTCTTTCCTAAATACAGATTACTCAGTGATCTAGCTAGGAGAGCAGCGATTCACCCAACGATTTCATTGAACCTAATAATGCATACTTTAAAAATGTGTAGGTATCCTTTTGTGTAGTAGTAAATAAATAAAAAATAAAAAGTATTTCATATTAGATGCTGAGATACTTCTTACGTTCTCGGCAATTTTTATTGACACGTCGACTTTGTATGGAGCGATGATCGCTGGTTTGTTTGCAACTTTCTTTAAAATTTTCATAACTTTTGCAACTTGTCAAGTTTGCATTACACGAGTTCATTGACATTCATCAGCTGTCTATTGTGAACGACATCTAATGTTGGAAACAATGGTACAAATTAATATCGTGAGACTTTTGAGAAGTCAAATTGATTATCTCATCTCAGCAACATCATCAACGAAAACCTTTGCATTCGATCGTTTCTTATAAACAGTGCAATAATCTTCCTTTATAATATGAGACAGCGGAACACAATAAAACTGGCGAGTAAACGCATCATTATAAATAAGGGCATTAGTGTAAATAGTGTCGTTATTGAAGCGGCAAACAATTCCGACATTACCCGACTCATTAAATTGCAATTTCACACCATCTCGTGGATAATAAGGAAGCATTACTACATAACATTGTGTTTTAGCGTGGCATCGCGTAATGCTGAAGATTACGTCTCTCTGTGGAAACATTCCATCAACCAGAAGAGATTACGATATGATGGAATATGACGCACGCGCAGACATCTGGGATAGTGACAGGTGATTTATAGAATAACTTCATAATGATCCGCGGATAAACTGCAGAGCAGTGTTGGTTTAAGATTTTATTTCTTCTTATTTCAAGAGTTATTTGTATTTATTTGCATTGCGTCCATAACAGAGTAGGTTTCCCTGATTGTGAAGGAAATAGAATCGCACAATTATTACTCTGTGGCAATTAGATTTTTTTTTGTAATCAGCCTCCAGATGTAAGTTGCATTCCATCAAGTATTTCAAAACCTGATTAGTGTTTACGCAACATAAGAATCACTGGAAATCGTTTTATATAGTAGAACATTTGTAGCGAAATTTTCATGTTAATTTCCTCGCAAGTCATAATCTACGTATTGTGCTGG
Organism: Lithophane semibrunnea; assembly: GCA_947363905.1. Lineage (NCBI taxonomy): Eukaryota > Metazoa > Arthropoda > Insecta > Lepidoptera > Noctuidae > Lithophane > Lithophane semibrunnea. The sequence continues at coordinate 8,484,722 of OX376201.1, read as the reverse complement.
TAACAATGTTAACTAACTCGCCACTGACCACTGCTGATCCCCGGCCTAATTTTATGTTTTGTATATTGCCGGGAATTCGCACCGCGATGAACGAATTTTGTGGCAGACCCGCGTAATACCAGGCTTTCGTCTAAATTTCGCAATTCAGTAGCTAAATCTCCTAGATTACTAATATTGCTTGCCTAAAACGCTATTAAGACTATAAGTTTTGAGTCATCCTCATCTAAATAGGTTTTATCTTTATTTTGGATCGTTTCAACTTTTCCTAAATAGGTGCCTAATTTTCTGCCAGCAATTTTAACAAAATTAAATTTATTGACCAACATTTTGATAGTCTGATTTAGAAGCTTTATGTTCAGAGGCATACCAACACGCAACCATTAAGATAATTAGCGCCTGGATTAAAATTCAATTTACCTTTGGAATAGTTAAAGATAAACCATAGGCCAGGTGATATCTCACGCACGACGCTAAGTCTATTTTTAAGTGCCCAAGCCTGTTCCACGCAACTCGTAAAAAGGCTATTTCCACTCCAGAAGCAATAAAATGTGTCCCTGGAACAATTTTATCCTCCAGCTTATCTCAGCTTAGGGTAACTTCTTTTTATGGCAGCCAGCAATAGTCCTTCGACAATAAGAAACACGCAAAGGGTCCTTAGGGGACAGTATGGTAATAGTATTTTCGAGGTAGCATTTAAGATTTTCTAGACGCCATTTAGGAGAAGCTTCAGACCAACCAAAGGCATTGGTAAAATCAAAGTCACAACAGATTCTTTGATAAGAAATGTAATGTTACATGAATTTCAATATGAAATGCAATATAACTACGGAATGCTGTTTATGATGTGAATTGCGTTTGCTTAAAGTTTCAAGCCTATTTCAGAGCACAAACTGTAAACAATCTGCAGTAAAACACACTCGGAGTATTAAAAGATAGATCAAATTCTTGCTCAAACCTCAATATTGCTTGAACCTTTGCGCTTACTATTTGAACCTGAACTATATTGAGAAATATGGAGCACAAATGAAGAATCACTCCTATTTATATTTTGTTGGCAATATAAAACAAACCAGCTGAGGGCATCGATGCCATATTTCTGTTATCTGCCCACGCAATAAAATTGTTGGGATAAACGATTTTATCCCTCGTCCACCTATTTTCTGGATAACACAATACTTCGACTTGTATCGTTGTCCCATTTGTGTATCGATTGCTGTACGTGTGTAATTAGAGATCGGATATGGATGAAATAATAACGGTACCAATTTGAGCAGTGGCCCGATATTAGTCTGAATTTTAACTCAACTAGAATCGATATTCAAAGTAAATGAGAAAGTTCTTGTAGTTTAGTCTCGAGAGAATAATGATGCAAAAGCGTACTTCTACCATATGTTACTGACTAATATTGGATAAGTAAGTCATAAACCTGTTTTTGAAAAAATTGTAACATGGCAATCATGGAACCAAGTGCCTAAAGACGAAACATAAATTATTTCAGATTTTTTCGAGCGGCTCGAACTTTGCCAGAACCGTAAATAATCTTCTCATTAACAAATTGTATCAAGAAGTTCATTGAATCAACACAAGTTGGACAAGATACTATGTTAATGTCGTAACAAAACATGTCGATGTTAGAGCTATCATCTGATTTGTCCTAATAAAAACTCTTTTCCAAACTTATTATCAGTCGTGTCGAAAGGTCACATGCAAGCGCATCAAGTATGATAGATGCCCAACGAACTAGTATTAGGAAATAATCATATTATTTGTGGTTACATTCGTGATTACCAACTGTGATGGCAGGCGCGAGACCGTGGGAAATGACCGTGGACATTCGACAGACGAGTAAATCATCTTTGTTTACATTTTGGTGTTGAGTTTGGTAACAATAAATAATGGTATTATTCTCAACATCAAGGTTATAAAATGTATATCATCACGTAACAGTAAGTTTACTTCATTGCTATAAATGTTTTCAGTACGTATGCATACTAAATACGAGTAATATGCAGTTGGCGATGCGACAAAATCTTGAAATTCTTGAATAACTTGCCACTCATAAAGTTCCCAAATAGAAAATTCTTGTTTCATGACGACGAATGGCATAGCGGTGTGAAGTGGGCGTGAAATTATAAATAACTACCCTCGACCAGCCGATTTAGAAGAGCTCAATGTCACAGCTTCATTCTTCAAGGTATTTTTATAACGTGCTTCGGGTAGTCCCCTAAATACGTAGCTTCGCAAATAAACAAAGATTTCTTGTAAGTTTTTTTTGGTCTGCTCCCGAGAAAAAGGTAATGTGAGAAACTGAGAATATTTACAGAGTTTATTTTTCTTCAATTATTTATACGCTGAGAATGTTTATTTTTCTCCCTGTACTGATTTGGTACGTTTGTTTAGCTTAGGTAATACAGGTTACCTCGAAACCGTAACGCTTAGCGGTAAAACTAAATATAGCTACCAACGATAAATTAAAATCAAAGATGCTCTCGTAACAGACCACGCATTGGCTAATACATAATGTAGCTATATCAAAAGAGAGCCGCAAATATAATCTCAATTGTGAAACGAAAGCAATATCAGTTCAAAAATACATCTGAGTGGAATGGCCGAGTGCAGCTATTAACTCTATAGAGCAACTAAACGGCCACTTGGGCACGTTTAGCCTGTTTCATCCTAGGAAAGTCGTCGTTTAAGACAATGGCCAGAGAGAACCTTTTATATTTCAGATCAATAACCCCTTGTTCGGGTGCGAGCCGTTGACACATGAATAGAGAATGAAGCATCAGTTTCCCTCATGGAAACCATTGTCGGCGTTTTTGTAACAATGCTATTATGTGCGATGGGACGCGGTTCGCAAGAGGTCGTGCAGTATCTCTGCTTATTGTTTATTTAGGCTCGGTACAGAGGTTGAACTCATTAGCAAGACACGTCTACATACAAATTTTCATCTAAGCATGTACTTAGTTTAAAATCTGGTACACCCGTAGTTTTATTTTACCCCCGAACACACGAATTTCGTGACTCCTAATGTAATGTTGTATTATAGTAGTCCCACCCACTCGAGAAAGTTACGTTAGTGGTACAGGCCGGAATGTTAATGGTTGGAGCAATTATTTTGGACGAACCTCGACCAACTTGAGACGGGCAAGGGACAAATTCAATTAGAAAACATTATGGTTCTACGAGAGTTAGGAACGGACGCAAGAACACGACAAGGACACTCGAGATTGCTTTAGGCGCTTCTTGAGCATCCTGTTATTAAGGAGCTGATACAAGGGCCGGTCCACGCAACACTAACGAATATTTCGCGTGAGAAGCCGTATTTATTTTATTCGAATAAGGTCGGTCGCCATTAATTTTATTAGGCACTTATGAATGAGTTAACCTTATTAAAGTCAAGTCGCGTTGTCCACATATAAGTGAACGTGACTGCCGGCGTAAGATACCAGTCTGAATAATAATTAACTTTTACGATTGCTAGCGAATATAACACCTTGACCATATGGGACGAACGAAATCACTGGGCATTTATAACTTTTATTTGATAGAAAGGGTTACCCTTATTTTTGATTCTATCTAGCTCACCCAAATGGCCACGCGCGTCTGGGTTACAACGTAAAAGCCTTATGCCTCAACCATTTAGATGAACAATAAAAAATACGACGAAACGATCAGTTATTTGATCATATCAGGTTTATGATTTTGGATGTGAACTTTGTCTGTTGATTGTTGTAAACATTCTTTATTTTCTTTTACTTTGGTGTTAACAGCCCTTTGTATCTATTAAGTCTGATGTAATTCATTATTAATGTTTGATGGATAATTAAGATTTCAAGTTCTTAAATCGAATCAGAATACAATAATGCGCCTACACATATGAACGACCGAATCCCACATCGTTTTTTGTCCGAATCTTTCAGTACGTGAATGTCAGAAGTTTATTTTATTGGAGGCAAATTGAACTTGGACAACAATCTTAAAGATAAAGATAAAGATATATTTATTGCACAACTGTGTACATCAGTTCTTATTATATAACGTAAAAGGCTCAACAGTCTACCCATGTCGGATATGCAATCGTGTTACATTTCAAATAAATTTCAAATACATTATACAAATAGGTTAAAAACAGATTACAAATAAATTACATACTAGCATCATTTTTCCTCAAAAAACTCCTGCAGATTATAAAATACATTATCGATTAATAATTTTTTTAATTTTGTTTTAAACATATTTCCATTTAATTGCTTAATGGCTGGTGGTAACTGGTTGTATACACGAATAGCAGTTACATAGGTACTTTTATAATAAATCATATTATTAATAACAGGTAAATTAATGTCATATTTATATTGCTTGCGAATGTTTCTCTTAGAATTTGATTTGAAATTAAAATATTGCATATTATTTTTGACAAATAAACATAACTCAAGTATATAAATGCCAGTCAGTGTTAAGAAACCCTCCGTTCGGAAAACTTCTCTTAGCGATTCGGTGCTATGCATGTTATATATTGTCCTAAGACATTTTTTCTGGAGAATGAATGTGGACTGCACGTTTGTAGAGAGGGTTTGCTCATTAAGTTAAGAAATGTCTATCTTGATAAACTCTTCAACTGAATAAGAAAGTAAGTGACCCTTCTGCCAATTGAAGCCATAGTTGTGGAACATTGAGTAAGGGATCGTAATATGACGAAGATAGCTATTGAAACCCTCCAGAGAGCTCATATGTAGTACGTAGGGATCAAATTAGGGGAGTTCGATTAGAGAAAATTAAGAAAGAACAAATTATGCAACTTGTTTTATAAAAGGTTTATTTACCATCAAATTGTGATTACGTAAACATAATCTTGGATTATATCGTGATCCCGTTTACTGAAGTTAACCAGACACGACTGCTAAGAATAGGCGGTGACTGTGCAAACACTGCTGAACAAAGGTGAACGAAAGAGAGGCGATTCATGCTTATGTCTCGTAATAAAGCGATTTCTAGTTACGTCAATACATTTCCATGATGTACTTTTTGCTGGTGTAAGTACTTTAATCAATCGATGATTTTAATATCTTCTTGTATCTAATCAAGAACTTTAACATGATAAATACAGAATTCAAGTGATAAAACAAAAGAGAAAACGGAATCGCAATACCTATTGTAATTTAATAAAAGATTATTAAAACGAAATACATAAAAACATTCAAAGTTATTCGTAACGAGGCGAATGAACTCGCTTCGGTCAATATCAAAGTTGAATTTAAACAGCCGCCTACTAATGACCAAATTTTTAAACGAACTCTTTACAAATGTTACCACCGCAAGCCCATATTTGCTGACCACTTAGAAGCCTTTCTACCTCACATAATTTTATGAATCGGCAGATATTTTAGAATCTAATAAATTGTAGAGAGAAAGTAATTTTGCATAACTAGATGATAATACTAGCTATATCTGATTTTACAACAGTCATGTAGCCTAAGGAGAGACGATAAGTTACATAATAGTTAGTACGCATCAAGATGTTAATGCTGCTGAATACAACAACGATATTAATTAAAAATACTTGAAAACATTCACTGTTGCTTGTAGGAAACTCCTTACAGAAATTAACTCCTATTGTGTTGATTGAGGCACTTAACATTTAACAACGCTTATCTCTATTAAGTCTCTATAACCATGTAACCATGGGTACCTTTTGTTCAATATCTATATTTATGAAAATGAATGCCTATTTCCCTTGGTCACGCCATCAAACGTGAACGGCTGAACGGATTTGGATGAAATTTGGCACATAGGTAGACAATGAACTGGAGAAGGACATAGGACACCTTTTATATTCCCACGGGATCGAGACTTATGCGAGTGAAACCGTGGGGCGCAGCTAGTTTACAATAAATTTGCATATATTCGATAGCTAAGTGATAAGTGCATCAGTAGACAGTTGCTTCAAGGTATTTTCGTTATTATTGCCCACTTAGAAACCGGTTCAACCTGCAAACTATGAATCATTCGTTGATTTATTATAATGAGACCCGCTGATACAACATTTTGTGTCGAATATTAGTTCCTTGTTCGTGATGTAATTATTGAGGTCAATTTAGTATGGAAATTATGAAGTCAGCATACTCATTAATAAAATTGTAAGCAATGATGTGTACATTGTCTAAGATCTAGAATCGAAAATTTTCTTTAATATAGCTTTTGTTAGTGTTTGCATTTATAATATTATTTAGGAAATTAGGATATAACAGCAACACTATTTTTATCTATAAGGTCTCGAACTTTTGATCCCCGACGTAGCAGTGTGTCACTCAAATATTTGTAGGACAAACGTCAAGGACCTCTGAAAGGACCCTTCGCACGCCACCGTCCTAGTTCGCACGAACTTATAAACTACACAACTGATCTTGTTACTATTATTATTAGATCGAATGTATTATTGTTGAAAGGAATAAAATAACTATTCAATAACGTAGACATTTATCTATATAAGTAAGTATTTTAGTACTATTAGTACCTATAGGTAGATTGGTGTTAACAGTTGTTAGATTTTTATTTTTATCGCTGTTCCGTTGACTGCTTTCGGGGTCTGCAAGCATCACACGGGCCGGTTCAATTGCTCAATGCCCCACCATTGTGTTACGTGACCAATTGAATCAATATTGTTCCTCTATTGCGTTATCTGCTTGTGAATGAGTTACATTTTCCTATCTGTGTCAAATTAAATTAACGCCATACAGTAAAATTCAATTTATTATTGATGACGAGCAGACTTTATTTAATTTTTTCAAGTCAGTAACTCGAGAGGTCTACGTGTGCAGTTGCTTACTTCTGCTCTGTTTTTGCTCATAAGAATGGTTGAAAAGATTCACCAATTCAATTTTAGTCCATTCTTTTGACTATAGATCTCTTGCAAGGACAGTCATCTATCGTCTACGTTAATCATGGCACTGCACCAATTCCCTACCCCCGGTCATTGGTCCAATTCAATGCCAAACAAACAGTTCACACATTAACAAATTCTGTGGGTACTAGTTCATTGTCAGTGTATAATTCGACGCTGGAGATAATGTGTCATTTAGCATTGATGTACTAATGCAAGAGTTACTAGCGTGGGTCGACGGTATTGTTGCGTGGGAAAACAGTCCAATTGCGGCTATGCATCCGGCTGTGTTAACAAATACTTAAAGGTTGTAACTAGTTAGTTAACCTATTGACGAAGAGGCTGTAGCTAAACGCTACCGGTTTTGAAGGCATGGAATCGATATCTACAAGTATGATGTAAATATTGTCTCATAGAATGGCAACTGAGTTGAATATATCGAATTGAAATATGAGTGTCCTAGTAAATAAAGCTTGTTGGGACTGCAACGCTGCCTACACCTTTGGGGAGACGTGACTCTACGTGACACGGTAATAAACCTGCGGCGGTCTTGTGTGCCATGCTGTCTTGACAACGTTCGGCTGGAGTTATCATAACTCAAGCCAAGAGAAATTAGACGTGTTGAAAATTTGTGCACTCTATACACATACGACAGACGAATGTGGCTTACGAGAATTATTTAAAGTAATAAATATAATTACATCGCGCAACCAGCGAGGTAAACTTTTCATAGAAAAACATAATAAACGTGTATAGAATTTACAAAGGAATAACAGCCAGACAACCTTCAGTTAATGAAGACGACGATGAGAGAGGGAGAGAGAGTGGGAACATTAAAAAAAGGAGCATATACAGTTGAAATAGTCATTGGTCTTCATTACCCGCTAAACAAGTGACAAAAATGAATTGGACACGTTTCAAAGTTGAAATATGGACGTGTGACGAGAGCACCCGTTAGTTCAAACATATAGCTGTCATGATTAGTCATGAATTTGAAAAATAAACGTGCTAGTTTAAAAATGATTGTAAACGTACTGTTTTTCGTAACGGTGTATTATTATAAATAGCCGTTACTCTCTTATGGCCGGCATTACAATAAAATAATTTATTGGCTTGCGATACTACATCTCTAGAGTAACGTTAATTACACATTCCAACTATATATAATAAATTTAAACTAAGTATCAATACGTGACGTATTGTATTTAAATGTAATTTCACTTTCTAAAATGATGTACGATTTCTAAGCAAACGGGAAACAATCTGCTTTATCATCTAATTGCTCTTCGTTTATCGCAGTACACAACATTGTTTGCCAGCAGATATTCATTTACATAGCTTACAAAATTAATTTCTGAACTGAAGTCAAGTTGTTTAAAATTCTGCCTATTCAGACTAAGCAACCCCTTTTAATCATCTTTAATGAATCTTTATTTAGGTCACTGTTAGACATTTGAATAAATCTGGGTTATTTCAGATTAAGGCTACGGATAATATAAACCTCACGCTAACCAACGGAATTAATGAGCATTAAACGATGTAAATTCCTGAGAGCAGCTTGAGTTCTACAAAAATATTTATTTTCCTTAGAACTAACTTCATAAAAGTTGCTTCACAAAGTTTAGTAAAGACAAAATTTGTCACGAATCAAGGACAGCACTGAGTCACGGCACGAGTCTTTTGAATTTTTGACCGCAGCTCATCCCTTTGAAATTCCAACAGGGTGAATCAGGAAGAAGATCACATACCGAGGTGTAGGAACATTTGAATACAATAATATTTTTAGAATACAAGACATGCCGTTAGTATAATCTTATTGAATTAAACAAAGTAGTAAATACATCCAAATGTTTACATTAGCTTTTATTTACAATAATTCTACCACTAGTAACGACGCATCTAATATTGTAATAATGACTCATAATATTATAAACTTTCGAATTAAGAGTATTGGTTATATTGGAGCATTGCACACATCTCTTGTGTTTTTGTTTAGTCATTGAAAGTGCATGTCGAGAATTGAGTAATAAAAAGACAATAGCGCATCATTGGAGAGTTAGTAGGCAATTGTAGTGTGAAGAAATTGATCTGCAGGCAAGCAAGAGCGAGCGATAATAACTAGTCTGAGATGTCGATTGCTAAACGAAACGCGCTTTCTTTTCACGTTAAACAGATGGTATATAATATTGTTTTCAGGAACATCTGCATCCTTCGAATAACGTGTTTCTTTGAAATTAAAAGCATAAGAAATAAGTGGTCGATGTACAATGATGAAACGACCAACTCCACATCGGCAAGCTGCGATTTGGTAATGTGTGCGCGCAGTGGCCAGGTGGCGAAACTGGTTGTCTTCCCTTCGCCTTGCCATCAGGTGTGTGCTGTGAATGTGCTCCCCGATATATTTCTCATACACTTATTCATTATGTTAGTAATAATACTTGTATTGGTTGACTGCTTTCATCATAATCGTTTTAAAATACATACGTGTAAAGGATGTCATAAAAGTCCGATAGAACATATTTCCATGAAGCAACATGGAAATAATTTATTTGGATACTAGAAAGTACAACCAGCAGGTTCTAGTAACCAAATAAATTATTGGGAATATAAATTATGGCTGTATAAAATAGTGTCATTTGAAACAGTCCTAAACATTAATGTGGCTATAAAATACCTGCAAAGGCGTGCAATACTGCGCTACCTGCGCTTTATGCGGCTTCTCGTTTCCAGTCCCATTGTTAGAGATGTAACTGACCCTAGGACGCGAGGCCGGGCAGGTAGTCTTGGCTTTAATCAAAAGGATTAAAAATAAAACAGATCGTACTCGGTTTCTCAATATCATCTCCGAATCAATAGGCTATTCATGTACGTACAATATAGGCATTAAAATGGAGCGAGTAGTTAATACAATGAACAATAGAGATTAAACATTTGGATTGAATGCAGGCGCCAACATGGTGTAGGTGTCGAAATTCATTCATTACCAGATGTAGGCAACTCCCAATATGTTGGACTAGATAATATATTATTGAGTACATGCGATAAGTCTTGGTATTGATGTTCAGACTGTTATCAGCCATGCTCAGGATTATCCCGATCCGTAACAGCTAATTGCTTTCCATTATTCCTCATTGCGTTTATTAGTTCATGACCCAATTAGCTTCTAAATTGCTCGAAATTGGTTGGATTCAACTGGCTCCCAGCGTGCACAAACAACTGACGTTTTTTTTATAATCCCTTCTTAGAATCGCCTCTCAAGCGGACAATATATATATGAAAAGAACATGACTTGGTTTATGTCATCACCTAAACCCTGATTTATAAACAAAAGGTATTTTCGTTCAGTTTGTGCTCATCGGTTCTTGGAAACAACTTTGACATTATTTTAGAGTTGACCTTTGAGGGAAAGCAAATTGACATATTGTTGTCTGTCCACAATTAGTCTTTTCATTCTATATAACGGGTCTGTATTCTATATTTTATTTCTTTATGTAAAGTTTATTATTTTTGCATATTTTATCTTTAGAGGTTATTGGTATCGCTTTTAGCAGGTTTCGTATTGTGTGTTGCTATGCTGCCGATGTACTTACTTTCTTTTTCAGCATATGTCTCAATGCTTGCTTGTTAGTAAACAAATCATTAGTAAATGCCAACGATAATGACAAAACAATCCAGATTTGTGCTCAGGAATGTTTGGCAATATCTTCTCACCTTCATACACGTCTTGTTAGAGTATCTGTAAAGTAATTGACAGTTTCTGTGATTATAAACATTCAATGTTACCCACCGTTAATTGGATGACAAGTTCCAGTGATCCTGGTACAGAACCAATCAATATGCAACCGTATAATACACCGCACCGTAAGAGCTCTTCGGTACTCAGAGCTGGGCATCCACTCGATTATTGATTTGCATGCTTTCCTATAAAACAGAGATCACTAACACCTTTATAGTCAATAACAATGTCACAAACAAAACCCTCCTTCAGATGAAATTGTACGATAGAGTTTCACTTGTCAGTACTGTCTTGCATTTATTCCAAGATTATTTTTACTGTCACTGATTTCGCACTAGATTCTAGTGAATGCAGCAAATAGGCCGTGTTTTCACTCCGATGTCGTATTGATTGTAGACGGATTGAATTAAAACAATGGCGTATATAAACACAATGTAATATCGCGAGGCGTGCACAGCACGTGCCGCCCCGCCCGCGGTCACCTCCGGACTGGCGGTGCGATCGTGTTGAATAAAGATCGCGTTCGGGTGCGTTCGTCGCACAACGCTCACTGCGTTCGGATGGCCTGCTCAGCGCAACACAACGCGGCAAGGTAACTTCGATGGATGTTTTTATTTTGAAACCACTGCATGTCATTTCCATGCGTGCGTTATATTTATGTCGATTTGCATTCATGTCTAGACTTCCTTATTTGGCATCGTTATGATTTAAAAGTTGCTTACTGCTTTATGGCATTTTTGTTCATTATAATATTATACATTATTACATTGTACATACTAGTATTATCATGATAAATACTTTACGTTGTTTTCCTAATTCATTCTTGTACATTTTATTTCATAGTTCAGTTCATAAAATCTATGAACCATTTTATGATTCTCTGTATTGCACACGCTACCAGGTTCATTTAACACATTATGTCTAATATTAGAAAACAAAGGGCTGGACATTGATGACTGGAATAATGACGAGTTTTATTGCAAACATTTGCATTTTGAAGCGAACCGGTAAATAATAAAAGCTTATTGCCAAAGCTGTTGGTTTTTAATGTTGCTGGACATACTCAAAAAGATATTTATATATGCTGATTTCCGTAATAATTAATGATATTTTATTTGAATACGTACCTATACATTTCCACTATGAGTCTTGCTCATTAGATTCAACATTGTAATCCACGGTAGAGATTCCGACACAGAAAATATCTTCTTAATTTTATTACGATCTAAAAATGGATTATAATTTAAATGACAACATTTTCGCAAAATTTCAAGTATAAGTTTACCGGCCTTCCTCTCCTCAGTCCACAGTACCGATAAATTAAACGGAACATTTTATCTTCCTCACTGGTTGATTTTGAGGTACCGTGTTTGGCTGATGCGTTGAACGCTTGGAAAATGGCTTGTCCCAATACGGATTTGCCCGACAACCCGTCCTCCCAGAGACGGTGGGACGTGCCGCTCTGCAGTATTATACGGAATACCCTGATAAACACATCACCTAATATTGTTGAGCGTGCCCGTCTGCTGGCTGTGGGAGAATGGGAGTCGGGCTTATGGCTTCAGGCGCTCCCGTCATCCACCATAGGTACTATGATGGATGACTCATCGTTTCGGCTCGCTACATGTCTCCGCTTAGGCGCACCTTGTGTTGCTCCGCAACGGTGCCACTGCGGCGAAGCTGTCGACAGTCTCGGGCACCATGGCCTGTCCTGCTACAGGAGTGCAGGCCGCATAGCACGGCACGCCAGCATCAACGATATTATTCGTCGAGCCCTTGTCACCGCCGGCGTACCAGCGGTATTAGAACCAAACGGCTTGGTACGTGACGATGGGAAGAGACCAGATGGCATGACGTTGCTGCCTTGGAAGGTAGGTAGGCCTTTGGTGTGGGACGCAACGTGTGTCGACACCCTTGCGCCATCCCATGTTCCTAGCACGGCGGGCTGTGCTGGCGCCGCTGCTGCGGCTGCTGAAACCCTCAAGCGGCGCAAATACTGTAACCTTGTGGGCAACTACAGTTTTGAGCCGTTTGGGGTCGAAACGCTCGGGTCATGGGGCCCGAGTGCGCGTCTCCTTTTTAAGGAAATTTCACACCGACTGGTCGATACTTCACGTGACCAGAGGGCTGGCTTGTTCTTTGGCCAAAGAATTAGCATTGCCATTCAACGTGGCAATGCTGCCAGTCTTCTGGGCACGTTTCCGGATGACAGCGATGCGGACGAATACTTCGACGCCTGACGCCCCTTTGTTTTTATATCTATTAGTAAGTCCTTTTAGTTTTAGTTTTTTTTTTTTTGTTAATTATTAATTCCATAAAATATAATGTTATAATATGTAAATAATGACAACACAAAATATTAATTATTATTATTGTGGAAAATGAAGTGGGTAGCATATTTGTTACTAAGTTTATTTTTATTTTTGTTTATTTTTAATATGCTACTGTTTGTTTTACCTTACAAAATAAAATAAATAAATAAAACCGCCTGAGAATGCGAAAAAATATTATTATAGCCAATTTAAATAAACAAGCAGATTACCCGTGTACCAAAGATACTAAGTTACCAAACGAAGTATCGAATTTAAATATGAGATTGGTAAATTGGAGTCGGCGCCAGACACGTGACGGTCGTTTGGACATATGTATGTACATAGGAACGTACACCGACTTGTGTCAAAGCCCTTTTTACCCGACTACGGCGAAGAAAAAAGGAGGGTTATGATTTTGACCGGTATGTATGTATGTATATATGTATGTATGTATATATGTATGTATGTATGTTCATCTGTTCCCTCCTATCTTCCAAACCACTTATCACAATTTGACAAATGAGGTATCGTTAGAAGCGTCGTGATTGTCCGCTGGTTATAGGCTATGTGAAGTCAAGACATTAAATAAAAAATGGCGCCCTCTAGAGGACATAAAGTGAGGAACTTAAAAAAAAATGGTTTAATCGTACCATGTTGGGTATCAAATGAAAGGGCTTAATGAGGACATTTCAAAAATATATATAACACAAAAGAATTTAAAAAAAAATCAAGTAATAAAAACTTTTTATGCCCTAACACGTGTGACTCCGGATTTTTAATTTGTCTGTCTGTGGTGTCTTGTTTTAGTTTTTATTACATGATTTTTTTTCGTTCAGTACCTGAGAGCAAATTGACAATTTAGGGATGATTGTATTAGTATAAACGAAATAAACATGACTGTAGTATTTCGTAAATGGGCAACAATTTTATTCGATGAAACACAATTATTTAGAATAGAGCACTTTGTGAATTTAAATAAAGTTAATTGCTTTGGACACATAGATGATCCACGATTTGTATTTGAAATAAATACTAAGTAAATTTTATAAAGTACAATTAATAGTCTTAAAATTAATTCAAATGGATCGGTAATGAGTTCTATAATTGCAAGCAACATGTCAATAGCACTGGTATAATTCACATGGAATTAAACATAACTGGCGAAATGTGGGTGTACTTTAGGTACACCACTGCCTAACCCTTCGGGAATTACTGTAAAAATAAGGCGTAGATAGAGATTTTTATTTAGCACAACATAAAATGCAACATCATATATTTATGTTGTTCTACTCGTCTATGATTGAGTGAATATCGTGAAAAATGCAGCCCTCATGTCAGAAAGTAGAGTATCTCTCACGTTTTGTTAGCATTAAAAGAAAGATCTAAATGTTTTTTCATTTTTAGCTTCTTGGAATTAATAATTGGCAAAACCTAACGAAGCACGGCCGCTACTTGAATATCTTCATCGCTACGTCCAAATAATTTTAACTGTCAATTTACATTTTCATTCTCGCATTATCCTCGTAAACCTGGTGATGCATATTATAGTCAAAGGCAATAAATACATTACTAGTATTTTTCTTTTTTTGGAAATAAATACCTTTTCAATTATTACAGTCAACTTGAACAGAATAATGAACCAAGTTTCGTTTTAATAATATTTTGTGCTAGTTCTACAAAACATTCAGATCATTATTTAAGAACTAAAAACTATAGAACAATTTCTTCAGTCTCGTTCTAGTTTCGCTGTAAAGTTTATATTTTTGTTACAGTTCAAGACGCATTTTCCTATTTGGGTAAATATCGTTCTCTGACATATTTTTTTTCAGTATCAACGTAGGTGTGTTTATTTGGTAACAGAACTGTATAGTTCTTTCAATACTTATTTATTTTATGCTACCCATAATATCATTTTGAACGAGTGTTTTGCTTGTCCAAAATTAATAATTGACTGTGCTGCCAACATTAAAAATCTTTGTATGTTTTGTCTTATTGCATTTGTTCTCGACCTCTCTGTTAACGGGACCTGCAGCCGACGAAGGAATGGCTTCGCATACCAGCTGTATATTATCTACTTTTCTGTTTATATTTCCATTGTATTGTTTTAATGTAAATTCAGCTTAATCTTCAAGAATACGTTCAACGTTACTTCTCTGAATTGAAAATTATCGTGACTTCTTCTGCTTTTGATTCAAATGTTTAGAACAACACTACTTTATAAAAAAAATGATATTTGAAGTTTACCGTGCAACTATTTTATGTCAACGTTTAGTTTAAATGTTATTTGCATCAGATTAACCCTAAAGGCGTCGGCGCGACGGCGATGGGTTGACGGGCTAGCGGCTGGCGTGTGATGCTGTTAGTTCGAGATAGTTTTCACTACGTTTTAATCTAGACCCTAACAAGGTTGAGTCTGATTAAGGTTTTAGGAATGTTATTTAGATTTGAATGAAATATTTAGCTTTGATATTTTAATTTAAATAGTGCACTGGCAAGCATAATTATTTTGTAATAAGGATAAAAATGATAAAGCTTCGAGAGTCTAAAGCAGAATAGAAATAACTTACACAATAATATGTCATGCTTGGATACCTTTCATAAAGAATAAGAAGAATATTCTTTAAAATGATGCCTTCCGAATATTCTGACATCATATTCCATCTCCCAAAACTATTAAACCACAAACGCCTTAATGAACTTCATAAATATGGGATTCAGGGTTTATGACTATGAACTATCCAAATATAAATCATTTGTCAATCCAGCTAAATCCATTTAGTCTACCACCAACAAACGTGAACTGAACAGGACATGAGTTATATTCGTAATTTATTTAATATTTATCACAATCTAACACACAATCGAAATGTCGTCCAATCGAGCGGCGATTCAAGCCCAAAATAGGCATAGCTAAAGGGGCTATTCATTTTGTTCCATGGGAAAGAGCGACGAGTCTCTCTGACAGTGATGTATTATACTCTTTGGGGATTACGATATGTTTAAACTGGAACAGTTCAGGACTGATGTACAGTCAGCCCTACATTTTTGACATATTTTCAATTGTAACTGATTCTATTCTTAGGAAATACGAAACCTCTACAGTCTCAAGGAGATTTTATTTTTAGCTGTGACATTACTTAGCATTTTCCTGTTAGCTGATATTTTTAGAATGTACGACAATGGTCATAAATCTTCAGGCAGGATATATTTGTTCCTAAAATAGTAATACATTCTTGTTAGAGCTAGTCAATAAATATGAGACTAATTGATTTCTGGGAATTGATTAATAAGTTCCAATGACGGAAATGATAACAAACATAGTCTTCAACCACATTGCAAAAATGTTTGCAAATATATACAGCATATGACTTGCGAAAGTTAATTCACCTGAGTTTTCTCGGTTGATTTTATATTTGGAGTAAAACCTCTACGCATATTCTTTCTCCATGCTATAAAATCTCAAACGTTCTACGCACATTGTACGCAATATTCTATGTGATTATGTACGCCTCTAAATATTCCATACATCAGGAAGCAGCCTAACGTAACTTTCTCTCTACTTCATTAACAATGAAGAGCATGTTTTTCCGCGTGTATAATTTTTGTTTTAGGCTAATATACGTCGAGGGGATCGTGAGCCATCCCTCCATTAAAGTCATGTTTAAGGGAAAGATCATCCCCTCTTAAGTCTCTCAAGCTATTTCGAACTACGCCAAAAACTTATTGACTAACATTAGGCAAGGAAATGGGAAGAACTTCAAAGATGTGAAGTAGTTTTATCTTTTCTTGTTTTTATTGAGACATCAAAAACTTGGATTTTTATGAGTTACAACTTTTATGATTCATTGCTGGTTCAGGATTTGTTATTAAAATGGTTTTCTGGGGAGTTTAGCAGTTTTACGACGTTGATCCTTATATTTTTAATATTAAAATAATCAATTCTGAACCACGTTCTGAACCAATTTCTCGTTTTATAATAATACTGTCTTATTATCTGACAAAGTACGAATATAAAACATAAAACGTTACTTAGTATGCACAACATAAACATTACCTTCCCCTAATAATGTTTACTTTACACCATAATACAACATAAACCCTTCATTAGTAGTTATTACTATGAAATTTTACAAACGCCTCCCGCGCAGCCGTATACTTTTCTAATGGGTATAATAGGCATAATATTCTTAATTGAGCATCATCAGTGGAAGGTAACGACCGTCTTGGAACAGTCTGGGTGGTCTCGCCGGTAACCCGTAATTAAACCCCACAAATCCTTGCAGTTCAAGATATTAGAACCTCTATACATTAATTTCTGTCTGCGTAAATAATGAGACTTTCGCCATTTGTGATACAAGTTTTTCTATTTATAAAGTTAGTGTCTTGTTTTGCTTTTTTAAATTGCTCAGGTACACGTACCACTTCATTTAATACTTACTTATTACATTACCTTTTAAATATGTACTTATTTAATTAACTACATTCCTTCATCGTTGCCGAAACGTGGACACTCACGGTACAGCTGGTCCATAAATTCAAGGTCGCTCAATGAGCTATGGAACGGACTATGCTTGGAGTCTCTCTGAGGGACCGAATCTGGAACGAGGTGATCCAGCAGAGAACCAAAGTTGTCGACATACCTCACAGAATAATCAGCTGAAGTGGCAATGGTCCGGCCATATTAGCCGTAGAACCGATGACCGTTGGGGTAGACGTGTTCTTGAATGGAGACCGCGAATTGGCAAACGTATAAGGTAGGACGCCCTCAGGCTAGGTTGAGCCACGATCTTCGCAGGGTGGCTGGTAACAGCTGGATGAGAGTTGCCGAGAATCGAGCTGAATGGCGTGCAATTGGAGAGGCCTATGTCTAGCAGTGGCCTGCTATAGGCTGATGCTGATGATGATGATCCCTTCATCTTAATGATAAAAAAAAAAAAAAAAAAATATATATATATTTTTATTATCTTCCATTGTACATAAACACTTAGGTAAACACTAAACACTATGCAGTGTAACAACTAAAATAAAGAGTGTTTTCGATGAACTCTAGCACCCAGAGTAAGATTTAACTTGTGTTTAGGGTGCCAGCGTCCTCGCCTATAATTTGAACATATAACAGTAGTTGTATGACGAGCACAGTACCTATATTATTATTAAGAAAAACTACTTACTACTAGAAAATGCATGTTATGATGTGTCTGTTAAAGTACCTATGTGGGGGAATGTGTTTGCGTATGTATTGAGAGTGAGATAAAATATGGTGAGAACTTGAGTGTATATAAGTCTGTGTAAATGTAATTATATATATATATTATTGATCATCTGAGTTCTAACAAATCTTTCTACCTACATACTATATAATTATAATATATCCATTTATAAATATATAGCCTGTTCAACGTGTTAGTTTCAGTGGGCGAAGTTCTTCCCATATATTTTCAATATTTTCCACTATAACCTTGTCCAGTCCATAAACTTTTTAGCTAACCTTTTTGGAAGATGCCCAAGTTTCCACGCCAGAATTTTCAAGGCTTTTCTCGACGCCAAAGACCGTGATATCTCTTGACTACTACTTTAAGAAAACGTATTGTTTATAAATCTGCTACACAGAAACGAAATAATGAGTCGCACGCATCACATTGCTGCATATAAGAGTGAAGTTTTTCTCTATTGTGTGTGAGTGAAGTGTTTTATCTATTAAGAGGTTCATAATGATTCTGTTGCGGATATGACTAAGCTGATCGAGGTATTATATAGCTGCCATTCCATTACTTCGGCCCTGTACTATCAACTCGCCACATTAAATAAACTCAATAGTAAAGTTATCGTGTCCTGAGAAAGTTTGTCTCATTAATTTGTTTCTACATCATCCTGTGCCGTTACGTGACCATGCCCTTTAATAGCGCGTCACTCCACTACGTCATTGTCTTCCTACACCGCCTTTATGTCACCTATTACACGAAATTAGTTTTTATTACACGAATTTCTAGCATTATTGTTTTAATAATCGTGTTTTGTGGTTAACGTTTATTACTAAAACGTAGGTACGTTTTATTATAACCAAAGACGGGGAAGATATTTTTAGTCGAGAAAAAGAACGATGAATCTGTGTTTGGATGAAAAGTAAATACGCTTCTTTGAGGTTTCTTCGTAATACGTGCAAATATAGGGAAGATATTTCTGATTTCCCAAGGCAAAGGAAAAGGGACGGCGAAGGACTAATTCCGTAACCAGATGGTTATATACCCTGCATAGTAATTTGTGAGTAACTAGTTTCCAGCTACCACATGCAGGATCAGTCAATTGCAAAATTCGCAATTAAAGTGAGACGGCCTTTAAAAAAGGTTCTATGGATACGGCTTCTATTATGTTTATACTGGCAATGAAGTGTTTCCGCAAATTAACAACTTTTGTGGCTTCATTCACTCGATAAATTGTGTACTTTAGCCTGATTGAAATATCTATCCTTACTTAATATTATAAATTCGAAAGTAACTCTGTCTGTCTGTCGGTCGCGCTTTCACGCCAAAACGATTGAACCGATTTAAATGAAATTTGGTACACAGATAGACATAGGCTACTTTTTATCGACATACCACGCGGGCGAAGCCGCGGGTGGAAGCTAGTAGTCCATATTTCCCTCCATTTAGGAAAACAAGTCAATGTTAAAAATTGTTTTGACTGCAACCTAAATACATAATTGCGAAGAAAACACGATAATACGAATCTTCACAGACGCGTTTCTATTTGGTATATTAATTAAATTATTATAAATTCATGCAATATACAACTCTGTGGCTTTGCTACGAGATAACACACGCCAAGTCTCATCGAAAAATTCTTATAGAATTACGTTTCTTTAATAGTTCCCAGATGACTAAGCTAGATGCAGGTACCCAAAGGGACATAAGGGACGAGGCGGTTGCCATATTGTATCGGACATTATGTTTCAAAGCCTCGACATACTAAGAATTTCCCTTTCAGAAAAACCCGACAACACTATTCAACCTGTGAATCATCAAAAGATATCCTAACTTAATATTATAAATGCGAAACTGAGTTTGTTTGTTTGTAACGCTTTCAGATTAAAACGGCGGAACGGATTTGGATGATGGGTAGACTATCCAGGGGGCCAAGTCTACTAATTTACAAACGTGTCAATGGTCTCGCAATGATGAGATTTTGACAGATTTTGTGTGACAAATTTGTCAAAAACTCATCATTGCGAGACCATAGACACGTTTGTAAATTAGTAGACTTGGCCCCTGGGTTTACCCATGACCCACCTGGGTTAGGACATAGGGTACTTTTTATCCCGATATTCGGGTGACACGGCGGGGCGCAGCTAGTTTTTCATATTACTGCCATTTTAGCAGACTGCTTCAGATTAGCATATCTAAGGAATTAGTGTTTCTGAAGAATATTCAGTAGATACCTCAATATTGCTTGAAGTAACATAATTAATTAATTAAATTCTGCATTTTCTAGACAGCCAAGAGGGCCTAGACAAGTGACAATCGTTTCGAAAGCGTTTCGTATTTCCACAACGACTTCCAACAGGATTGACATTAAGCTTTTCGATAGCTTATGTCAGTCCCATACATTTTTGCTTTTTCCATCATCGTTATCGCTGATAGAATGTCACTTTGTCTAGAGCTTCTGATTCAATTTCGTACCAGTATCGATTCTATATACCTATAATTTTCGAAGTAACACGAAAATTACTTGGAATTGACTTAAACACCTGTGCAAATGCATTCGGAGGGGTGGCGAGGCAATTTGTCAATAATAATTTACCAGGTAGGCAGGTAAGTACGGGCAATTTGTATTAGGGGAAGTCTGCAATCAATACTTGAACCGTTCCAAAAAAACTTTGTAGGCATACAAGAGCTATACAAAAAACATACAATCAATCTGCCTAGCTCTTTCTAATCTTTTCTCAACTATGTGTGGGTCGGCTTCCAGTCTAACCGGATGCAGCTGAATACCAGTATTTTACATGGAGCGACAGCCTATCTGACCTACACAACCCAGTAACTGGGTAATACGATACCCCTTGGTAAGACTGGTTGTCAGTCTTTCGGGCTTCTGACGACTTAACGTGCTTTCCGAGGTACGGAGGAGTCTCGGTATGTAAAGATGGTCATTCATCCACGGGCCAACCCCGGCAAGCGTAGCTTAACTTGATGGATCGACCCTTTGGGTGTTATAACTAAGCCACGAGCTCCTCATAAAATACAAACATGTGACGGAAGTGGCTTGTTTGCTTTCCCTATTTTTAACATCGTCTGTTATCTAATTAATGAGTCTTTAAATCGATAAATAGGTATTAGTCATCATGAGTTACTTACGAGGGTTGTACTCTATGTTGTACTACGAGGCTACCATAATCATAACTAATATTATATATGCGAAAGTAAGTTTTCTTGTTTGTTACGCTTGCACGCTAAAACGGCTGAACGGATTTGGATGAAATTTGGCACAGGGGTAGACCATGACCTGGAATAGGACATAGGATACTTTTTAGCCCGATATTCCCACACAAACTCCCATAGTTTGAACACGATTTTAACTCCAGATCTTTGAAAATATCAAACCTGGAAAGCATCGTCACCTATCTACGCTTGATCACTTCCTAGATTTCAAGGCTAGTGAAGCGTTATTTTTCATTAACGACCTATTCATGGCTTTAATTGAACAGTCTTTGATGTCCATGATTGATTAATAACTACCTGGCTTGATTGATGTCTTGTTTACAATGGAGCAATGGAGAGATCATACGAATATAGATGTGGAAGTGTGTACAACGTCGGCTGATGTGTACAGGCCATTAAGGATTCAAATCTAATTAGAGGTTAATGTGCACTATGGTATAGGATTTCCAAGCAGAAATGTAGGCTTGTCATTAGTCTACGGAAGAGTGAAGAGCTCTTCTCACAAAGAGAAGAAGAAGCATTAAAATAATATTAAAAAGAGAAAACATTTTTGTATTTTTCTTTGTAATGAACAAACACACTACTGGACCGATTTTAAAAATTCTTTCAACAGTAGAATACTAGAATTAGTATCAATGAGTAACATAAGCTATCATTTATAAAGATATATATCACGTGGGCGAAACTGGCGGAAGCTATTATTTCATACAACTTAACCCAAGTTTCTTTACAATGTTTCCCATTTATAATAATAATATGACACTTGATATGGAGAATTATATTATTTTGATGCCTTGCATTCACAGCAAGCAATATGTACCTGGAATGGAGAATCCATTACCCACCTAATAATTATTATAGAAGTACAAAACCTGTGGCGTTCATTTCTAACAACGCAATAATTCTACTTTTGTATCCACCAGTTACGCGATGTTACGACAAAATATAAAAGTAAAAGGAAATCGCTACTCAGAAGCATGCGATTATTCCGGAAATCCGCGACTATGTGTTACAAACTCGTTCTTTCGTAGGTAATCCTCGTATATTTGATTCGATTCAATGACAGTTTCGATGTGAAAGAATCCATTGAAATCGATGCAATTATTTGAGGCTTAAGTGTGCCTTGAAGGTTTAGGTATCTTTTCTTCAACAAATAGATCCCGAAATACCAATTTTATTGACATCTGACGAAGGTCACACGGTACTCGCTTCTAGCATAAAAGAACCTCGGTATTTCATGGGTGAAGAAGCTGGACTGTTCTGGACGCAGGTAATTAGTGCATGAAGTACTCGTTACGCGCTAATTAAAAGTGCACGTCCTTCAAGCAGAACCTTGATATGAAAAAGCGGTGTGATGAAGAAAAGTAAGTCGTAATATACGCTGGTAGGGCGGCTCCTATAGCTACTAAATTGGGTATTAGATGCTATAGATAGAATATTATTAATGTATCTGCTCCGTACTCTTCTTTTACCTAGACTGAATGCATTACGTACTTCTGTCCCTAGAGACAAAGTTGAAATGTTTCGCGTGTCTGTTTATTTTACTCGTAGCTTTTAAACTGGAATATAGCACTCCAGATACTTTGTACAAGAGTCCTAACTACATGTTAGATAGACGTAAAAGTAAGTGCTACTGAGAATTCTACGTCATGCTTCGTTGCGATATTGACAATTTCGGGAGCAATTTGTACGTAAAACGTGGAACACAAAATGTATATTGTGTATCTTAGTATCTACGCCAAACGACAACATCGTTCGAGGAATTATTGATACAATTATTGCATTTTACACATTGACCGTCGGTGGAAGTCAGCAATTATTATCATGTGACTGGACGACCAGTCAAGGTTTCTAAGTCGAATCAATAAGTAATTGCAAAGCGAAAATAGCATTTAGCAGAAACAAAATTTGCTCTATTTGCAGAACGGCAATGTTTATGCAAATTCCTAAATTCGTTTGGCCGCAATCTAGACAAGGGAGGGGGTGTTAGGGGGTGACTTGAATATTGTGTTACTGGGGTAAAACCCCTTTGTTTTCAAATTGGTTACCTTGGTAACTGGAAACAACCCCCTTTTAATTTAAGATTATAGTGCTTGATATTTGCTTTCTAATTAGATTTATTTTTGTGTAACGAGTTTTTTATTTTCCGGGTTCTTATTTTTTATTCAACTGCATTATTTTGAATATGTTAGGGTAGGCCTATTATTATTTAAGGGGGTAAAAATCTTGCGTGATAAATTGTATTAATGTTCGTATTTTTCACTAGCTCATGTAGCGTATTATGTCTAATGGGGCGATGTGACGCCCTTGATTTGATATCAAATTAAATACCTATATTTTTCTTCCTTGCCATACTTAACTAAAGCCTCCTATTTTATTATTTTTCCACTTTTACGACGTCTATTTTTCAACGAATCTTTTGTGTACCCATTTACCCACTTATCCCAAGTTTGTTCCCATTCAATTTCCGTATATTTTTTATAGCTTCGTTTAAATTGACTGAAGCATTCGAAGCGGTACTTCTGCATCGTCACGTTCTCCTACGGATGTGTTCGTAACGAAACTGATCTAATCGCGTAAAGTAGCGCATTCACCGCAAAATTTTCATTTCCGCGACTCTGAGATGCACATGTAGACTCGGCTTAAAACTGGTATTACTGTGGTACATTTGCGTTTTGTTTAATAATAGGGTAGCTGTTCTTAGGGCCCGCTTGCAGCACAAATTGCTTGAATCTTATGAAGTATAAATGCCATTATGATTCCAGACTGAAAAAGGGATGGTGCTACACCGGTAGCACCGATGGAGCTATAGATGACCGCATCTATAGCTCCATCTCTCTCTTGCACTGGGATCATGATGGCATGAAAACGTCATAATACGCCACCTGTTTCTGCCAACCGCTTGAAGATGACAGAGACAGAATGATGTTTTAAAATGTTTAGCGCTAAACGTATTGAATGAATTGCGGTGTACACGAGCATGACTGTTCTTTAATAGTTATTAATTTTAAACTCTATGGATCAATATCCAGTGATTGTCCACCCATCATACCATATTTTATATACCCATCATTTTTCTTTCTTCGCGTTCTGATTCATTTAGATAATTAGTGAAAATAAGTTCTAAGGGTCGCAACAAACTTTCCTAAAACACAAAATTATTGGATTATGAACCAGTTGATGAAGTAGTTATATACATGCCTTTAGACATACAGGCAAGCTGCGGTCACTGCTGACACCCGTCGTCTCTCGATATCTTGTTGACGCAGCGCTCACGGCTTAGATATTGTGCTGAGTAATATCTGGCTACAAAATATTGTGCTGAGAAATATATTTGCAGTCCAAAGTCTATTTAACTTAGATTTAAGAAATGATACTTAAAAATGATATATAATTTAAATGATATATATATATATATTTTGTGATTGTTTCATGTAGGCACAAATACGTTGTCTCAAAGTACGTGAGATAAAGGTATACAAGTACGCATACTCTTCTCGTACATAATGTATTACATAACCAGACATATCTATTGTTTGAAGCGTATCTATACATACGTGGTGTAATAATATGACGGAAACTTTCCAAAGATAAAGCTATAGTTTCCTAGAAAAGCAGTTCAGTTCCTAGGACACCATAGCTAAAGCCTTTACCGTTTCAATCAACTCAGCCTATCACGATCCTCTGCTGGACATAGGCTTTTAAGATTAACAGGGTGTAAAGTTTACTCATCCACCATAGAAAAGAGAGGATCCTCCGACCAGAGGCGTGTTGTGTTTGGTGGGCAACTGCCCAACGATTGATGTCGGGATCGTGAATATATGTCCATTGCCACTAAAATTTAATTGCGCGATGCAGGATTTATGTGATGTCAGGGTTTCTGTGTGACGTGTTCAGGTCTTTGATGCGTAGTTCGCATGTGGCGATGTAGATACCGCCACAGGCACCCAGGATGCGTCACAACACCCTGTCCTCCGCCTTCCGCATCCAGTCTGTCCCAGCCACCTTTTAAAGTAGCAACACTACGCTTGCCGATACGCGGTCTCCACGGCCATCGGTCCTTCGACAAACCGACCAACATTTACCGTTTACCTTTAGGATAACACGTCATCAAGATGTCCACCGAAGCAAATGTGCATTCATGACGATTCACTGACCTATTCTTCCAAATATGTAACATTACGAGGAACGGATCATTCCATATCCTGTATTAGCGTGAGTAGAGTAATCACTAGTCATTCGGTAAATCAAAATAATTGTATGGTGGCTTCAATTGTAGCTCAAAATTTTAGGACATCTCATCTCTTTGTAAAAGTTCTTTATTTTGACCATGTTACTTTCTATCATAGATGCTGATTACAACTATTTCCGGTCGTAATTGTTCCACTATTGAACAAAAGCGTCCCCTGAGCCTTTCCCATGGGTTTTAGGAAAATGAAAATTGACAATACCGAATAGAAAATTCAACCTATCATGTTTCCATTTTGATACCTCAATACCTACATAAAATGCTACATATTACGTTATCTAATGTGAATGAAACACATGGAAAGATCTAGATATCAGTTTAAGCGTACTTTTAAAGTCCCTGCATTAGTTACGAACCTAAAATGGGTCGCAGCGAACGAGATGCCTGGGGCAACATGGCCACCCTACGATCATTCATAGTGGGTGGTCTACACTAGCTGATGTGAAATGTCTGTGTTTGTGAGCTAGAAATTGTACACTCTACTAATAACATGTGTGTCATGAGTACCAGAACAAATTGTCGGAGATATATTAAGAACACTGGTTCATAGAATGTGTCTCACGCTTAATGTCTCATTTCAATCGTTGTAGATTTTCTGTGAAAAGTATTCGTAACACAGGAGTCGTGTTTTGAAGACTTTGATATTCATATGTATAAACACAAAGATAAGTCCTTGAAAAGGGTAAAAAGCAGTTTGCAATGGATAAGTTTTTCGGTGGAATGCATTGCTTTGTTCTATTTCCAACCAAGACCAAGACTTAGTCACAAAAAAAGTCAAGTAAGTGTGGAGATAAAAAAAAAATCAAATTAAATAAGTACATCTTTTCTTCTTATCAACCTGCTAATGACCACTGGCCAACACGTTCCTCCGCATTCCCTGTAATTTCTCCAAACATAAAAAACTTGCTACAGGAAAAAACCAAGGTCAAAAGGCCAATACAAATAAATAAACGTAGTCGGCATAAACGTAGTCGGCATAAACATAGACGACCTTGGTCTATCACCATTAGTTTGCCCTAGATCCAAATACATTACTGGGAGCCATATTGTTTACGATAAACGAGAAACTACTGAACAAGTGGAAAACAGATCCGTGTTTAGTTTTGTTTCGGGGGAAACATAAAACTCCTGTTGTACCTACTTGGGAGACCTCGAAGTAATCGTTTGAATGTTTGTTACTAAATCACGGCCTTAATGTCTTTGTAGATTAGGCTAAAATATTGTACAGATGTAGAATGTTTCTTGGATTCTCTCGAATAAGCACGAACTATAATAATATTATTATGTAGATATAAGACTCGCACATATTGCGGTAAAAATCTTAACCAACCAGCAGGGATGATATGTAGGTATGGTGAAAGTACATAAGTACAATCAGGAAAGTTAGCAAAATTAGCCTTTATTGTTCCCACTGCTGGGACTGGGACACAGGCCTCCTCTCTGTGTGAGGGAGTGGGCCGCAATCTACCTCGCGGGTCCAGTGCTGGTTGGTAGATTTCACATGTCGTAGAATTTTTCATTCCCTTATGCCGGTTTCCTCACGATGTTTTCTTTCACCGCTTTAAGAGCAGTGGTGATGAAATAATTTACACAAAGTAAAGCGCCTGGCAGGGTTCGAATCTAAGACCTACAACTCGTAAGTCGCGGCCGTTACCACTGGGCCACCATTGCTCAGGAAAGTTAATTATTCCTCAAATTGACACACTATGCCAATTGGTTGTGTTATCGCCATTTCATACAACTGTAAAAAATACAACTATTAAAAAATTACAGATGTAATTTGAATTTAACCGGAAAATATAAGTTGATAGTCAATTTACGCTAGTAAAAAAAATGTTATCCTGACTTTATTACTCGCGGAGGCTATTCACAAAAACACTAATCTAAAGACTATATAAAATAGACCATATTTTGACAAATAAATAATTATGAGTATGAGAGAAGATAGGTATTAGAAATTCAACATTGAAAGTATTAGTGGGAAAACTTAAGATCTCATCTAAGAGAGAGTAATTTACAAATTCATAAACCTGAAGTATGATTCAGATTTCTAAATTGAATAACAACAATAACAACCTCCTAAAACCTCCTATAAATAAATAAATAAACCTCCTGAAGTTAGTGAATAGACGCCTCAGATCTCAATAGACTTCCAAAGTGATTAAAAGCGTATTCAAAATGTAAGGTTTTTACGCGAATCTTAAAATGAAAACAAATTCAGTAAAGCATTTAATTTTGAGAATGTTTCGCCAAAAATAACAGGTACGTACCTAAGTATTTTGTGGAATACGCGCCCTATACACACATGCATAAATAACTCTACGCTTTAGCAATGGGGTGGAGCTGTCAATATTTATGAACTTTTGTATTTTTAAACTCAATGGTTTTGTGAGCACGTTTTGTAGCACATAATAATAAATAACGAAATAATACTTTAAAGTTAGATCCGCCAAAAATTCCGAGAAAAGGAAGCGTAGCGAAAATACACATTTAGAAATTGAAACCAAATGCAAAATAAATGAAATCCATTAGATTTATGATCCACGTTTGACGCGGATGAGTGACAAATAAATCAACAATATGAATTTTCAACGGAAACGGCGCTCCCAGTTTTTATTTTACCTTTTCAGGGGAAAAAAGTTTTTACCTCTGGTAATCACTGAGGTCGCCTGGTTTCTGAGCTCAATATAAGGAAATAGGTCACGCTTAGAACTTCAATAAGTTAGCGTTTAGGTTTAAAAGAATGTAGTCGTTAGTGCAAAATATGAGCGTAATATTGCTGAAGCTCGAGCTCAATT
This sequence comes from Lithophane semibrunnea, assembly GCA_947363905.1. NCBI lineage: Eukaryota > Metazoa > Arthropoda > Insecta > Lepidoptera > Noctuidae > Lithophane > Lithophane semibrunnea. Next base: position 8,456,309 of record OX376201.1, on the reverse strand, counting down.
TTTCAATGAAGCATTAAGTAATTGGAAGACGAGCCTTTGAAAGGTCTACATTTGGAAATTATTATAAAACTTTATTTCGGGTGGCATAGACCCACAGAAACCATAACCTAGTACATATATTTCTTTACATTTTTATTTGCCAGGACCCGCCACACCTACACAAGACATGACCCACTGATTCTGAAAGGGACAGTCAAAAAGTACAGCTATTGCGTTCAGAAATAAAATAGGAACTATAGTTGAAAATGAGCAGCAATTTGTAACTCTGATAATGATATACTGAAACCGCAATTCGAGACTGGAATATCGATCGGAGCGATTCGATATGTGTTCATGACGTGTAAATAATTGGTCTGGATTCTAAAATAGATTATGTAAAAATAATATAACCTTTATGAAAACGTGGGTGTTTAAAATATGAATACAAAGTCATTTGTGGTTCAAATATTTGGCACTCGTTGCTGATGCAATACAATATATGAGTAGGAATTTCCACATTTTCACGAAGCACGTCATCTTCCACAGTCGGACTTCACCCACTAGTGACTGCTGACCATAGGCCTCTATTTTCTCGTGCCACGCTCCGTGCCAGCCTCATCCAGGTTCTACCCGCGATAGCAACAATATCCTCCGCCCATCTCGCCGCCGGCGCCGGGCGGCCGACATTCGTCATTCGATCCTTGGCACATAGCAACGAAAATTCTTAACAGTAGCGAGACATAATGAAGAATTCCGACGACTGTTCATTTGTGAGGTTCCGTCCTCCAAAAGACAAGATTCGTACCAGCCTCGGGTGCATCAAATTGCTCACATTTTGTTTATGGTGGCAATAAAAAGCGGCCTTCGTTGCTCCTTAGAGCTACTGTTTTATTATGGCCGACTTCGTTAACTTGCTGTAATGTGCTGTTTTTAATTATAAACGGACTTGGAGGAAAAATAACAAGCACCTAGGTAGCTATAGGTAGTGGTCAGACTGGAAAAACTCATTTTCCTGTAGGCTGTGGTGTCGGTTGTTAGTATGTTAGAATTAATTATTTCATAGATGAGGAATTATTAGCTTGTAGGTAAGCGAATAGGATGGCAGGAATAGTTTAACTTATGAAATTGCAAGCTCATATTATCAACTTCTTTACCTGATCTACGATGAAAAGTGGGCATGTCTTGGCTGCATACTGATTCTTAAATTATCATGATAGTGAGTCTTGTTGTGTTAATTTTAAAAAGGAATGTGGACAAAAATATATATTGACAAAAAACCTATTCTAAGCAGTTCCAATTTTGCAATATCTTCTATAAAGACGGCGTTAAGCTAAATGTTCAGTATTGCCCCGACTTCTCTTGTCAACCCTCCTTTAACTTGACTTTCATTTAAAAACTTTTCGCCTGTGACACAATTAAGAAGTCATAGATCGCAAAACTTTCGATTCCGCTCAAAACTGACGGAAAAGTGCAACGCAAAGTGAAACTCCGCTTTTACGGAGTACAAGTTTTTATGCGACCATTAAAAATGATTTATTTTCTCAAGTTAGTTGAAATGATTTGGTTTTGAGGAAAATAGGACTTTAAATGCCGGTAAGGTTTAATTTATCAGCTCATTAGAAATGACGAAATGAGAAAGTGTACTTTCTACTCCTGCCTACACCTTTGGGGAATACTGCCGTGATGATATGTATGTAGTTAGGATAAAAAATCACTATTTCAGTAGAATCCAAGCGATAAATAGCCTAACGGCATCGGTCTTGGATCTGGTAAGCAAAAGTTTGAACCCCATACTTTTAGTATGGGGAATGAGATGGTAAATTTTAAGCCCTTCAATTGGATCTGCAAAACGTGATATACCTATGCAAGTTCGTAAGTGAAAACATTACCCTCCTTCTGGGGCAGTCAGGTAAAAAGCCACGACGCGACGTCAAGATTTATGGAAAACTCCATATTTCCCTTGAGTATAAAACCCAAGGCTAGTAACGCGAAATAACTCTTCATTAACATATCACAGGTCACAGCTTGTTGTCCCAAAAACTTCTAAAAATGGATTTCAATTCTGTAGGGCACTTTGTCATAGAACTATTAATAGTACATCGCACTCTTATCCAAAGGGCGTTGGGTTAAAAGGTTAAGGGCGCAGACGGACGTCATTCGAGGCAGACAAGTTATCGAATTTATTCTAATTCCAAGAACAACTTACATGGTATTACGTAAATTATTTGTGGCCCTGCGATAGTTAATCGTGAATTAAAGTTTTTAACTCGAATTGACGAGTTATTGAGTATGTAGAACTTTAAGCTACAGCTGTAGCTTTTATGTGGGTGTACTGTGGGTACACCTCTGCCTAACCCTTCAGGAAAACAAGGTGTGTTGTTATGTGTTATTGTGTACAGTAAAGATTATTATTGATAATGATTATTACTATTACTATCTATCTTATACACCTTCTTCTTTCTCCTGGCTATTATCCCAGTTTATTTGGGGTCAGCCCTCCTAGTACTTCTGCGCCACACCGTACGGTTGTGGGCTGTCTATCTATCTTATACACCAATATAGGTAAATAGGTACCTGTGAAACTTTAAATAACTTTAAGGTACTTACTCATAACTCGATATCGATATTCCGAGTTTGCTTATCCGTGAACATATTCATTGGATCGATGAAAGACATATAATTGGTGCACTGAAGCAAAGATTTGTTTATAGGGATGTTGTTTATTACTTGAATGATTCCGAATTTAGAATTGGTACAATCCTATACGAATAGAATATTAAGTATTGTATAGGAGGTTTATTTATAAACGTTGCCTAAAGTTAAGAGATATATGGTTATGGTTAAGTAGACGTTAATTATGACTTAACTTTAAGCAACGTTTATAAATAAACCCTTTTATTTTCATGGGTTTGGCAGGGGCAGTTTGACAACTATTGACATCGCAACGATAAATTTGATGGCATCCAGCTGGCCTTATAAAGATTTCATATTGTCTTCTGATTTATTATCCAGTGTGTTTGATTTACATTTACGGTCTTCTTTTATGATACCCACATAAAAGTCTCGCAAATATTTGATATGCTGCAATGTTACAGACCCAGGAAATCTGCTCGATATTTTAGAAGACAACAGAGTAATCAAGAAATAACTCGTAATTTCGAGTATTATTTGTCTTTAGGAAGATTATATTGTTGTTGGTACTTTTTATACCTGTAAAGTTATTAATGAAAATTAAAGCTTGTAACAAAAGCCTCCAAATTTTGAGTGCTTTTCAGGGTTGAATTAAAGTGAAAATGTTTTAGTTAAATTAACGGTTTTTCATCATGAAACGTGGCTAACTTTAGGGTGAAAAACCTCAATTTATTATTGTGGAGAAGTTTGACCTTTGTCTGGAAATAATACGTTTGTTTTACAATCTTATTAAGGACTGATTCGGGTTTTATTGTAGACCCAAATCGGTTGTTTATTAGCGCCAGCCGTTTGTCAAAAATAACATACAATAATGGCACAAAAAATCGTCTAAATACAGAGACAACCCGAAAAAGATCGTCCACTTTAATCAGTTTTTTACAACACATAAAAGTCTTCTTAAATAAGCTTTTCGCTTGATGTTCAAAGAATTAAAATGTTTCGGACAATTTCGTGTCTGCAGCAACCGGTTGCTTTTACATCAAAGCTGTCTGGTATCAAATTGCTGACAGTTGCTGCTTATTTTTAAACGACACCTGCCGTACTATAATGTGCCCTACTTGGATCGATAGATAGGGATGTGCCGATTATTTTACAGGCTCGACTAAGACTACTAAGTACTAATCTTAAAAGATCACTATTATTGGGTTTCTGGAATTTGAAGTTGAGAACTTGTGAAACTCTACTTTAGCAGTGAAGCCCGCGAAATTAAAAATTTCTTTGACATTTTTTAATTGAAGAAATCATCTGCTGAATTAGAGTTCGACACTGGACCTCGACCTGGACTGGTTTCTGAATTTGAAGTTCACAGCTTCAAATTTTCAATTCAGTCTAGAAGTCCTTAAAAAGCTCACTAAAAGAGCAATTTGTTGTGACATTTTTGGAAAGAGATTAGAGATGTTCCTCGCAGTTTTAGGCGAAGAATGTGCGGAGTGCTGTTATCAAACTACACTGGCGACTTAATGTGGCATACCTAAATGGGCGGATTACCTACTAGAGATTAACGAACTAATGTTTTGTGCGATTAACCTAAAACTTATTGGCTTGTAGATGCTGAAGAACGGCTCTCGTTTTGTAGAGCAAATACTGTAGTAGTTTGATAGAGCAATGTATGTATATGTTTGTTGTTTTACTGAGCAATGATTAATGTCTTTACTGATATATTTCCAATAATCCCAGCATATTAATGACCGCACATTTCCAAGTTCAAGTAGGTCATAAATTGAATGTTATTATGTGATAAATAATCCGTCGATGTGTCGACGCTTAGAAGAGGCCTCGGATGGAATGAATGAATGAATGTGATAAATTAAATAAACAAAGTTCAAGGCATTCAGCTACCGTTCATTATAATGTTCTTTAATTGCACATTCGACCAAATAATTGAAAAATAGTTTCCTCAAATAGTCGAACATCCTTAATTGTTGACGCTTATTTCGCTACTGGTTACTTCGCTACGATAATAACAAATGGCGGTTTGTCGTAGTTTAGCACGCTTATTTTTCATCGCTACAATTTCCTTTGCGACACAATATTAAAGAGTTCAGTTTTCCTTGAAAAACTTTATTTACTGTCCGGAAAATTACTGTTTGCAATGTAAATTATATTATTGCTATAGTAAACTATAGCAATAATATAATAAAATTATATGATTGCTATAGTAAACTATAGCAATAATATAATTTTCGATTATAAGTAAAACAAAGGTGGTCTGTTAAATATCGATTTTGTCGATATGACCGCCCGCGCGCCCATTTTAACTCTTGTTTGTATTTGTTATGCTTTAGGTACAATAAAGACTATTCTATCGATATACATACGAGTAACATTATCAATGATTGCTTGAGGCTTCTAGAGTCAATGAAATTGACATTTGAAAGAGGTATGGTTCTTTAAAACCAACCTGGCTGGATAACCATTCAAGTAATATTGAATTAAATATTTTTCTATCATTGCTCTAGATTTGGCTGGCTAGGTGGTGCGCTAAGGTGACACTGACTTAAAATTTGCAAAAAACTTAAGACAATTTGAATTTCTCGAGGTACGTTGAAGACTTAAATCTAGCGTGCAATAAACAGCTTCTTATTTACCCACATCGTTATCGTTGTCAATATTCATCATGACACGGGTTATTCGTGCCAGTCTGCCCGCTAAATCAACTTGAATACTGTGCGTATCAATGAATAGTGAGTGTCTTTTGTTTGCAAACAAACGAAAAGAAAACGGTGTGAGCACTCTCTATTACTGTTTTATATTTACTGTACTCGATACACATATCACACCTAGACATCGTCTATGTAAACGAATTCCACTCATATTTGAGTTTATCTTTTGTTGTGACGTGCGATGTCGTGGAAACATTGTAGCTACGTAAATAACACTAAGAATGATGGCAACATTTCTTGTGACTATTTAGTATGTGAGGCGAAGAACGCAGTAATGAAGTGGAATATTTTCGCTGTTTTCTTATACCGACCTTTTTTATTTTTGAGTCTGGCAGTTGTTAACCCATGGCATTGTGTAGCAATCATATTTTCGACACTGAAACATTCCTGAATGTAAAATACAATAATTACCACATAACATAACATCACACCTGTATTCCCTGAGGGGTTAGGCAGTAGGCATGGGTTCGATATATCAAAACGTAACTTATATCGGATATGTGTTTATTATCATACCATATCGATATCTAAATATACATAACCGTTTTCACAAAAACTTCATCGAGCTATGGCTTATCCAAAGCGCAACAACGAGAACGAACTACGAATAATGTCGAATAAGTAATAACGAACAAAACGCAAACTTCACATCACGAGCGATATGACATCGACGGTTTTTATTCGCTTTGTCTCTGTCTTACCATTCAATGTTTTACTGGCGTAAAAGTGATGAAGCGAATATTACGTAACTTCGGCTAGTGATTGGTTAATAATAGTGCGTGCGTAATATCTATATCCTAACGCGCTAGCAATAAGGTCTAGTTTCTATTTATTTAGTTACAACAAATATTCCATAAGTTAGCAACTTTCCGGCGGCTACTCGATAAAAGTGTGAGTTTGCGTTTCGTTCGTTTCAGTTACTTGTGCAAATCGTCCGTTGTGCAAACGGTTTTCGAAATCGATATGAAAACTAAATATCGGTTACATATCCGTTAGCAACTAAATACGAAAACGCCCATGTCTATTAGGCAGAGGTGCACCTATAGTACACCTACATTTCGCCAGTTATTAGTTATTAGTTTCACCTCTATTATGTCTGAAAAAATTGACTGATTTTTTTTTCATATTATTATATAAAATTATGATCCCGCTAATTCTGATAAGACCACAATTGTACAGTCACGAACATGAATGTATGGACAGTTCGGCAATAATATCTGATTTTATGATTTATCCATTAATATCAGTCGTCAAGATGACGGCAAATAGTGAGTGATTATCTGTTTTGTAAATGTGTTTTGCCAGTTGCATAGCAGTGTATTTTAACAGGTGTGCAGTGATGTACCTACCGACTCATCTTCATATCTACCAGGTGTTTATTTCATGCAGTTTATATTCCTTTTTATGTTAGCCCTTCACTAGTAACTACATTGCCTTACTAACCCAATGACAGCAACGGTACTGCAAAAAGCTACTACAGCTGCTAGCGACTACAGCTGCTACAAAAAATATTAAATACATCGTAACCGCAAAACATTGCCTTACATAATTGCTTACATCTGTCAGTACTGCAACTGTTGACCATACAACTCGCAATTAAGATTCTCTAAGATGTAATACTGGTGTAATTTGATTATTAACAGTGAACAGCAGCTTGCGTGGTTAACAGACCTCGTGTAAGGCGTAGAAGGTTCACTTCATTCACTGTATTCTTCATTCATTGCTACCTGAAGACCAATTATCTAAAAACGTTCAAAAGTAGCAATTTCATCTTAGCGACAATCAACATCAAAAAGTTTTTTGATGTTGATTGTCGTTTTTTCTTTTGTTAAATTATAGGATTTTTTAACTGATTGAGACTGGGATCAGCATGCGAAAGTTCTTAAAAATACATGTATGCATTGGATGAAAATCTCGAAATCGTTTGTGAAGAGATGTGAAAAAACCTTATAATCCAATTTTTGCCAAATGGTGGTGGATTGCGGAGGCCTAGACGTGGTCAAATAAAAACTGATCCCGAAATTGTGATTGGTCTTCTGAACTTTTCTGTTCCGTGGTATCCGGTGAGTTACAGCGGCGCGTGCGCAAGTTGCTCTCGTATTGTGGTCATCGGTTCCTCGAGAGCTGTATAAGGACTTGTGACAGATGCTTGTGACAAAAACAGCTTGACTTATAATTACTTTATTGGAATTATTAGCATTGAGAAGATCTAAAGTATGCTACGAGAATGCTGTTTTCTTGGTATGAGGAGCATGAAGACGGAAACTTTTTTGAGTAGACTTGGTTTAAAACAATGGAAAATCATACCAGCCTATTGTTTACCTACTGCAGGTCTAAGGCCTTCTCATACAGAGCATGAGCATTGATCACCACACTTGCTCAAGAGAGTTTGGCGATTTCAGACTTATTTATTTATTTATATGTCGGAGACGGTCATCAGTACGGTCGCTGAACGAACGCGAGTGGTGGCAACACTGACACGCGGCTAACTTCGTGCTACGACGGAGCCTAGCTGTTGGAGGGGCGCCAGGGCGAGCTCTCTTGCCTGCTGACCGTCCTGGAGAACAGAACCTCCAGTCTAGTCTAGGAACTGTCCTACGTTTCGTTTGGTTTTAAGTTATTGTGATTAATTGTAATTTGAGGTTATAGTGTCAAATTGTAATTCTAATAAACGCCGTGTATTGCGCCCAGTGTGTTTTCATTGCACGAAACCCACCTTCTGCCCACATGATGCTTTCTGATGGTTCTAATGGAATAATTCCTGACGTATCTCCGACATATATATCCTAACTAACTTATATCCTAACTAATATTATAAACGCGTACGTGAGTTTGTTACGCTTTTACGCTAAAACGGCTGAACGAGTTTGTATGACATTTGGCACATGGGTATACCTTGACCTGGAGAAAGACAGGCTACTTTTTATCCTGGATCGCAGACAACGTAGCAGGCAACAGCTAGTTAAGTATAAGTTCTGATGACCTCACGATGTTTTCCTTCACCGATGACAGTGATGTCCAAGATAAACTCAAAAGTACATAAATGTACTATAAGTACTTTACCCGGATTAGAACCCACAACATTTTGAATCGTTTTAAAATATGTATGAGGTTAAGAGAGTGATAATCATTGTCATTTGATTGATAGGTGTCACGTCCAAAAGACCGTTGTAATTGGCTCCCAAATAGGCCCCATTTAAAAAATCCAAAGAGGGTTTTGTTAATGATTATCAACTACAGATGGAACTTTTAATGAAGGTTTTGGTTGTTTTGGTTATAATAGCACCCACGGAGTTATTAGTGATTACTGGCTTTCCATTTATGGTTACCGAAAATCCAGTAATAAAGTCGCTAAAAAAAAAAAAACTTCATCTGACCTCTATATAATATTAATTTGGCTGATAGTAGTTAAGAACACCAGTCTGGCCATCTTGCTCACTAATAAAAGTGAGGTCTTAGTCTTATGAAAATGGAGGCAATTTTATAATGTACACAACATTTCTAAAGCAGCTGACTCAGCTCTTCATATTAAGACCAGTACGGTATTCGGTACCTACAGTGGTTAGCTATGGAAGCTTTACCGAAACCACCTAATAGGTAACTAAACGTTTATGTAGGAATCGCACAAAGAGATTTATTTTTTGGAAATCATCCTTATCAAAATTCATATTTAACTGTTTTCGAAACCAAACACAATAAATAGTTTGTAATAAAACAATTAAAGAAACGGTCGTTCGTTGACGTGCGCTGGCGTTTTACCGTTTTACAGTTAAGTAATTAAGAAAACTTAATCGCTCGACCCAGATTCGGATAGCGCCGATTCTTTGCTTAATATTTATTTCTATTCATAAATACAAAGGTTAAGTTGTTCCAGAAAAAGAATGGATAGTAAATTGGAACTTTAGAGAATTGTGAAAATACTTTCAATATTGCAGTTATTGCGTGTAACTGTAACTTTGAAGAATTTGGTGTATCTATACATAATATCTATACATATTATAAACTTTATTATAACCCTGGTTAATCACTCTTATTACTTATTACTCAGTAAGTCAGTGAGTATTTTTTTGGGAAATTCTTAGCAGAGTTAGTTTTGAAAGCCTGCTCCTATTTCTTAGGTGTAGCGAGATGAGGGTGAACAAAAGTATACTTTTGATTAAACCTTCCCAGACTACAGGTGTAATGTAATATCACATGAAACAATTCATATACTGTCCATATTAAAGTAGTAATTTATAACACAAAAGTTGTTTCTCATTCCTGTCTCATTAAATGTCCTTAAATGACTACCTAGAGGATAGCAACATGTTTTTGTAATTATGTTTTAGGTATATACTTAGAAGCGGTATCATATATTGGGTCCCCATCTAGGAAATTGGCGTTTTTTTCTCACAAATAGAGAACCTCGTCACTTCTATGATTTAAAATATTCATCAATTGCTTTGTATTATATCGAATAACGACCATCATAGACAACTACCAATAGTAAAAAAACCTTATTACTTATAGTTTTCTAAACATAAAAAATACCTTAAAAATTACTCCTCATTTTGTTAGCAGAAATTACCACTATTTTTTTTTTAACTTAATATAACTTATTTTTGTCGCTTAATCTAAGTGGCATACGTTATCTTAGTTTTCAAAAAATTAGTGCATAAAAGTTTTAAAACATTAGCGTTGTTTTTATATAAATTACGAAAATGTATGAAAAATGCAACTTGTTTAAAATTCCCCATACAAAACGCTGATTTCATAGGTGGGGACCTAATATTATAGAGGCCCAAATCTACGTGACGTCTGTAAAAACGAAGGAATGACGGCATTGGAAAATATAATTTGCTCGGTTTATGATTCCATAAAGGTTTCGTGTTGGTTTTCAGAGGTCGTTGCCATGGTATGTCTTTGCAAACATAGTAATCGGAAAACGTTCATCATTTGAGCATACATGAGCTTCAATCTGCAATGGTGGGAGATGGAAAATCGTCATAATTATCAATCTTAATAAAATAGATTGGTGTTGCCAGTGTCATGTGGCTAATGTCAAATTCTATTTAGTAATTTATTTTCGTAGCAGGTGGCGTTCTGTAGTTTCTGCCTACCCCCATGGGAAGAACGCGTGAGTTTATTTTAATTTTTAGTATATCGACAAAATTTATGGAACAGCAGATTTTTTTTTCGCGATTTCAAAGTTGGTCCCATAGAAAAACTTGTTCAAAATGATGAGTACAATGACCCCATTTCGGGTTTAGCATAAACAAAGAAATGTTGTATAATTCAAAAAGTTTGTTGTAATAATTTACTATTTTTTTTAAGCATATGCCCGATGGGATTTCGGACATCGGCAAAATGTCGAACTTCCATACAAACTTTCATCCCCTTTTAATCCCCTTTAGGGGATGAATTAAAAAAAATCCTTTCTTATTGCTCACCTTCGTTATAAAAGGAATTCTTGTGCAATTCATGCTTGCGTTGTCTATCGGTGAATGAATAAATGAATTTTAGATTTTTAGTAAGTATTAGTAGGTAAGTAGATGATCTGTAAATGATTGTAATAAACTTATTATTTATATATCTCATCTAAACAGTCACTTTTTACAGTACCTACACTAGGGGAGGGGTGGCATTTGCCAAAAACTTTCCAGGATGGGTAGTTTCTGTACACAATGTAGGTAATTAGCATAATGCATTGGTGCGGGCAGTAACTTATGCATTAGATAACATCGTCCCGGTAGCAGTAGATTATTGTGCAACACTAGCATAAAGATGACCGTCCACCGCTACATAGGATGTGTGCAGTGCCGGATTAAACTTTGGCGCCGTCCATGGGCACAGTAAAAAAAGCCGACCCATCGGCAACAAAAAAAAATCATGTATTTTTTTTTTTAATACCTACTTAATTAATTTTTCAAACATGTCAAAAGGTTTTTTATTATTCATTTTTTTTAAGTAAAAAAAAGCATTTTCGATACCGGGAAGAAATTTTTTTTCTCGCCCGCCTATTATTGCTGCCCCTGAAAATTTGCCGCCCTGGGCACTAGCCCCGAGTGACCGTAGAAATTCAGTGCTGGATGTGCACGGAGAGGTTTGCTGCATTAGCTGCGAAGTTCATTTGTTTGCCAGGCAGGCACGCATCCGTGTCCGTGGGTTGTAGTGGACGATCGCACCTATATTTTCATACAAAGCGAAGCTAAGTACCCGTGTGTAGCTCAGCCGTGTACTGCTGTGGAGCGGCACCTTACTTACACCAACCATTACATAACTTATCTCCCCTTAGAGAATTCGTATCTCTTGTTTTAGTTTCACCCCTAACCAGGTATAAACAAACTCCTTGCTCACATAACAATGTTATTTATTTGCGCTGCCCCCTGTAATTAAGCAGGTTTACAAGAAAATAATTAATTGATTCAGTCCCTTGAAAGGATAATGTTAAACCCCGGGGTATTAAGCTTCAGGTGACAGGGACATGGCCCGTTTTTTTACCCAATTGCGGCAGAGTCCTGCAAAAGAAGGCCAATGTTTTTCGCCTTTGGCCACAAATTGAATTTTACGTAAAAATTATGGACTTACGTCTTGCCATTTTGTCTTTCAGGAATTCTTTAACAGATATTGTTCTCGTAAATAAACTTAAATGTTAGTGGGTCTGAGAGTAAACGACAATTCTTTAGTAAATGTTTTGCCCTTTGGGCTCGATTAGATCGGAGGAAATCTGGATCGAATGGGAATTCTCTTGAGAAAATATTTTTTGTGGATATAATATTATTGTTTGTTAGATATTGGAATGTCCTTGTGTGTAGTTGAAGGTTCCCTTATACATCTTCAATCATCTGAAGGATTCGGTTTCGCTTTAAGAAAGTGTGGTATCTACAGAAGAGAAATGATTTTATTTCTGTAAGTAAGTTTACACAAACACATTTACACCTCAATCATATTTTAAAAAAATTGATGGGGTTGTACAGTTTCGAATTATGTCGATTATCTTACTACTTAGGTACGTATTTCCCAAACGAACAAGCGAGTCTTTCCTTCTTATATATTTCTAGTTATACAAGGAAAAATATATCTTATTTTCATATACATAGAAGATAATGTTATGCATAAATCATATATTTTCATTAAAAGTTCCAGACAGAGGCATCGTCTGGGAATACCATGTGGAGTTTAAAGACCCTTTTCCTTAGTTAATTGATACAACGAAGGCCAATGAACTTTAACTGCACTCAATGATAAGTGTAGTGACTAATATACAGTTTATATTCCATTTTCAAATCATTGTTTCCAATTGATGTGATGACATTACCAATATCTACGTTATACAAGCGTAAATTTATTTCAGAATGACTACAGATAAGTATTGAAAAAGTTTTTTTTTAAATTAATTTTGTGCCAGACTGAACTCAATGTGTGAGTTTTAAAGTTATTTTCTAAAATAACATTTTTGGAAACTAAATTGCAAACACAGGATAGGTACCCACCTAGATACGTACCTACTCATAAATCAATTTGCAGTCGTTCTTTCAGACACACATCAATAAAAATAATAAATACATTAGGTACTTTGTGAGCTGTTGTAAGTTGAGCGTCAGCGGGAAAAGTGTTTTATTTCATAGTGCAGTATTACCCTGCATAAAATCTTCGAGCCTAAAACTTTTTTACTTCGCTGGCCATCGATGTTGTCGTTTTTAATCGTAAGATAATTTCAATTTTTTGAATTTGAATCTGACGTGAAGAAAGATGAAGAATTTTTTATTGGCAGCCGTCAGTCGCGGTTTTTTCTCATGAACGCAAGAGCTCTAATTCTTCAAGTAATTCCCGGCGTACTATGCTGAAAGATTTGCAATATAATTATTTAATTATAGTCTTTATTGTTGTGTCCACGTTTCCTTGTTTTACGGTACGTATAATCGGATTCTATCTGTGCTACTATACTCGCTCTTTCTCCAAGGTATGTCGGTATCCTTTTCGCTAGTCTAAAACCTTCTTATTTGTCATAGGTTAAAAACCAGTGAAAAGGCCTATTTTGGCCTTTATCGGTGGGGTATTGGGAACCCACCTCGTTTCCCCGTTTCGCCATAATCCTGGATCAGGCGCCCCGGCGGCGCAGTTGACTGAGCGCCGTGCCACGTACAAGGAATACCGCCTCTTGACGTACCGCACGGTCCAGGAACTAACCACCTCGGGACTTATTAACTATTTATTTATCCACTGCGAAGCGCCGTTTTCTCGGATTCTTCCACGTTGCATTGCAAACTGCAGCTGCTGTAAACCCTTCAAGTTTTCCCTTCAAGTTCAAATACGTTCAAGTTTATTTTTTACGCGTAAATAATCTCGTATGCAAATTAGACTAAGCTGGCATTAGGTCAACCTTCGGTTGCGGTTCCTTATTCGATGCGTTGCGTTTGCGCTAGTAAGTTATGGTTTTTATAAGCTTTTGCAATCGCTGATACACACCGAACTCCCACGCGTAACTAAATTTACCTAAGAGTTCTATTCCGAAAGTTTTCCTTAACCTAATTACGCTTGATTCGGCACCACTGTCTCCATAGCCGCGACTAAATTATATTTCATATTCGCCTTTTTTATATTTTTTGTAAAAAGTGTCTGTCTGTATTTATATTACAAAAATTATACGTGTTCAACGAAGTGTGTCTATTTATCTCGTTACAATAGGCGTTATCGTAGAAGGTAAACCTACTTAGACCATTGCGGTCCATTTCACCTGGAGATAGTGATGCGGTTTAGACTGTCAACTACTCGAACTGCATACATCTGTGTCCAATTTTATCAAAGACGCAACCATTCAGCCCTGATACGTACAGTCACGGACTTTAATTGATCAGCCACCTTCAAACTTTTCAATTTTGCAGTTTCATACATTCACGAGATTATACGATTAAACACGAACTCAAATCGCACGCTCGTAAACAAAATGACAAATAAATTACTTTTAATCGGAAATATCCATAGAGGTTGACTAATAAGTTCTCAATGATAAAAATAAATACAATGTTGCATTAAGTTTATTCAATCTATTTGATACCGACCTCTTTTGAATCATAGCTCATTAACTCGATAATTATGAAAACATAACTGAAGACAGTGACAGTTGAAATATCAAGATGACAAATAAATTACTTTTAATCGGAAATATCCATAGAGGTTGACTAATAAGTTATCAATGATAAAAATAAATACAATGTTGCATTAAGTTTATCCAATCTATTTGATACCTACCTCCTTTGAATCATAGCTCATTAACTCGATAATTATGAAAACATAACTGAAGACAGTGACAGTTGAAATATCGATGTCAGAGAATTTCTCCGTACGCTAACGTTACTATGCAACAGTAACCTAGCAACAATTGTTTATCGTTGCCTGGTTACTGTTGCTAAACCTGCAATTGGTTGACTTTGAGTAGTCACTGCTGTCAAGTTTGTAGTTCTGCTCTCAGGTTAGCCAACCGGTAAAGATAAGAAATATAATTTTCTTCTTCTAATACGAAGACATGACTTTGCGTGTCGGGAACCGAATAAACCCGATTTGCATTACACGGCTAAAATGCGAACAGTACCAGGTGGCTCATCAATTAAAGTCCGTGACTGTACCTACCGAACACAAATACCTACTCAAAATCACATTTATACCCTCAATCAAAGTACCTATTAGTGTAGTGTTCGTGTTCATTTATTGAGAAAGCGTTTCATGAAAATGAAATCCGATACTAACCTGATTGGCCTTTTCATTAATTAACAAAAATGTTTGTTCTTACCGATATTCTCTCCGATATCAATGTCAGTGTCTCAAACTTTCTCTTTTGTGAAATTTTAATAATAAACGCAGTTTTAATCATTTACCATTTAAAAGTTAAAATGTAATAATTTCAAGATTTGACCCGTTGAGCCTTTGAAGTGACGGATGGCACCATCCCAGCCCAAATTAATCAGTTTTAAAGCTGTTTATTGGGGTAGGTTGTTTATAGGGTTGGGACGATTTCACGGTTATTCGATTTTTCGAATTCCGAATGTACTGTCTTTGGTATGTATTTGTAACATTTTAAATAGGATTCGCTTTTTATAGAATGTATTAGCCCGTAAAACGGTGTACGTACAAAGCTATTTTCTTCTTAATGTTCCCTTTACACGCGACTGTGTAAGCTTCTTAGCTTATATACGAGTATGTGGATATGAGTGGGTGTTTACTTCATAACGTGCAAAATTAGACTCGATTTCTAGACGAGGTCAATTGAGATATTAATTTCCACTGAAACTAAGCACGGACATGAAATATAACTTAATTGAGGGTAATGGTATATTGTAGTAATTATTATTTTCAGGTGGAGTAGGCAGTCTAGCTAATTTGACTGACAGACGCGATGGCTCTATGGTGACCAACATGACTGGTAACTTGTGACTGAACACTATTTGGCAATGTAGGCCGACGAAGTTCATAATTTCGACAGATGAGATAATCATGACCGGTAAAGTTAACACATCACCTCTCGACGTTATCTCGGTGTATCGTTACATGACAGTACGGCTAAGGGCGGTCAATTTTTTCATGTAATTTGACAAACCGTCGGTGTCACGGCAAACTCTTTTCAAGTAATTTTTCAACACATACATATGCAGTGCCTTATGACACATTCACACCGCCAACAGGCGAGCCGAGACTGAGCCATACAAGTACTTACAGTGATGTTGGTATTTAGTGTCACGGCATGTGTACCGCCGGCGTACGTACGGCCGGTAGTACGCTGTAGACGGTATGATAAAATATATGGGATTTTGTAGTATCATATCATGACATTTGCAAATAGTCAAGTGTCCCGGAACGTGTTAAGTTGCACCTAGCTGTCATCATCCGTGAAGAAATTAAAGCTAGGTTACAGATCGCTTGGTCATAGCAGCTAATAGTTATAACCTGGCATATCATTTTTAACAAAATGAAAGTCTGATTGAGGGATAATGTTCAGATACATAATATAACTTATCGCTAACTTACCTATTTTTCAAAATGAAGTACGGTCCTCGGTCTACCAAAGGCCAATTTATTAAAAATAACTGGCTGTCTGACCTAATTCCGGTGTTCCGGAAAATCTTTTCTCTTTTGATCCGATCTTCGAACAAGTACGCCTTTGTCCGAAATGTTCCTGAAGTTTTCAACCCAGAGCCGAAACGTGTCCTGCATGCGGTAGCAGGCACTAACGAAAATAGCAAAGATAGTTTTCATGTGAATTGACCTTAAGATTAAGGTGATAGAGTTCAATTTGTGATGACTTTACAGCAAATATATCATGGTGAAGTAATAAAGGTGAGTTTCAACGAATGAATGAAGGAAAGGGTTTCAGTGAATAGAAACGTAATCCAATCCAATCCAAGGAGACCAATAAATAGTACCTAATATCTACTTGAGTCCATAAACCTGATTTTTTTAAATTAAATTGTTGGTACTTAGGTTAGTTTATCTTTGGATAAGTTAGGACCTTATTGGTGATGTTCTTCAGAAAAGTCAGGAGCGAGTGTAGTGCTCGCAACCGGCGTGCGTGTAAGAGATTTATGAATGTAAACGAAGCAAAAGGAGTATGTAAGTCAGGAGCGAGCGTAGTGCTCGCAACCGGCGTGCGTGTAAGAGATTTATGAATGTAAACGAAGCAAAAGGAGTATGTAAGTCAGGAACGAGCGTAGTGCTCGCAACCGGCGTGCGTGTAAGAGATTTATGAATGTAAACGAAGCAAAAGGAGTATGTAAGTCAGGAGCGAGCGTAGTGCTCGCAACCGGCGTGCGTGTAAGAGATTTATGAATGTAAACGAAGCAAAAGGAGTATGTAAGGATCGTAGCAGGGGACGTTCTGTAGTTTCTGCCTACCCCCTTAAGAAGAAGTGGGAAGAAAACGTGAGTTTATATAAGTAAGTTAGGAAAATAAGAAACGAACATGTGTGTACCAACTTACTAGTAGGTACATATGTGTTTGAGAAGTGGTTGTAAACTTGCAAGCGTTCCTCGATAATAATATTGTATCCGCAGGCCGAGCACAAAAGTTACGATTGGGTTTTTTTTTCTGATAAAGGTTCCAATGAATTCTGATTTCTGGATATAGGAATGTCTTGTTTGTGTTTTCCGTAGAATAGGCTTTTAGTGAGTGTATTCCTACCTGTCTCTTTTTTAAAGGTACCTACGTTATAAATTATTTTAAGTTAGGTAAGAAAGACAGAAAGTTAGGATTTATCCATACTAATATTAGGTCTTTACCTATGAAATTGCCGTTCTGCAGTACTGGCCATTTCAAATCAAAATAATTTTTGTTTGGCTAAGAATTCTAATTTCAAATTAATTTTATTTTAAAAACATGGAATTCTATTATAAATTCTAAAGTAACTCTGTCTGTCTGTCCGTCTGTATTTAACCTTTTCACGCCTAAACCACTGGACGGATTTCGATAAAATTTGGCAAGGAGATAGATGGCATCCCGGGGATGGACATACGCTACTTTTTATTGACATATCATGCGGGTGAAGCCGCGGGCGGAAGCTAGTTGTTTATAAAATTGATTGTTTCATTAAATGTAAAGATTGGTGGTTCTATAAGAAAAATTAAACTTTTTCTCACGTGGTACGAAGTTCATCCGAAATGTTGGTCCCGATTCAAACTATCAACTTCACTTTTACAAAAACTCTTGCTTATTGTAAAATAGTTTAAAGTCATTACGAAGTAGGTGAGTAATTTGACTTACATTGTGTAATACAAAAGTAATTAGTCGTTATGGGGTCCATTGTGCGTTAGCTAATGTTTTCCATTTCAACATGACCTCGCGTTTCTGTGTCTTGTGGGAATGGGCACGGCTGTACATTTTATGCACGTGTATACATTTTTATCTCGCAAGACATCCGTAGTAGTATTTAAAGCAGGGTCAAGGACATCTTCATAATCTGATGGGCTATGGAGCCTTTTATTTTAATTGTTAGCGTCGCTTCTGCTTTTAGTCTCAATATATTTGCAGTCTTCAGAGAATAAAGATAAATCTGTGGATATTAAAGGGTTAGATTGGTAAATAGACTTTTGAGCTTATGACTGTCATCAATATATTAAAATATAAATATATTTATTTTCACTGCAAGACACAAACATCTGCTGTTTAGCCCTGGCTCTTGTACTAGTAGGAGTTCCTTTATCACAAGAGTAAAATGTGTGCGTGTAGAGTGTATGTGTATGAATTTCAGGGAACGCTGAAGCTTGGTAGGGAGGTCGAATTTTCGATGCCAAACATGGGTAGACGTAGGGATGAAACCCGTGGTTCGATCAAACCGCGTGGTTGCTATGTAGCCACGACTCATTCAAGGACACCTCCTATTAAAAGTCCATTTACTCGAAGAACGTGACAGGAATCGAAAACAGTTTCCGCGAATTTGAATCTGAATTTTATTGCTTTTACCGCTTCATGTTTCAATAAACTGCGAGTGGCGCGCCATCGCTGTGAACCAATTAACCCCTCTGACGATAACTGAATTGGAAATGGAATATTTTACCCGATATTGATAGAAAGTGACAAAGGTCCAGCAATATATAAATTTTATTGTTCTTTTGATAAAATGTTCTAAGTAAGTAGGTTTATAAAAGAATGCAAAAACGAGATCATTTATTTTGGGCTAAAGCACTGTTCGTTTAGGTACCTATACGGTATTATAAATTTAGGTATCTATTCGCTAATGATGCGCAATGACAACAATTTCCATGCACAGTATTGGGGTCCACGTCTGTAGCATCCAGCTCTCAAGATAATTATAAAATTATGGCAGGATATCTCTTCAAAAATAACATACTATCAGGCCTGTCTTTTTCGAAAGGATAGACAGGAGTGGGAGTGTATTATTTATAGTACAAAGTGTCTTACAGAACATCTGTAATGACTCGTGTAATTCGCTAGGTCAATAATTACTACATAGAATTACAATAATATTAATTATGTGTGGGCTATCTTAAAAAAAAAGCCCTTTTCCAAATATAATTGTGGCGCCACCTGGTGCGTTTTTAGAACAAATTTAAGTTACTAGCGCCATCTTGTTTCAACATAAAGAAATATTACGATTCGGCTACGCCTACCTGCGCGGCAATGGTAATCTACCACCCGGTTGACGAGATTAGGAGAAAAGTAGTAACACATAAGAATTATAGATGGCGCTATCATAAAGATTTTATTTTAACTGTTTAACTAAATGTTAATATGTAATTATGGCGATATAAAATATAGGTCGTCTGAAAATGTGAATACATTATAAAAACCATTGCCCTTCTTTACAGTCGGATCGGATCACCATGAATGAATAGGGCTAAACTGCTAAAGGTTAGGTACATTCAAGGTGTAGTTAGCCTTGTGATCTGGAAAGGAAGGAAGTAAGTATATGGTACAGTCTACATAAAAAAGGTGATCAAGAATCAATGCTTCAGAAGAGAGATGAAAAGACTCGTGTACCTAATAGTACATTCATTTTAAACTAGAGAAATAAGTTCATCAACTTATCTTACGATGCTGTCTGTACTCTTTTTGCGTTCCACCATTTTTACATTCTCCTTAGCGGGTAGGAATTGGCGATATTCGTGAGCACACTCGGAGATAAAAGCTTTCTTGTGTCATAACTCAGTAACATCGGGTATACCGGAGTTGGTATAAGTTCCGCCTCGATACCGGTCGATACGGAATATACGGATATTCCGTAAACTTGCGAATTCTTAATCCTGTTAAACTGGAACTAATACGGACCTGGTTCGTTTATCGGAATTCTGGTGTGTTGGGGATTTTCCAGGATATTACGATTATTGCTACCCAGCTTCCCAGAAAATTATGAAATGCATGCAGGTTATTCATGGTTCTGGAGTTGAGAGTACCTCATCGCGACTTATTCAGTAGCTTGGGCGGCGAATTTTGGGCAGTCAGTCCTGCTGCTAACTTTGCTGTTCAGTCTAATCTGTGCAATTATGAAATGATATCATGTATTTCCAGATATAAATACAATTTAAAATAAATACATAAAATAACACAATATACCTAATACGTGTTTAGTAAACCATAGGTAGGTATATAATAAATAATAATATGGTATAAACAGTAGGTGCAATTATAGCTACTTAGTTAATCTACCTAGGCTTTTCCCAACTATGTTGGTGTCGGATTCCAGTCTAACCAGATGCAGCTGAATATCAGTATTTTACTTGGAGCGACTGGCTATCTGACCTCTAAAACCCAGTAACTGGGTAATATGATACCCCTTGGTAAGACTGGATGTCAGAATTTCGGGCTTCTGACAATCCGTAACGACTGTCAAAGAACTTAGAGATCGGCTTAACGTGGTTTCCGAGGCACGGAGGAGTCTCGGTATGTAAGTAAATATAGTCACCCATCCACGGACCTTCCCGGCGAGCGTAGCTGAACCTCATAGATTGACTTGTGCGGCTGTTTATACTTAGCCACGAGCTCCTCCGCAATTATAGCTAGTGTTAACTCGATAGAAGAATAAGTTAGGTAGGTATATGGCATTAATATTTGTGTCGTACTGATCGACAGCATACACTACTCAGTAGGTACTCGCAGTGAGCGTGCACACAGCTATCGGCCAATCTGGCTAGCCGGCTACCGGGACGGCTGCAAAACGTAGTACTTATAATTATTATACTCTGTGGCGGCTACCCACTGTGCCATAAACTTGTTGGATATTCTAGCCAATAGCTAGTTATCGGATATCATAACCGTGGCTATTTTTTGAAGCAACGTTATTTGGCCAGTTATTAGAACCCATCTCTATACACAATAAAACCAGCCTGTTATTGTTCTTCTACCGGCGAGCAAATACTTCAGGCAGACCTAATATTCGCTATATACCTCCACTCAAGCATACAGTTTGCATTCATTGAAGACAAAAACCCACGCGAATCCATCGTTACGGAACCCTTTGTCTACAGTTACTACCATCGTTTTAATTCGTTCAGTACAATCGGAAAATGTTTGCATTGCGTGCCCATGGGCCGAATGAAACGTTGTGGTAATACCTTGTAATCTGATTATGATGGAGTGGCAAAACCATCGAATGAATGGTTCCTATTACCTACCTCATATTTAATTATTAAAGATCATTGATATGTCTAATTTATTATTACGAATGGAGATGCCCACCAAAACTCTCTTGCGCAAAAATGTAAAAAGAAAAGAAAGAAAGAAAAATATTTTATTTGGGACACGCACAGGAAAAACAATCAGTAATATAAAGTAAGTAGGTACTAAATTAAATTAAAAGAAAAATTAAAACTAACAAAAATACTTAGGCTACCTATATATGTAGTATTCACGTCCTCGCAAAGATTAGTGCAGCTCTCATGCAGAGCAAAGTCTAGAATCTCCTCTTTTTACTCTATTACTTATACTTTTATTGTAATTCTACGTTTTAGCCCTCGGTTTCTGTAAGACGCATGATAATAGGATTTATCATGCGTCTTACAGAAACCGAGGGCAAGTGTCAAGTGATTTTTTTTGTAAGGTTTGTCAATCACAACAGCTAACGGAGAGTTTTAATCTGTGCCATTTTGTCTGTGCTAAATACAGTACATTAATGCTGCGTTCTACAAAAGGGGTATTGATGGAAGTGAAAATGTGGACCGAGGCAAAGCCAGGGTCGTAGCGACCAAGGCTCGTATATTATTTTTCAGAAATATGCGCGGAAATTCAAAATAAGTAAATTAATTGTAAATTCCAGAATCAATGACGAATAACGATAATAATTTTTCACGCGCCACAATATAAATATATTCATTTGTTTCTTTTTCATTTTAAACAGCTCTATTTGTAAGTCAGTTCAAATTTAAATAAAAACTTTGATAAGTTACCTTCTTGGTTGTCTGTGTCGAAGTAAAGAGTTCGTTCCATTTTTAAATTACACGACAGCTATGAGTTCATAAACCAATTTATTCAGTCACTAAACAAGAAAGATACGGATTTTCATACTAACATTGCCGGCCGCGTGCTCGCATGTATTTGATCAGTATACCATTTTCGATTTATCTCGAAGAAGATTGTCAAATTAATGCTCAGATTTCCAAGCATATTTGAGAAAAATACCTATATTTTCTTTCCTGTACCACAGATATATATACTTCCTGATCAGAGACTTCATTAGGCTTTCAGAAACCGGCTACTCACTACCGTAATGTGCTCTCCAAGTCAGGTACATTTTAAGGTGTAGACTTTGCAATATGGTTGATTGAAATAACAAAATTCCTTCCACGGAGCAGCAATTTCCGTGTAGTGTAATTGTGAATCGCTGTACGAATTAATAAGGACTTGTAATAGCTATGTGTAGGAACATAATTCAGACGTTTCGTGGAAATGGATGTAGTATTTCTTATCAGTAGTACCGTGTACCTTGCACGTACCACTTCGCAGTGGAGACATATTATATATCATGGAATATCCTAGCAGATCTAAAAGCACGTGTTCATGGTTATCTAACAGTTCTAGCTATCCTGAGCAGACAAAAAACAGGCATAAATTGGATTCCTGTCAATAGAATTTGGTAGCTTGAGATTCTGCATGACGTACGTTAGTATTCCATGCAACGTTACCATAATTTTTATCCTTGATCAAATAGATTTCTATTTGAATGTCTCTATTTTTATACGTCTTTTCGTCGGCTTACGTCGAGAGGTGGCAGCATCGAACCAAATTCTCTTATTGGCCCCTATTCAAATCTCACCATAAACGTGTGGCCACCATGAGTGTTAGTCAAAAACTGCTAATGCATCGAATGCTCTTCAAAAACCAAAAAAACACACGAAATCATCCTAAGAGTATGGGGGAATGTTTTTGTATGAGACAAAACATTCCCCCATACTATAATTACTCACATATCATGTGAATGAGCAAATAATATGATAAAGCCAGGCTCGGGATAACGCCGACAATGAACCAGAGCCGATCGTAATCCTTTTTAAAACAGATCGCGTAGGCTGCGTGAAAATAGGCCGGGAGCCGTCGGAATTAATCCGATCATCGTGTGAAACGCAAACACGGTGTGTGTGTGGCTGTGGCCGATGTCTGACGTCACTGATATGTATGGCGGTTGTGCCGGAGCTATGATAACTGTGTAATGTGGCTGTTGATTTTGCAGAGCTCTATTAATAATGCGTTATATGTGACCCAGGGATTGGATCCGACAAAGCCGTGTCTAAATCCAAGCTTGACAATGGTCTAATTAAACCCAATTTGACCTGCACCCTAATTGCGTAACACACTGACTTATGAGGAAACAGAGTGCCTCATACAAACTTAAATTACACTAATATCTCTTCTTCTTCTCATTCACTCTCACACACACACACACACCCACACACACACACCCACACACACACACATTAATATTATTAATAAATGTCTAGTTCTAGTTTTATTATTATTATTAAATGTCTATGTCTAGTTTCTACCAAAAAGTATAACTAAATTTGTGGTAATGGAACTCAGTTTGCTTTCGCTCCTGGGGTGGGCGCTAATAACTGCGACACAGTTATTAAACTAACGCAGTATTAACGTACACAAGACTTGTAATATGTTATTGTTCCAATAAAATATTTGTATTTGTATTTGTACACTTTAAATCACAATCCGCAAGTTTTCAAGGATATTGCTAATCTATTTCTTCATACTTAGGTTTGAAAAAGTCGTCTGCTGAACAACTTAAATAACGCTATAAACGTGTGGGAACTGTCAGATGATCAAACGTAGGTGAAGTGAGCTTGAAAGGAGCTGTCTTTCCACCTAATGCTGGGGATTGACACTATTGACAGCTCACTTCACGGTGAGATTTTTACAGAATAGACCGGTTGTCATTATAAGTGTTACGTAATTACCCCACTGGACCTAACTAAACCGACAAAAATGACTCAATGTCAAAGAATCCTACTAATATTATAAATGTGAAAGTTTTTGTTTTTGGATGTTTGTTATTTAATCACGCAAAAACGGCTGAATGGATTTGGCAAACAGATAGTTTATAACCTGGATTAACACATACAACCCTTTTTATCCTGATATTCCCACGGGATCGAGACTTACGCGGGTGAAACCGCGGGACGCAGCTAGTATTATATAGTTGTAAAGTAAGCAAAACCTATTCATCTGTCAGTTAAAGCTTCATAGACATTAAAGTCCATCAATGGAATGTATAGCACCCCAAAAAGCATGGTGGTGTTGGCATGTTTACCTATACTTAGATGTAGGCAATGGTAGTCCTAATTTTTACTGTGCTTGACCGATTAAAGTGTGATGTTTTCCGTATGTGTGAGGCTCCCCTGGTATAAACCATTAGCCGCCTCGTACGATTACTACAGACTAAGCTCGCTAAACTCACCGCTCACAAAGCGAACTCTAAATAAATTCACATCATTATGCAAACACCAGTGATAAAAACAAACAACTACCAGAGTACCACACAGATGGAGAGATCTGAACATCGGTTATATATATACAAGTACTACAAGTAGTTAACACAAAACAGAGCTTCATTTATGCAACAGCATTCGTAGTGTTGTTCCTGCATTTTACGGCTGCACTCCTATGGGAGGCGAGGGAGAAGTATATGTAAATGTATCGAGGAAAATGTAAATGATCCACGGCGATCTTTCCAGCGAGTGGACGAGTACCTCGACCTGCGGCTATGCAGTTTTTAAGCTTCAATAAAAATGTAAAACGTTGTTGCGGTTTTTATCGATATTTCGTGGTGACACAACAAGATTTTTATTCACTTTGGTTAGATTACGTGTGCCAGAATAAACTGTGGGGATTGAATGGAAATTCCGCGGATGTGAATTTGTGTTCTATTTTTAAACAAAGAAGGAAAATGTTAGGTTTTTGTTTTAGTTACTTTTCGGTATGCGATTTAGTTTGTTTTATTAAAGTGCTTATTTATTTAACTTTTCATTTCGTCTTCTTTTTCATTCCAGCCTTCTCCCGGTCTACCGCCACTTTGATAGTGGACCAGTTCTCTTATTAATAAAGACTTTTCTATTATTAACATTTTATTTAAACTGGTATTCGCAGAAAACGTTATATTCAGAGTTTCAATTTCATCTTTTACCAAGTTCCATAAAAGAGTCGGGATCCATTCTTCGCTTTAATCATTGAACGACAAATATAATTAAGGTAATCCTATTTTCAACGCACAATGTCTTCAAACTACTCGTATTTCTATAAGAAGTAATCTCCCTCCTACATAGACTCTCTAATATACAATTTAGTGAAGTAATTGGACGGCATTGTCAATCCGCAAGCCGGCTCGTATTCATGACATTATAAGAGCCCTAATAAGATTTCCTGTAATTGATTTTCAAAGGAAATCCCTTTTAAATTGGACTTAAACGTTAAATAAACCGGACGGGTATTAATTCAATGTGGATACTTCAGGGATAGCTGGCGCGAAAGTAATGCTGCGTACACACCGGCCCAACAAACGCCAACGAATGGGTTTCGCTGGCCTTCGTTGGTCCTTAGGGCCTAGACAAGTGACAATCGCTTCGAAAGCGTTTCGTATTTCTACAACGAATTTCAACATGATTGACATAAGCTTTTCGATAGCTTATGTCAGTCCTATACATTTTTGCCTTTTCCATCATCGTTATCGCTGATAGAATGTCACTTTGTCTAAAGCCTCTGGTCATCAAATGAGCAATCGACCGATCGGCCACTGGACGTATTTGGACGGAATGGAATTTGTCGTATTTGGACGTACCTTCGAAGGCCAACGAAAGTGCGATAGCCAACGCCGAATATCCTTCGACGGCGTTGGTGGGGTCGGTGTGTACGCAGCATAAAACAGACTAGGTATAAATACTGAGCCTCGGAAAGATGAATTTACATTGGAAGCTGTGAGCCTCGCCTCTAGTGGAGTATCAAAGATGTATGCCAAGTACATAAGCTTGCTTGCATTTCTTCATTGCGTGGCCACTGCATTTAAAATGGTTGTTGTATGTGTTTGAAATCAGAATCTTAAATTTTTATATTAAAATAGTTACTGGCTTACACGCTCCTAGTTGTTACGACACGCTAAGATTCTGATAAAATGATATTAGTTTTAATTAATCGATCAGGTACCTACTTATTAATATCAATTACTGAATTTTCCCGGGTTAACACAGTTTCTTATGAAGCGATCAAAACATGATCTATATATAGTTAATTACTGATATTTCTTTTAAAATAATAAAATCCTGGTTTCAAGTAACACAAAATTGCTTGATCATGTTTTGATCGCTTCATAAGAAACTTGTGTTACTAAAATTAACTTAGCTAAAATTTATCCAACCGTTATCAAATAATTTACAGTTCTAGTTTGTTATACTCTGCCTAGCCTTTTTCCAAATATGCTGGGGTCAGCTTCAGTCTAACCGGATGCAGCTGAATACCAGTATTTTACATGGAGCGACTGCCTATCTGACCTTTATAACGAAACCTAATACGAAACCCCTTTGTAAGACTGGTTGTCAGACTTTCTAACGACAAGTCTTAACAAGAATCCACGAATGATAGCCGAGACCAACGGCTTAACGCCCTTTCCGAGTCACGGAGGGGTCTTGGTATGTAAAAATGGTCACCTATCCTAACCGCGGCAAGGGTAGCTTAACACGTGGCTGTTATTATTCCTACTTAGAAAACCGCCTGATTCTATAATACGTAAGACATTAGAGTCTCACGTATTATAGAATCAGGCGGTTTAGTAGGCGGTAGCTAAAGTTAACCCAAGCGTTATCCAACAATTTACAGTTCTAGCTTATCGGGTTCCTTATAACCCCGTTCTAAATGCAACCAAAGCATTTATAATTTAAATTTAATTCCTAGTTTTGTGAACCCCGGAGGAGCTGCGAGAAGAATGAAGTGAAATGCAGTCACAATAAAAAAGCAGATTTTATTTTACAGTAGTTTCAGTCTAGACATAGTTCCAGGCCCCGCGTCCATACGTATCAGTGTTCGTTAAAATTACAACAAAAAGGGTTGTCTATTGTCTAGAATGTTTATAAGATAAATCATTAGATACTCTAGCTGTGCCCCGCGGTTTCAGCCGCATAAGTCTCGATCCCGATAAAAGGTTGTCCCATGTCCTTCTCCAGGTCATGGTCTACCCATGTGCCAAATTTCATCCAAATCCGTTCAGCCGTTTTAGCGTGAAAGCGTAACAGACAAACAAACAAATGGACTCTATATTCTCTGTTTTATGGACCGACAAAAAATTTGGGTAGGTAATATAGGTAGAAATAGAAACCTAATGATTGATTCTTTTTTCACATTTTTTGTTCCGTCATTGCAAATATTACGGCGTTATATCCCAGAATTCAATTCCGCCGTCTTTCACTTCACCTTACGACATCTGAGAGTAAAATCCAGAGATACAAAACATTAGGTAACAGCTACCAAGTCCTGTGTCGCATTATGCGGGTCGCGCTGTTCGTGATAGCTCAGAATTGCCTTATATTAATGTCCTCCCGAGGGTTAAGCGAGAAATTCCTTAAAGCAAATAACGCGGACTGGAACACCAGTAATAAGGTTTCTTGTAAGGAATCCCGGGAATTCGATCAAATAAATTAAAATAGACGCTTTATTATGTAAATAAGATGTAAAAGAGATGAGGGCTAAGAAGCAATTAATTGGTTACTGTTTTGGTTTCGAAAACCAATTTTTATGGGGCAATGTTGGGGGCAAGCTTTATAAAATATTTTCGTTCAGCTGCGGAATATTTTATTTTCGCTAGCAATGCAGCAGAGAGATTTTTAATCTAAGCTTGAAATTGAAAACTTATGGTATGCTCGCTATGAGATACATAAGAGTATTATTAAATCTAGACCGAGTTGAAATTTTGCCCGGAAATAGTTCAGAACTTTGAATGTATTATTTTTTAGGCCACATTGATTCTTCTTGGTTTTAGTATTCGAAACACGAAGTGTCTACGTATTCACATTCACTATTAAAATCACTATATACAACAAAGAAATACTCAAGAAAGAATTATTTGTAGAAAAACAGCAGTTATTTCGCCGTAGTTTGTCGCGAAGCTCCCGAGCGACGACGACGTTTTGACAAATATTAATGTTCCCGCTCCGCTAGAAGAACGAAACATATTATCTTGACCATTACACTCACTTCCTCGATATATAAGATGGTCACCCATCCCCGGGCCAACCCCAGTAAGCGTTGGATCGATCCGTGCGGCTTTTATTATTTAGCCACGAGCTCCATGAGTTTCGTTGTAATGTTTGAGAAAATTCCTGGGAATTCGACCACGAATTAATGGTAATCGACATGTGTCTACGTAGGGAAGGTCACGAACAGGAAATTAACGGATTTCCTCCGTAATTACATTCGAGGAATCTATATTACTTACATAAGTTTTATTATTCAGAAGTTAGCAATGAATGTTGACAACTTTCCTGAAGTTCATTTGTCTTTCCTTTATTTATAACATTTTTTTTTTCCTAGTCTACTCTGACCCAATCCTGGGCAAAGGCCTCTATCCTACTCCTTCCATCTTTCGCGAGCCCGCGCGTCCTCTTTCCAGTTTTGATGGAACCTATCCAGCTCGTCCCGCCATCTCCTACGTGGTCTGCCGCGACCCCGCCTCACTGTCTCAGGGCAACAGTTCTGTACTATTTGGGCCCACACTTTGTCCGGCATGCATATAGGTAACATTATAAAGTTAGATTTATATTCTTATCGATGCATGTATTAATCATCAAGATTCTTTATTCAGTAGATTCAAAATTAAGGACAAAAGATGTACTAAAATATGTAACCTATTATTCAATTCTCACAGTTATCCAACTCATAAGTGAAAATCCGTCTACACTGAATACATTACTTACAATAACATAAAACAGTTCATTAGGCGACAATTATGAATCGAAATGTACAAAATAATACTTTTATGAAAATGTGTCGGAGGACAAATGAACGAAAATTAACGCCCCGGGAGAGGGCCTGTGAAAATTAAATTGTCGGTCAATGAAACATGTAAATGAGTCTTGCAATCACGCCCGCTTTTGTGCCACTCACTCGTATTGTTTTGAGTCGAGCTCAACAGAAAATGAACGCTAAATATTCAGTTAAAAACTTTCATTCATTTAAGTACCTCATTTCTGAAGTCAAAAACGAAGTGGTAATTGACCATAATAATTGTTCAGGCGCACTTTCGTTGACAGTCTTTAAATTCGCTGAAAGTTTTTGTTCGCATTCTTCAATTCAATTGGGAGCGCTTTGCACAAACCTCGATATGATAATCAAACAATGTTCTTGAGGATTGGTTTTGTTATTGTGTCTTCAAGTACATACATATGCTCAGGCCTCTTCCCATCGGGGTAGGCAGAAACTATAGAACGCCACCTGCTACTATCCTTACATACTCCTTTTGCCTCGTTTGCGTTCATACATCGATCATACACTCACGTGGTTGCGACTTGCGAGTACTACGCAACCAAGCACAAGTACAAGTCAACTACATGCTTGTTCATATATCATTGTTTTTGAGAGTTTGGGAGGTCAAACAATATCCAAATATATATAATACACAAAGAAAAAAGGAGTGTATACCAATCAATCAATAACACAAAGAAAAAAGGAGTGCCAGTTTAGTACCACTTTCTCTATGGCCTGTTTAATGTTTATCCCCACATTATAAGGAGTTTAGCCTTCCCTTCCATTAGGCAACCAGGAAATTACAGAGCGTAAATGGCGGCTATTATTTAGGATATCATCAAGCCTGCTGATAAATGTACACGATCAGACAATTAATTGTTAAGGATGAGAAGGCAGCTCGGCTGAGTATATACCTATAGTCTGTGCAAAAAGTATTCCATGAAAGTGTAAACAAACCCTGTTCAGATTAAATTCTTACGCAATTACTCAGTACATCATGGACACACAGTAACACATCATTCTGTATCTGGAAGGTTTCAACATTATATCTCACCATTTTTTTCAACATGAAATTGTAATTGAAAAATCATCGACGAAAATTGAGGTTATAAAATTGACCTCAATTCATGTCAAATGAAAAACATCATGGTGATTTAAAATTAGAATTTTGGGTTTAAGTATTCAAATAATCAAATCAAAGCTCTCAATTTGTAGGTGGCACTATTGGCATCTTTTCTAATCCATTTGTTTATCTGTCATCTGATACTTGTGGAACAGTCAATACTTACCTATTATTGGTCTTTCTTCAAGGTTAAGAACCTCAAGATGAAGCATTTTCAGCATTCAAAGTCTAGTAGTTAGGCCTTCAGTCTTTATGAGGAAACTTAGCCGCTAATTAGCGTGTGACGTAAGTGTGTATTCGTGAGATGAACGTAAAAGGCGACTGAATAGCTGGATGGTCCTCTGAAATGCGACGCTGTGGAAGTGCCTTCCTTTACCTTAAGTGGAAGTTGATGCAGAGGCATTAGCATTGATGCACTTCTAGGTTCCTTTTAGGGGTAGTAAATTAGGCACTCCAGCTCTTCTGTCGGTTAAAAGATTATTTTTGGTGAGTTGTAAGTCTCATTACGGTTGCAAGGTCCGCTTGTAAAGAAGCAGGAAATAATGGCCCTAAATATATCAGCTCTTTCTTACCCATGCTTACAATGCTAACAGCGTATCTGGTTCAAGTTGTCTTGAGTGTCTCCTTATAAGGGCGAGCGCGCAATACGCACGTGTTCGCATACGAAATCGCCGTGATTTTAAAATTGTGCAGATTTATCACATTTTGGTGTGACTGCTTGCGACGCGATTGTCGCAAAAGTGAATTGCAGCATATGAAGTTGTATGGCACGCGCACTGCGATATTAAAATCACACCCTTATGCAGATTCGCGATACTAAAATCGTCTCGCAAAAATTTTTTATCGTTGTGCGCGCTAGGCCTAAGTGTGTAAATAGAGTTCCCCACACACGCGCGAGATGGCAGCACGTTGGCCATATTAATCTCCTCCGCCCTACTGCCCGAGATGGCTATCCGAGGCGCGATTTTAAACCCGACAGAATAAGTCTTTTGTATAAAATTCGAATCGCATGCAATCACTGAGCCGCAGACAGGAATGTCGCATTTTCAGCCGAGCGAGGGGACTTCGCACATATGAATGTATGTGATGAGAATGGGCAAGAATATTTGTGTGCCAACATCTTTATAATAGATGTGGGACATCTTAAGGATCAGAAGAGCTCTTCACGAGAAGACATTGGCAAAAACCGTGACTATTCGTCTACAGGGTGGTTTTCTGGACAGTTGGGTTGGGTCAGACAGATTTCATTTGTTGGAAAATACTGATTAACCGTAGCTGAATATACTGAAAGTTGTACGGGGCCAATAAATAAAGATATAAAATATAGATAGAAGATAAAGAAATAGTTTCCAAGCCAAAGATAGTTCCCGATCCTCGCGTAAAAATCTAGAACTCAGTCTTTCCCAACATCATTTCTAGTAGCGTAGTAATGTTCACTAAGTTATGCATTACATTAGGTAAACGATTTCATTGGGGATGTATGTACCGGAATTCCGTGGAAATTGGATTGGGACCTAGCCCGACTACATCGATTCCTGTGTTTAAATAATTATGTGTATTGAGAATTTTACACTACGCTTGGATTTACAGACATTTGTATTTTTCGCAGAAATATTTCTTTCCATTTTGTATTTTGACAGTTGAGATCCGCGGGCACGTCACATAAAATCCAAGATGGCGGCTTATAGCGGAAGAGGAAAAGTAAAAACCATGATTTTTTTTAAATTAATGATTCTTGTTTGGCTGCTTTCTGAAAATATATTGTTAATACTTAGTTATATATACATAAACCCCAAATACAGTTGAATTTGCCCGTAGTGGGTAGATATCTACGTGTAGGTTTCCAATGATCCCAAACCCTAAAACAATTGAAATAAAAATTAATGTTATGAAAACTAAAACCCAACTACGACAAAAACGCCAGCTAAAAAGGTATCAAGTACCAACAAGACATCATAGACAGTCAGATTAAAAATCCGGAGTCACACTCACACAATCCACTTCCGCAACTTAATTAATATAACAACAGTGCTTTTGTATACAAGATGAGTTCATCAAATAGGAATTAAACGACACACAAATGAGTATGTTTTAAAACACATGATTCCACGTGGCATTTCATGGAAGACTTAGACTTAGGGTCAGCACAGACCGTGCCGCAAAATGTCGAGCAGTTTTTTATTGTTGATAATAAACTAAATCACTACTGAAATAGAGTTTCAAACAGCGTGAAAGAGAAAATTCCACATGGATGACGTAGGTATTGTAAGCAACCTTGTGTAACAATATTTTTATTTTGGTTACGCTGGAAGCCGTCCTCAACGTAGTTGGGAATAGGCTAGGCAGATGATGATGATGATTTTGTACATGGAGTTTCTTACCCGTTCTTCTCCATAGGAACCTAATAAGCTTTGGAAAGAGCAACTAGCTTCATTTTTCTGACTGATATATGGACAATCTAAAAATGTCTGTATATTATGGTTTAATTGAAATAAATGCTTTGAGTTTGTGTTTGAATTCTTGGTGGCGTATGTTAGAGCCATAGAACATGACAGAAAAGAACATGCTCGAGCTTTTTGCTGCTCTGTCAGTACTGACCCTTAGTTTAGTTATACGACACAATATAAAATATAACCCTAGAGATGCAATGGGAGATTGGAAAAGTTTTCTTGTCTGCTCTCATACTTTGTATCATGTGGCCTGATGCCTGATGAAACAACATTGTCTCAAAAACGATTTATAAAAATCAAATAATAGTGATCGAGAAAGTTTTGCTGTGTTTCTTTTGTTTATTTATTATTTTTGTCATATAACATAACATTACCCCTCTATTCCCGGACGGGTTAGGCAGACGTATACCTATGGTACACCCACATTTCACCAGAGATGACATGCGACATATTGTGTCAATTTACAATGTTCTAGGTACACACGGCTACACATCAAGCTATACATTTCCAGTATAAGCTGACCTCGCATTGTACGGAAATCCTATACAATGCGAGACCAGCATAAACTGGATTTGTATAGCTTGATGTGTAGCCGTGCGTACTACCAATTTGATCAAATATAATCGAATCAAACGTTTATTTGCTAGGAATGAGCGTCGGGACCTAATCTTGTAGAATCGTGCATTTAGTGATAGGTACCACATTGGTAAAAATATATATGCGTTTATATTGCATTATTGTAATGCAAAAATTCTGTTTAAATTAAATTCACTATACCTTAAAAAAATATACTTATATAGATTGATTATACAGAGATTTTGTTATACAGTATGTTATCTAACGAAGTGGTTCCCGTTAACCTGGTAATTTTGTTTAGTATGTATAGACGCGAGAACGCCCTTTTTTAGTTAATATACTGTATAATGAAATTGATCAATTCCAACACCGTTTGAGCGACTACCATGAAAGCTGGCATTTATACTTATTTTTTCATTTAAGATTTAATATAAGATTTTTAAGTCTGACCTCCACACGGCAAAGCCGCGGGCAAAAAGCTAGTAACGTATAAATCAATAAAACAACTTCTACGACAATGCAACAGAAAAATAACATATTCCTTTAACATAATATACAATTATTGATTATTTTCCTCGCATTATTAATTCGATGCACAAGTTTAGATTTGCAAAACATTAATTGAACAACACGTGTAATGGTTGGTTACTTTTTTCATAAATATTAACAAAGTAGCATTCGGCATTTGCCTCGTTCCAGTTTGATTCAAGAATGCCTGGATGATCTAATACATTATTTTAGCATCATCTTCGTTCATTTAGATTCACATTCTTTTAACAATGTACGACTTTTACACCTAATTCTGCACAAGTTTTTACGTTAAAAATGATTTAACGTCTACAGGACTACATACGACTAATCTAGAGGGTCAAATTAAATTAGCTAGCGAAACTTCGCAGACGTGATGGGTATCGATATATAAACACGATAAAATAAAAATCTGGGGTCAACCACCGCTAGTAGTGTAGTTACTTGAAGTATGAGTTGAGAAAAACTATTTTTTTTGTTTTATGTGAATTTTAAAACTAATATTCCACGGAACAACACTAAATCGGTCGTTGACACAAAAAAAAAAGCAGTAATCATAAGATATTGCTAGCTTATTTAATTTGATCCTGTATGATAATTTTAGTTCTGAAAACCCAATTTTCGATTTACGATAAATGTCTCGAAATCGAAATCTCTACAATAAGCAGTATCTACTAAGCATGTTATTAATAAATCGCTGAAACAAATCAAATGTATCGTTAAGTTTATTATAATAGTATAATAACTAACAAAAGAAAATGAATGTGTGACGACGGATGTGATCCTATGACGCCCGTTATAAAGACAAATCGATGAAGAAGCCATTTGTCAAAATCGGTCAGGGAAAAAGAATCAGGATAATTTAGAGAGTGCAATATGGACTGATTTATTTTGATAAAAAAAAAACTTTTGAAATTACCAATTCGTTTTCGAAAACAATATTTAATTATTGTAAACTTTTTAGATTATAAAGGCACATTTATTTCCTAACGAAGATTATGTCAGCTTAGCAATATGAATAAAAAATAATAGTTTTGTAATCGACAAATATGTTGAAAAAGTGGAGTAAATAAAAATTACAACAAACAAAACTAAAACTACAAACAAAGTATGTACTTTATACATAATTTTAATAGACATAATAATTATCTTCGCTTTCAATTAATCGAATTATTCAGCGTAGTTAAGAAACTACACGGAAAAAATTGGATTAATTGACATTCCTTCAAACTATCACAAATTGAGCCCCATTTCTGGAATTATCCGCCCCGACCTGATATTACACGAAACTAACTAACTATGACACGAAAAAAGGTAAAAGAAATGGGTTTGTGCCAGGTCTACACGTGCGGGTGCCGACTGGACGCGATAAGTCGATTTGATTGATGATAGTGATGTGTGTGCCGAAGCCGAGGCGTCAGCCCTGATGGACATCCGAACACCTATTCCATTTCAAACGGAATTCTGAGGAAACTTTGGCCTTTCATTGGCAACCAATGAGGCAATCGTTGTAATCTGACACAGTTTAAAATTTTTAAATGAAGATAGATCCGTGCACGTTCCTATACCAGAGACACATTCTTTTGTCGATGTTTTTTTTAAATCAAATTTAAAAAAGAACGTTCTCTTTTTTAATCGTTCTTGAGAGTATCTTTAAAGATTTGATTCTTTGAAATCACGAGTTTTAATTTGCATTGTTCCGGTTTTATTAAGAAAAGTGAAAAATTTCAATTTAAAGGAAATAAATACCTAGCCAAATACGTTCAGTTCTTTAGTTCCTTTATATAAAACTCTCGTGTACCTATGTGATACATAAGATATTTTTATTATTACATTACATTCTGTCCGCGTCATCGCTCACGCTGTATTAGCAATTATACTCGTACCTACCAAACTTCATTTCTATGTTATTTATCGCGAGAAATACACGTATTTATTTAGTAGCAATTTTGTTAGTTTCGTAGAAAACAATTGAAAAGCATTGTTTTATAAGAAATACTAATTGAAACATAGTTTATGAAATATTAGATATTTCGTAGAATTTTACGTTTCAAGTTTGCAATAGAGTTGAAAATTGTATATATCTTTTTCATTTCGTCTTTCCAA
This sequence comes from Lithophane semibrunnea, assembly GCA_947363905.1. Lineage (NCBI taxonomy): Eukaryota > Metazoa > Arthropoda > Insecta > Lepidoptera > Noctuidae > Lithophane > Lithophane semibrunnea. The sequence continues at coordinate 8,420,262 of OX376201.1, read as the reverse complement.
AGAGGAAGGGATAATAAAGAGGGTGGTAAAACGTTGCAACTAATTAGAACTTTACTCACTTATCATCTAAACGGGTCTCCAGAGAGTTAGGGGAGCTCAATGTCATCGGTTGAGCCCGTTCAGCCGTCTTGACGGCTTTCTTATGTTTTGACTTCCATAATTTAAATAAAGCACTGATTAATTTCAGGGTAGGTACTTACTATTTTAGATGTAATTGCTTACCATTTCTAATAGCTAGCTTTTCATGATTATTTTCCTTCTTCTTCTTTTAAAGCCCCAACTGTCACTAACGAGAAACAATAGAATTTTAATTCTTATCGCCTTCTAAAGGCCAATCGACTGTTGAACGGATAACGCTATACTTACCTACTTGCGTTTGTTTGCGGTGAAAAGCGTGGATGGTTTCCATGCCATCATGCGGAAGCGCTGTGCGTCTATTATGAGGCCAGCTCGAAAAGCCTTCTGAGCGTGTTCGTGGGCGGCTGGGACTCGCCGATGTGGCGGCACTGGATGCGACTACGCACTGCGGGTGGACGCGTCCAGGGCTTGGCTTAAACTGGCACTCCTGTGCGGTGCCACTTTGTGATTTTTATTTTTGGTTTTGTATAATACTAACAATAGTTTTATAAGGTTTTTGTGTTAATAACAGTTTATGGAATACGTGTGAAATAAATGTCTTAAATTAAATTAATTATCTGGCAATCTACGAAGGCCTCGATCTACCAAATATCCCAAAGACTAGATATCTGAAAGTTAATGGTTCTTACAAATCCATTGGCATCGATTGCATTGAATAGCAGAAAAACCTTGCCTGGAACGTTTAGCCCAAGAGTCATTCACAAATCTTTACACTTTTATGTAGCGTGGCAGAATGAATAAGTCAACCTCGAATAGGTGCTTATTGCATAGAAAACTGTGGGGCGCTCACAATTTTTCCGTCCACTAATTTATTCAGTGCATGACTCCAATTATGCAGTGGGAACGGAATAAACTTCGTTAGCATGTAATTAATGGGCTTGACAATTTGGTGCGGAGCTTTAATTTAGCATATTGTCTCTGGCTCCACGTCTACATAGAAATGAGAGTCGTAAAAAAGGTAAAATTCTGTGGAGGTCGGATGATCTTTTTACGAAAGAGGCTGGTTGGCACGTACCTAGCTTTTTGGGTGAGCTTAACACTTTGTCTAATTAACAAAATTGTTTAGTGGGAGCTAGTTTAGATTTTAGGATGGACAAAGTAACAAAGTAATTATTTGAACACGAAATTCTGGAGGGTTTATGTTAAAATATTTGTGTTAACCTATGCAGATACCTATGTGATACAAAATTGGGAAAGCCATAATGGAATATATATTACTTGTTAAAAAAACGCTTTTAAATCCGTTAATTCAGTAAGCTAATCGCAAATAATAACATTAAACTTGGCGGCTTCACCTAAAAAAATTAATTGCTTAACAAAATATTTGTCCAATTATCGCAAACAAGACAAACATGATGTTTGGCCGACCTTCTCCCTCGGCGGTGCGGGAACTTCTGACAATTCCACTAAATTACAATTAAATATACAACATGAATTCTCATTTTGGCTTGAAATTCACGTTGTTCATGTCGTTGGTCTTCAAATTCAGCGGCCTAGACATTATTTTGACTTTAAATATACTGAAAAACGTAGCGTAACTTATAATTATACCCAGAACGTACGTTGGCTTTTGTGTTGTTTTTCTCAGAAGTGCGGTTCAAGAATAATAAAATCAATTATAGAAATCAATCCCTAAATCTAGCATGGTAATTATGGTCTCAAAAAAGTGGGCTACTAGGGAAAGGGCCTCTTCTCATACAGAGAAAGTATGAGGCCAAGTTTGATCACCACGCTTGATTGTGGCCTGATGAAAAAACATACCTAATCATTTAAGTTTGAATTGTTACGATGTACGATGTACTATGTGTCCTAACTTTAATATGCGAAAGTGTTTGTTTGTTACGCTTTCACGCTAAAACGGCTGAACGGATTTGGATGAAATCTGGCACAGGGGTAGACCATGACCTGGAATAGGGCATAGGATACTTTTTATCCCGATATTCCCACGAGATCGAGACAAACGCGGGTGAAACCGCGGGCGCAGCTAGTGATAAAATAAAGTATTCTTCTATTCATAAAACGTATATGAATTAATTCGATTAAAGAGAAACGGCTAAAGCAAAATATTAAAACATTATAAAATATTAAATCATATTATAGAAAATGGAAATACGAAGTTAATTAATATTCAAAAGTCGTTAACAAAGTTAGTTTATTTTCAATTTGCGCGTTTATTTTCTGCCTTTAAAGTGTTGAACCCTTTTAGTGACTAGTAAAATAGTTACTATAACTAACTTTAACTATTTCACCGGGGAACGTGTTTAATAAGGTGGTTTTAACTATAAACGGATATTTCAGTATTATTTTAACTAATATTCTGATATTGAAGCGTTTATTTGGTTAAATAGCATTTTTTGTTTGTTTGTTTTGTTTGAACCAACCTTTGTTTTTTATTATTATTAAGTATTCATTTATTAATTCGAGTTACAATGACTCATATACAATATCCAATATTCAATACAAAACAAAAAAAAAACGTATTTTCAGCACTTCGACGACTGTAGGTGACGTGCAAGTCACTGCAGCGTCGTCGTATTTATGGACAGTCGAGCCCATAGAAATTTTATCTATGGTCGAGCCTGTCAGCTATCATTATCACGCTGTTGGGGCTGCCGCGCACACTGCGCACCAGACCCCTAAGCACCCTAAGCAGTCGACGACGTTTATAGGTAAGTAAGCAAGGGTGGTAATGGTTAATTTGAATATTAGTCGTCATTTGTTTCGTTATTTCCCGTGGAGAAGGAAATACCAATATCCTCGAAAATTACATTTTCGAGGATATTGAAGAGGTTTCCGGAAGCTGCATCATAAAAGGGAGCCATTGTATGTATTTAACTTTAGTTCAGTTTCGTTTTAGTACTATTTAAGCACTTACACGTTGCAAGTATAGTACATATAGTGGTATAGCCTAGCCTTTTCTTAACTATGTTGGGGTCGGCTTCCAGTCTAACCGAATGCAGCTTAATACACGTAGCAAGTAATATACATAACTATTTAGCTGGAATCTTTACCTGAACACACACCTTTGTCGTCCTATCGGGGGGTATCCAGGCGTGATGCTTTGTTGTCTGTTTTTGTAGTATGTGCTATGTAGGTAGGTATCCGGGTTTTTCTACTAGTTCCGAACTAAACTTGACCATTAATTCCTATAATTTACGGACCGTTATTGGTTAATATTAAGACTCTTGTATCTTTAACAATAATGAATCAAATACCTCATAACTTTGCATGGTACCTACAGGTTCTCATATGGAAGTAGCTATCACAAGTAAAATTAGTTTACGAATCTATTATGTACCCACTTTGGCCATAAAAAAAGCTACCATTGGTATGCAAAATGATTCGTTTTTGTTTATAGGAACCGAGCTTATGTCATTAGCTGGACAAGCGTTGAGGGTTGCGCTAATAAAAAAAAAGAATTCAAACTGTAAACATTTTAAAATAAAGAAGAAACAAAAATGGACATTTTTAAATAAAGAAGAAACAAAAACGGACATTAATTATTCAACTCATGCTCACATTTAAACTCACACCAATACCAGTGAGTACAGTTACAACCTTCTAACTCTTAACACGAGTACGAACCGACCGGATTGTCGAGGATTTGGGCTCGGATTGTGATCATTATCCCCAGATTCGATGGAAGCACCCTACTTTTATAAATCCCTGTAAGAGCCCTCCTAGACGCAAATACTTGCTCAACATGTTTCAAGATCTTGTTTCGATATCGGTGGGTTTTATTCACGGCTATTTGCATGTTTAGTTTGTTCCTTTTAGTGTGGTTTGTGGATATAGTTTTGTGGAACTTGCGTGGGCGGTTCTTCGTCTTTTAACACTAGACTATCAGGGGTTTTCACGTAAACCAATAAATTCGCCGGAATATATTTAGAGTCTATCAGGATTTAGATAGTTCAAGTATGACCTAAGCGTTCGGGAACTGATGGATGGGTTTACGGGTCTTTATGAAGTTAAAAGAGATACCTACCTAGTATTTTCGTATTTCTTCAGTAGTCATGGTGCGTACCTAATGTTTCTGCAACATGAATGAGAGGCCTATAGTTTAGCGATATCCAAAAATATGCGTTTAATCGTTTTTGTGACCGTACAGGGGTGTGATTCTGTAAGACCTCATTCTAAACTTCGAATCTGAATCCACTGTGATGTTCTTGATTGGCATTCTTAAAACTCGGTTAATACACTAGCGCTACCCTTGCGAGCGTGTTAGCGAGTTGAACTAAATTGACCGTGAGATTTTGACAGATAGAGAAGTATGTGATGACGTAAGAAGTGGCATTCAGTAAGGTAATTCCCCCGTCACTTCGACGCTCACTTCGCACTCGAACCCGATTCCAAATTCGAAGAGAGAGTGAATAGCGATGTGAGATGCGAGTTGTTGTTTGAATTTTACAGAATCGACGTACAGGTATTGCCTGAATCGTTGGTTGATAGCTCTTTTAAGATCAACCGATCCAAATGCACATTCAACATTAGTTTCAAATCAAGCGTGTGAGGAATATTTACCATCACAAAGACACAAATCCAACATTTTTTATTCTTACGGACCCGACCTTAACTCATCGACTTCAGCGAGCGCCCATAACTTATTGTCGGACTGCTTTAGCTATATATTCTTTTGTCGCGATAGATCTTCCTCCTCTGAATACAATATGGACGGGAAGTTTATTGTAGAACCAGTCAGCTGAATAATGATTTCGTGGAACTACGCTTTTAGCGTTTTAGCTCTTTTCAATGTAATGGAGGTTGTCTAAAATGTGCTGATGGTTGATGAACTATAATTGAAAGCCTTGAGCGGAAAAAATATGGCCTTAGAAATCTGTCTGTATATATCAAGGATAAAGTAAATTGGCTATGCTTTACGAGTAAGTCACTGTAATTGGAGTTATTTAACTCGACTGGACACTTGTTTGGTAAATAAAAAATGGCGTTATTTTTCAAGAGTGGGGAGCGGGATGCATAGTTTGTAATTCAAAATTTAAAACCACTCCAAACATAAACTGAAAAATATAATATAATAATATTTTATTTTAAAAATAAAATTATCTATAGGTCATCATCATCATCATTTCAGCCGAAAGATATCCACTGCTGGACGTAGGCCTTCTCCAAGCACCACCACTTCGACCGGTTCTGTGCGCATTTATTTATTTATTTAATACTCTAAGCACACAAATGTACAGAGGCGGACTTAATGCCATAGGCATTTTCTACCAGTCAACCTTTGGGTATTCCCGCATTCCCGCGGCCTTCATCAGGTCATGGGTCCACCATGTAGGGGGCCTCCCAACGCTACGTCTTCTACATCTATAGGTACTTAGATTATGTTACCTTATTTCATGAATAAATTCCTGTGACCGCCTTTATTTGGACAGCCCAAACACAAAATTCATCCAAATTAAACAACGGCTTCATTGTACCAAACAAGAGCAATATTTCAGGAATATTAATTCTCGGTGCGCATTAAGAGATCCCAATATAAGATACAGCTAAAAGCCCTAATCAATTACCAGATAACATCGACCCGTATTGCCCTCCATAATTTGGGATAAATGTGTCAAAGAGAGACCACTATCGGATAAGAATTACGTTAGTATATCGCCTGTAAAAGAATTTTCTTTTGTGTTTAGATACAGTTTAGTTTTATTGTCCATTGTGTAGCCTGAAGGCTATTTACCATCATACAACATTACACGTTCAAAATATAGCCGCAATCTATAATTATCTATCTATCTATACATACTAATAGCGCAGCCGCGAGGCACACTTTTTTTTTTTCTAGGTACCTACACTTTGAAATTGTTTCTTTTATTTTTATTTTTTTTTTCGTTTACATGTAGTTACATTGTGTTGTGTACCTTGTCTGTGCTAAATAAATGTATTTTCTTATGTATTTCTAATAATAAAGCTGAACAGTTTGTATTTCTGTTTGTTTGTTTGAACTCACTAATCTCTGGAACTACCAGTCGGATTTGAAAAAATATTTTTGTACTTAATAGCCCGATTCTTGAGGAAGGCTTTATTATAGGTAATTTAACATCACGGTATGAGCTGATGGAGCTGAGCAAAAAAAAATTCATAAAGAATGTTAAGCGAAAACGAAGTAATCGTGCGGACGACGCGATGCGACGCGATGCGACGCGACAAGCGGACGAAGTCGTGGGCAGATGTTAGTCTAACGAGGCATTTTTGACAGATTGAGACTGAGATCAGAATGTGAACGTTCTGTAAACAAATTGCCCCGCTGGGTTTTGACCGTAAAATTGAGTTTATTTTCTCGATAAAGTTTCTAACACAAATTATGTGCTGTATAAAAATTCACGATCACTGCTTCTGATGTAGAGAAACTGTCGATAAAAGTATTTTGTATTGGTGTATAAATCCCCGAACAGAGAAAATATTGTTTATAGGTACTAGAAATAATGTTCCCGGTAAAATAGATTAGTTGGTACTTGGTAAATACTGTATAAAAGTGTATCTTGCCGCTACTTGTTATTGTATAGTCGATCTCGTAAGTACTTACCACTTTTGACAAAAATTCCCACTAAATTGTTACTTCACTAAGGGAGAGTTATCTAACTGTCACAGACAGAAATAGACCTTGTCGTGACGTGCAAGTGATATTAAACCTCAGAGTGTAGAGCAATAAATTACGAGGTCGACTATACTTATCTGTACAGGGACTATACGTATCTGTACAAAAAATCAGCTGTTCCCTACCGTGGCCACTGACGAGGTATGCGAACATAAATGTAGGGAACAGCTGATTTTTTTTTCGCGATTTTCGGTTTTGTCCCATAGTAAAAGTTGTTCATAATGATGAGTACAATTACAGAGGATTTGAACGACTATTGATGTGCCTTGGACTGAGTAAAGGTAGAAGTAATGTCTTCAAAACTAAGTGGTTACATCCGTGGCGGACGTGGGTGTGCCGCCCATACATTCTTGCCCACGATCCTTTAAGCCTTTTACTAGGTGACATAATAATTTATTAATTTTCAATCGTTAAACGTTTTTATATACGACGTATTTTTTATGTTAGAAACACTAACATAAATTACGAAACAAAATGTCGGTCATAATTACAGGAACAAGTGTTATCGGTACCACCCAGCTAATGTTTGAACCTATACCCACATGACATACTATCCTCCCCTGCAATTACGGAACCCACCTACCAACTTAAACAAATATTCCTTCCGCATTTCGGTTCAAAATAAAACGTTCGTTTTCGTTTGCCACTTAAAATTCAACCTGAAAGCTGAAAAAGAAAACGTTGGGACATCAAACAAACAGCAAATTATCCTAATTCAATAAAATCCTGTGTAGGGACGTCACAGGGACCCCAAAAGGCTGTGGACCGGACTAACTTAATAATAAAGGCCCCTAATGTTTCGTCATTACCTGCTGGTATAAAAATGACGCCTGATATTTGAGCACCTGTAAAAGTCACTGAATTCGTGAAGTGTTTCTCCGTTCGTTTGAGTGACATACAAATCTTAGTGGATTAGCTTGACGTTTAGGGAAAATTATGTTTGTAAGTTAATTTTTTGAGGAATGAGTGACATTAGAGATTTTATGGCTCAATTTGTCTGTAAAGATACCAATATATACCTACTGACGATTGTAAATAATACTTAATATGAGTGTCCTACTAGAAGTCTGTTTTTATACAAAGAGGTCGAGCATTTATCACGCAGTCCATTGCTTGGAATAATAATTTACATTCATTATTTTTGTTTTGCGATTACTTCTTGAGTTTGACTCTCCGTCTATTATGAGGTTATAAGTCTTCAGCTGAATAATACAGTATGTTATCTAACGAAGGGCGTTCCCTTTAACCTGCATAGCGTCTAAAAATGCCACAATAAAGAAGCTTATTTTATTTTTTATAGTAAAATATTCACAAAGAATATTAAATTGATACGGAAAAGAAACACTCTGTACTCACACACTTGTCACACTTGTCTTTCTCCGTTCAAATACAAGTGTGCGTGTACAGAGTTTCTTTTACGTATCAATTTAATAATTTTGTGAATATTTCACTACAATTTTTTTTTTTTTTAGCTAAATTTCTATTTGCATGTATATACGCTATACTATTGCGGGCTAACAGGAACGCCCTTTGTTAGTTAACATACTGTACATCACTTCCTCCATTTTTAATAACATTGCGGTATCTATTTTGAATCTCAATACCGTATTTATCACGCGTAAAAATTCATAGCAGTTTCCTTACTCTGCTACTTTTGTTAAAGATTTATTCGAGGTTTGCTGCTGTCGGATATTTGTTTACGGAGTGTAGGATAGCAGAATAAATGTATATTATGAAACAATAAATCAAAGATATGGAGCTAGTGCTGTAATGCAATGTGTTTCCGAGACATTAGTATTCTGTTTTCCTGTTTTACTTCACATAATATTAGCATTTCTTGTTTTTAGGACAGCCCTATGTAGTTTTTGTTGTTTATTACGTTTTGTTCGGAATATGTTAGAATTTCTTGCTTACTCATAAGTAAGTGTGAGTTATGATTATAAATGTTGTAACCAGATTAAGCAACTTGTACGTGGTTTTGTTTCACTTATGATAAAATTGGGTAGGGTAAGTTTAGTTAAAGTCATACCTGATTACCACAAAACCGTGTTTATCAGTTGTTAAGCCTAAACACCTTTTAAACATGACATTTCTGTATGGAGTTTGACATAAAACTGACATTAAACACGCGTTGAAAGAGTGTCTAAGTGGTTGTGGTAAGGCCCTCCGACTCTCAGATTTTTAACTCTATGATTGCATTATACAAGGAAAATTTATATCAGAATCTGTGTCTCTCTGTGCCGTCAAAAATCGTAAAGACATTAAGTTTAAAGTAAAACATACGTACCTTCAAAACAGTACAAATATAATTGTCAAAAAAGTAACAGAACACAGAACGAAAAATCCCTCGTCCATTTACATATTTCACACTTAGTTAATTGACTTTGCTGCGACGCATCCAGACTGGCAGGACGGACATCCGCGTTAACAGCCGTCCAAATTGCCTTAAACAGATCGACAAAACAATACCAACCTTAGTAGTATACTATAAGGTTGGAATTTGCTTGTAGGGCTAATGGACATCAGCACTTTTGTTTCAATTACACTACGGGAAGCCAGGCTGTTTTTTCTGTCTCCAGTTACTGGCGGATTTGCATGCTATTTGTTCAGTTGCATGCAGAATCCTTTGATTCATTTCTAAGACTTTTTGTCACCGACTTCATTGTCATCGTATGGAGTGTAATGCCTGTTGAAATTGTGTCCTCGATGCTGCTTTTACGGAAATTGGATGTCAATACGATTGTTTCCCGCACGAGACGGCGAAATGGAAAATGTTCTGTTATTGTTTTAACAAAACCTGCGGCTAGCTGGTTGTAATTAAGTAATGGAAAAGAATGCGAATGTATTGAATTAACTCTTTGCCTTTTCTTTTTAGGTTATGGTGATATCGTGCAGGTGGGAAGTAGCAGCATTCATATGATGTTAAACTTGGTCTTTGCCAGATTTGGGGAAGATTGAGTAATAAATTACGTAGCCAAATATTTTATTGAATGCTTTTCGATAAAGACTTTCCTGTTTCATTGGCCATCGTGACTTATGTTCAGTCAGGGAAATTAATTGCTAACTAAGCGAAATTCATACAACAATATACGGACTATACAGACAATTTAAATTGCCAATTAAAAGTGAATTATTTTTAAAAGAGTGGAGTTTCTTGCCGGCTCTTCTCCATAGGAAACGACTAATTGGAACCGTGCACCTAGCTTCTGACGTTTCATAAGTGCCCATGTAGGTTTATGTGAAATAAAATATTTTGATTTTGGTATTCTTTCTTATCGCCTGAAGTCTGAAGTAACACCTGTTAAGTGGTGCAGAAATCGATTAACATGCTATGGGCATATGATGCGCAGGAATGAGGAAAATGTCGTGAGGAAAGTTTTGAGTATGATGTCGATGGCTATAAGAGGGGAAGACCAATGAAACGTTGGATGGACTGTGTGAAAGATGATATTATATATGGCTAGAAAGGGGGTGACTACGACTACCGAGATGACGACTAATAGCAAAGTATGGAAGAAAAATACATGTTGCGCCGACCTCTAATAAATTGGGATATGAGCAGGAAAATGATGATGGATACAATTTTCTTAACATTTAATTTCCCTGAATTTATACAATATACAAGACTTTGGTCTCGGTTTATGTAATATTGATACTTCTAAAGTCACTAGGGTAAATGGAAAATACATTGTTCTGTTACCCTAGACTAAAAGAGACTATTTCTCTTTACTCTAGGAAGCAAGATTACATCACAAAACATTTTCTTAAAATATCTACCTTATATGTATACAATACATGTAAGTACAAAGTTTATCTTAATTACGGTTACCACAAAGTTTCACTTTCATAATACGTAGTTCTGAAATAGCCCAATGTAAGCGAAAGGCTTAATATCCTTACTTTAAGATAAACTTTTGAGCCTCCCTAGGGCGTTTACTAAATTAGTTTAAACGAAACTAACTTTGGTACCGACTCAAGTAGTTTATTGTTTACTAAGTTAGTGTGTAGAAAGTGATAGTTATACTTATTGTCCACCGCACAACGTCAACGGGACTTCAACGAGAAACGAGATTATTCGAACCGACCGTGACGACCCGGTGGTGGTGTGCGGTGGATACGCGGCCATAGTAAATGTATGTATCGCTACTTCGGCGCCGTCATCTCGTTCTTGTTGACTTTCCGTTGACGTGACGGTGGACAAACGGCGTAGGCGGTAGAAGACAATTTGTGAGAAGTTTTCATTAATGATATTAAAGTTACCTACCTACTGTAGACTCTTCCGTCATGTAACCTAGCTGTAGGTAATCTTAGCCACTTTCGGCATCTCAATATTGTGTTTAACTTTTGTACCTGCTTATGTATTACCTGAATAATTAACAATTTTCTAATTCTATTTTATATTAATTTGTCTGTTAACGGGTCGGTTCGAATCCACACAGGCACTTTACTTTGTGTACATTATTTCATCATCACTGCTCTCAAACGGTGAAGAAAAACATCATTAGGAAACCGTTATGTCCTAGAACCAAAAAATGGAAGACATGTGACATCTACCAACCTGCACTGGGCCCACGTGGTAGATTACGACCCATTTCCTCGTACCGAGAGGACGCCTGTGTCCCAGCAGTGGGAACATTGTGGGCTGATTATTCTACTTGGCTGTTAGAACCATAGCAAAGTAGAATCGGAGCTATCATACGCCCGAAGCTAAAAGCGCGATTTTGAACGGGTCCAGCGCGTATGATACCTACGTTCACTCAGAATTGTTTCCGGTACAGCTCTGTCTGGTTCAAAGTGTCATACGTCACGAAGCTGCAATGCAATTATGAACACTTTCGGGAGTTCTCCTTTTTTTCTATGATAGTAATTACCCCCGCGTTTTACACAATACAAGTTGCGATATTTGTTTCAACAATTTTTGTAAGAGACTTGTTGAGTATGAAACATCCTCTATCTTAATCCTAACTTTAATAAATGCGAAAGTGAGTTAATTTGTTTGTTATACTTTGACGCTAAAACGGCTGAATAGATTTGGATGAAATTTGGCACATGGGTAGACCATGTCCTTTTTATCCCGGTAGTACGTTACCGTGGGATTATTTCCGACCTATATAGCATTTGCCTCCACGCGGCAAACAATAAATTGGCGCGAGGCTACCTACAGCTACCGTATATTCATTTTACGTACCTAACTATCGAATTAAAAGAAAAATTGTTATAAGCCTTGAGTTTATTTTATTAGCACACAGCTTGTTCAATTTATTGTAATAGCTTAAATCTTGAACTAACCTCTTCCCAATTATGTTTGGGTCAGCTTCCCGTGAAACCAAGTTCGCCTGAATATTGAATTTTGGACAGAGCAACTGCCATTTGACCTCAGCAATTACTGGAACACCGATATTCCAATTTTAGACAGTTAGAGTCTGAACTTTGGGGCCTTGTGTTGAAGTTCTTAGCTGCTAAGGTATTTTAATGACACTGACGTCAAAAGGTGCTCTTCAACGATAGAAAAACTTTCACAGAAGCGTAAAAATACTCATCCAACCATGTAGCGATTGTTGCCAGCACATAAAACGTAAGTTCTTGAAAAGTTTTGATGATTTTTTTTCACAAAATTAGATATTTAAGATAGTTATATATTAAAAATAAAGATAAAAGAATTTACCATTTTTTTGACATTTTCAATCCTGAAGGGATTTCGCGATTACATTTATTTTACTTTAAAAATTGGTGTGCTGTAAAATTTCTTAAATTCGAAACCATGTCTCATGCATAATGGATGAACTTCTGATAAATATAAGACGCCGATTTATATCTGAAACAATATATTTTAGAATTTCAGTCCTTCTATACATCATTATTATAAACTAGCTGCGCTCCGCAGTTTCACCTGCGTAAGCCTCGATCCCGTGGCAATAAGGTTAATAAAAAGTATCCTATGTCCAAGTCATGGTCTGCCTATGTACCAAATTTCACGTAAATCCGTTCAGCCGTTTTAGCGTGAATGCGTAACAAATAAACAAACTCACTTTCGCATTAATAATACCTATTAGTTAGGATTAACTGATATCAAATAATATTCTTTATTTTATTAGAATTTAGTACTATTTGTTTAGTATAGAATTTGCAAGATTGTAATTAATATTTCGCAGTATCACAAATTGAAAATCTCGCAATCATGGACATTATTTTGTCTAGAGACAAATAAATGGCTGTGACTAGACTATGATCAAGATTAGCATAGTTCATAGTCAAGCATTAACTTAATTTAAATGTAAAGTAATTTAAATTAAAGATTAAGGTTCGGTAGGTATTGTGTAACAGAAAATAATACTTCTAATGACTTCGAATAATTTCAATCGATTCGATAGTCTCTTGTTTTTGTTACAAAAGAAAAACATAATTATTTTCCAGCTTTTTATCATCCCGGGCACGTCTTCAAAGTCCCCACAAGGGGGTTATTGGCCTTCCCTATAGACACTACCTACTAATAGCTACATGATATGCCGAAATTTTATTTATTACGTGGTGTGTGAAAATCAAATACCCAGTTAGTTGGCTTTATCGTGGACTGTAATACTATATTTACCCAAAGATAATGCCTTGATTATAGGTTACTAGCTGCGCCCCGCGGTTTCACCTGCGTAAGTCTCGATCTCGTGGGAATTTCGGGATAAAAAGTATCCTATGTGTTAATCCAGGTTATAAGCTATCTGTTTGCCAAATTTCATCCAAATCCATTCAGCCGTTTTTGCCTGATTGAGTAACAAACATCCAAACACACAAACACACAAACTTTCACATTTATAATATTAGTAGGATAATGGACTATCAACTATCAATGGTTTTAGCCGATACCTTGCAGCAGTGGCTCACAGACGCACAATCTAGCCTGCTCGCTACCATAGCCAAGATGCTGTTGGTGCAACCCCATCAACACCAATGCGTTATTGTATTGAACGCGAAGGGCGCTGTTTGATTTTGATTATGGAACTCGAATAAAAAGATCAAAAGAAAAACAAAAAAGATCGATCGACAACCAGCCAGACATATAGTTTAATTACCCCACTTCTTATTCATTCCAACGTTGAACTCAATGGGACTTCAAACCAGGAGCTGCACTACTTTTTTCCGAACGATTCCTTAATTTGCGAAGTTTCCAACGAACGCGTTTTAGTATTCGCCATGCGCAATGTAAACGGAGCTAACTCGAAGTCTGAACTAACTTTGACAATAATCAACCGTGGGGAAAATCACCCACAAGTCGGTGGAAACAATGTAGACAGGACGAATCGTCTTAATTCTGTGTAAACATGTGAGATTTGAACATTGACATTGTACTTACAAGACGTATTTGTAGGTAGGTATGTATGGGTTTTAGTTAAATAATGTGTGAATTTCATGGCTTTACATTTAAACGTTAATAGCGAGTAATCAAGTTAGTAGCGAGTAAGCGAGTAATTTGCAATCCTAAGCTCAAGATACTTTTGCAAGTGTTAAGGTGGCCATTATTATAATTTACAGTATTTCAGCTTTAAAAAAAATTGAAACCATAGCTATGTCATACTTACATACTTACTACATTAGGTTTGGTCAAAGAAACTTCTAGATACCTACAAGTTTGTTTGCAAAAATAGTTTTATTTCATTACCTTGTTTGTACTTTTTCATACTATCAAGATGCAGCTTTTGTAAATCCTTAGCTACAGGAACTTTTTATTTTATCTATTGAATCCGTAGAATATACCTACGATTGCTTTGACCATGTCGACGTACACATTCGCGTGACCGCAATCATCGCATGTCAGAAGCGAATATTGTGTAAATAATTGTATTATTTTCTTTGAACTTAAGTGATTTTGCTGAACTGAAATCGTATTTTAGATTACCTTCCACAATTCTGGAATAAATTGCAATCAACAATTACTGGCTTGGTTGTTTTAATTCATACATCTATTTAGCACGCTACACTTTTTTGTTTTGATTAGGCTTCAATGGTTTGGACTTTGGACTGTATTTCGCCCACAAACACGGAATGCTGGCTACAGCTGCCGGCGCGACCATTCTGTGCTTCGTGATTTTGCCTGATGTGAAGTGGGTTGATTTTAATAAGTATGCTAATGTCATTTCTTAGGGTTCAAGCTATCTGCATACCCATCAAAGTTGGTTCATTGATTTAGCCCTGAAACCGTAGGTATAAGTTACAAACATACATATACGTTAATATAATTATTGATTCCTTTTCTTTCCGAGGTCCGTTGAACTCCAACATTTCAATACAATGTACCTACCGTGAGGAAATGTGCTCAATGGCTCAATATCAATAAATCCTGGGTGTTTAATGCTCTAAAACGGCGATTGGTAGTGCCACCCGTCATTAAGCGAGAATTATAGCGATGGGCCAGCATTCACCACGGTGACTTGCATTCTAATTAGTCTGCCTCCTCCACCATAGAATAATTTATAGCAAAACTTTTTGGTGGCTTTGGAAAAGGTCCTCATAATAAAATTGAGTGTAACGGAATGTTTTTCCTAGTGGTTTGATTTATTTTTCATAGCGTTTTTAAACATGCACATTTTTTTTGCTGACAAATAAAAGTCACATTATGCGCTTCCAATAATATCCGAACAATTTATTGAACGTTGACGTACCGTACCGTATGCTTTAGCGTCTTTTAAGATGAAAACGAAAACATAAATAGTAGGCATTCGACCTACGTATTTTACTCTCTGAATAATAACTTCGTTATCCCGAAAAACAAAAATAAAAGCAGTAACACCCATTTACGCTGGCAGGTAATTAAAAATTGACGCGTCACTGGGAACTGCAAAGAGGTACCAACTGCGATCCGCCCCTAACTATTTAGATGGAGTTGTTTGAAACTACGTTGTCGCTAATTAGGCCGGTTCATTCCCGTATTGCCGTACTACGGCGGTTTCACGGCTGGCAAACCCGTGTATATAGAACTATTTGCACTTAGAATAGTTTACGATTTCAATTATGGCACCGTGCGTAACTATCTTTTTATGCTGACGGACGGAATTAGGCATTGTAATTGGGTTGTTTAATATGCAGATTGAGTTTACGTAGCTATTGTTTTACGGCGAGGATTTAAGCTTAAAAATATGTATCAAATAATTGTTAGTTAATGTTTAAAAAAATTAGCTATAAATATTTTATAAAAAGTATTTTACGGAATATTTATAGTATTTTATTTACACTCCGTTCTAGAATTATCGACGTATTATTGTGGGTGAGTTTACAGGGGGCCTACCACCACCTCTTACAGCAGTATTATTTTAATCTTACTTCAGTGAGGGAAAGAGATGGAGTTATACGTCCTGCAGGTCTGAATGTCATATAATATTTCTCAAACGGATATTACTTTTACTATCTCAAATTGAGCTGTGTGTTATTAAATCATTCATGGACTCTGAATGAGACGATATAAGTTTTATTGTTATAACGCGTGGGCGTGTAGTGTTCCTCAAGTGTTTAATAGATAAAAATAAGCTATTTCAGGTCATTATGTACTTTCTGAGTTTATCTTGGAGATTACTGACATCGGTGTAGGAAAACATCGTGAGGACACTTGGACTTAATCGCCACACTTCTTGTGTAGGCGTGGTGATCAATGCATATGCCTTCTCCGTATGAGAAGAGGTCATTGCTCTGCAGTGGGATAATAATAGTCTGGTATTCATCTCATCATCTGCCTAGCCTTTTCCCAACTATGTTGGGGTCGGCTTCCAGTCTAACCGGATGCAGCTGAATACCAGTATTTTACATGGAGCGACGGCCTATCGGACCTCCACAACCCAGTAACTGGGTAATACGATACCCCTTGGTAAAACTGGTTGTCAGACTTTCGGGCTTCTGACGACCCGTAACGACTGTCAAAGATCCACAAATGACAGCCGGGACCAACGGCTTAACGTGCTGTCCGAGGCACGGAGGAGTCTCGAAATGTAAAGATTGTCACCCATCCAAGGACCAACCCCGGCAAGCGTAGCTTAACCTGACGAATCTATCCGTGCGGCTGTTATTACTTAGCCACGAGCTCCTCTCGAGTCTGGTATTATAAGAGTTAAATATGAGCCTTTAGATTTAGACTAACTAATGATATGAGAAATCTAACGATATGAGAAATCTCACACATTTGTCATTAAAAACGAAAACTATAAATATAACACATTTAGGCATTCACAAACATGTGAGCTTAGTTGCGTTGCTGATTTAAGTAGTAACATGAATAAAAGTAATGTGAAGCATATTTTATAACAGTATTTTGTTCAAGTTTATTAAGTCTAGTTTATTATAGCTCTTTAGGCAAATAATTTATGGCTGACATTAGTTTAAAAAGCCATTACAACGAGTTTTAATTATGCCATAACTTTAATTCCAAAAAAAAAACAATCTGCGTAGTCTTTTTTCCAACCATGTTGGGGTCGGCTTCCAGTCTAACTGGATGCAGCTGAATACCAGTACCCATGTTAAATGGAGTGACTGCCTATCTTACCTCCACAACCCAGTATCTGGATAATTCGATACCCCTTGGTAAGACTGGTTGTTAGACATTCGGGTTTCTTCTTCCGTAACAACTGTCAAACATCCACGAATGACAGCCGGGACCAACAGCTTAACGTGCTTTCCAAGGGACGGAGTAGTCTCGGTATGTAAAGATGGTAACCCATTCACTGACCAACCCTGGTAAGCGTAGCTTAACCAGTCAACCTTTTAAGGTCGTTGGTTCATCTAGCTGGTCCATCTATTAAGAATGGCCCACCCGTATCTCAAATTGACCATTACCTTCAACGAACAGGAAGGGTATAAACGTATAAACTGACGTATACTCGTATGTAGTGAGAACACACAAATATCCAAGACTGCAATAACAATTAAGCAAGTTGCAGCAGTTCGTGGTGATTTGGGCCCAGCGCAGTGGAAAATGTGCGCACAATTATTATTACCACCATTGTTCCCGGGTGCCGTTTGCCACATTAGAGGTAGAACAGTATTCTAGCTAGACGTTGATTATGTTTGAAATAAGGACCATTCGCCTTTAACTATGCAGGGGCTCGTGGCTTCATGATAACAGCTGCACGAATCGAACAAGATAGAAGGTTAAGCTACGCTTGCCACGGTTGGTTCGTGGATGGGTGACCATCCATTACATATCGAGGCCCCTCCGTGCCTCGGAAATCAGAATAAGTATCTTTGGTGTTCAATTTTCCTTGTTTGCCACCGACTTCCGAAATTAAACATATTTTTCACATTTTTGTGTTTTTTTTGGAAGTCGGTTGTTTTTTATTTGTAAAAAGTTTTTAGTTGTGATAGGTAATAATACTAGAAATACTATCACCTGCTATGTAAATAACAGTGACGGAGTAACTTAAAACATCGTCTATATAGTGGGCGTGGGAAAAATACCTATTATTGAAGCTAACTCCAAAACTACGTAAGTAAAGTTAATAAAATTTATATGGGACCACATCTGAAGCATGACCTACCAAACAAAAAAGAATCATCAAAATCAATTCATAATTGGCGGAGCAATCGCGAAAATAACAAACACAGAAAAATAAAAAAACATAGTCTAATTGAGAACCTCCTCCTTTTAGAAGACGGTTAAAAATAAAACAATAATGTCATGATTGACACTTCCCGTGACCGAAGGGCTGACTTTTACCTTGGTCAGAGGCTAAGCATTGCCATTCAACGTGGCAATGCCGCCAGTCTCTTGGGTACACTACCAGCCGACAGCGATGCGGAGGAATTTTTCGACACCATATTTTAGATATTAGTTGCTTATTTGTACATACAGTTAGTTTTATATAATATTAGTTAGAAAATTATTTAGTGTTAGATTGTATATTTTATTTAAAGTTGTAAATTAAATAAACTAATGTCATTAATTGCTTATTTGTACAGTTAGTTTTATTTAATATTAGTTAGAAAATTATTTAGTGTTAGATTGTATATTTTATTTAAAGTTGTAAATTAAATAAACTAATGTCAGTTAAGGTTGATTACATTACGTGATTTCCATGATGGAAATAGAATTAGTGACATCGATCAAATTGACGTCATTATTACCCATAAGTATTATTTTCATCCACGATAATTCTAGTAATTTCACGTGACCTTGAGTTTATGACCTACACGTTCAAATTAGGTACTTATGTAAATGGCGATTTCATGATTTATGACATAATTATTTTGTGAATACGGCTTTTTATTATATCTTTGCCCTTGAAGCGAGTTAAGGTCATTTTAAACAATTTGTTTCATCCATAAAAATAAGTCCTCTTGTCGAAATATATTACATAATTACAACCAAGTACCATTACCGTAGCACGAATTCCATTACAGAATACTAAATTCTTAATGTTTCTACCTTGTATTTAATACTGAACCCGGCGTAAATAATTTACTACAAATTAAATATGTATAATTGGTATTGACTACTGTCGTGCCTGCTTATTGGTCGTGTATGAAACGAGCGAGACGGCGTTTCATGCACATGAGTGCGTCTCTTTCAGTTCTGGTACATTCGGTAGCTCAGTGGGACATAAGACAGACAATGAGCAATTGTAAACGGAAGCATTTACCGAACCGCGACTGAGGGTGTCTGTTCCGTCAAATTCTATGTTGAATGTATGAATTATGTGACGGCAATTAAACAGGAGCGCTCTGTTTTAATGATCTGCCATGTTGATACTTCTTACAGGATAAAGTCACGATTTTGTATGTATCTGTCAGATAAGTTGAACTTTTCAGGAAACGGTAACATAACATCACGCCTATATATTCCAGAGGTTTAGGCAGAGGTGTACCTATATCTGTTATACACGAGTGGTATACGATCACATTTTGTCAGTTATGTTTAAGTCCCATGTAACAGGTGGCGAGCTTATTGCCATCACCTGGGCACAAATCCAGACTCTGGACTGCTACTTAGAAATTCCCGACGGGAAACCCTTATGACACTTTTCCTAACTCGGGAATCGCATCTAAGACCGCTCAGCAGTAGCGCTTGCGACCACTAGACCAACGAGGCTGAGCGGATTTGGTAAATCAGGCCATAATGTCGGAAACTATCATATGATGCTAACTTTTCATCATCATAATCTGCCTAGCCTTTTACCAACTATGTTGGGGTCGGCTTCCAGTCTAACCGGATGCAGCTGAATACTAGTATTTTATATGGAGCGACTGCCTATCTGACCTCCATGATAATGATGCTAACTTTTATCGATAAAAAATATTTAAATTAAAAAATTATTATTCTATTATCTATAGTGTCATATTTTTGGTGAAATAATTTATTTTTCTCTCTATCAAATAGAATATTATGCTGATAATAACTATCATTTGAATAAAGCAATATCTAAAGTTTCCATGAAGCGATTGACATCGTTAATTTCGTTATCATTTGAATGTGATTGAATGGCCTAAATTACATAGAATGAATGAATTTCATTAGAATGAATGAAATGAATGAATGATGATTAAGTATCATTATTGAAAACCTACGCGTTTAAGCTAAATGCAAGTATCAATTATAAAGGGTTTCAATTTATCATACCGCACAACGTTGCTATCAAAAACAAATAAATGCAATAAGTTCTTTGAACATTTCACTATAGGTACTTACAGTTTTATGAATTTTCAATTCTACACCTAAAAATAAAATATCAATTTTTCGCGGTAAATATCGCAGAGCTAGAGTTAAAACGTTATAACCCTAAAACCATCGGGCGTCGACGAGACTCATAACCGTAAAATACTTGGAACTTTTATTATAAAAAAATGTTTCACTCCAAGCTTATATAGTTTAAGTTCTGTTCTCGAATAAAATACATTACTCCGATAGTTTTTAGAAACTTAAAGTACAGCCACTGCTCGTGACGCAAAATTCAAAAGCATTTTACTCGTGAAATAAAAATTTCACCTTTGAGAAAAGTCAATAATTATTTCGTAATAGTAGTATTCCGATTATACTATGTTGCTAGCACCATAATTATTAATTTAGAAGAAAATCGCATTTCAATCTTACGTATGTCTAAATATTTACGTTCGTAGCTTAAGCAAACTCTCTCCTGCAAATGTTTGCAACAAAAGAAATAAAGTGAAGAAACAAGTAATTTTTTACGTGAAACAAAACGCTTCCCCTGGATTTAAGATAATGGAAATTCATATGGATATCGACAAAGTTCGCCCTCTGAAGGCAGCCAGATTAAAAGTAAGACCGCTCTCATGAAATTATAATTTAATTTTTTCCCGACGATATTCATTCTCTCTCGAATCCAATTGTGAATGCATGATGCAGGTTGATTCTGCGAGACATTATTTATAGGTACAATTTACTTTACCGCACATCTTGTTACTTTATTCGTCGGAAAATTGGTTTTGTGGTTGAAAGGTTATTTTTATTTCGTTATTAACCTGTTGCGAGTAAGATTTATGAGGACGCTAAGATATTTTTTACTCATTTGAAGATAATACGATTATGTTTGACTGCTAATATCTAGTTAGGTACAATTTTCAGTACTGCAGTGTATCATTAAAACATTTATGCTTATATTGAATTAAGCGCCTTATGTATTGAGATGTTTTGTCACATTCAGTTAATAATTTCATCAGCTACAAATATTTTTGCCGATTTTTTGCTAACGGTGATCTTTGGAGTTTTTTCTATATCACAGGTACTTTAAAATATTATTCAATTTTGTTTCAGAATAAACTTTACACATTTTGTATGTATTACAAAATGATACATAAGTAATACAGTTAGGTATTGTTCAGTCTATCGGTTTATATTAAAATTTTGTCCACAGGTAAATTTGAATTTGCTTGGCTTATTAAATTTTTAATATAAAAGCTTGGATCTCGCGGTATCGTGATATTTTTCTAAATAAAACTACCTATATCAAGTAGATGTACCTATTGTTTTAAATATTAAGTATTTTGTTTCGAAATATACAAATATATTAATTATACTTACTGTAGTAAATTGATTCAGGCGTGACTTTGCGGAAATCCATTATATAATACAATAGACGTAGATATATTTAGTAACCTATTCCGTTTAACTATTCCACAGTCGGAGGACACAGAGCATGTGGGTCCAGCGCTCGGCGTGGCAACACATCCTGTTTGGGTTCGCGACTGGTCAATCGTCATCCTGAGGATGCCTCGTTGAGAGGTGAAACACGTGTCGATTTCTTACAGGGTTTTTTATGACTCTTGAGGAATAGTTAAGCGGAATAGGTTACTAAATATACCTATCTACGTCTATTGTATTTTATACTTAGTATAATTATATGGTTTTATTTTAATGTAAATTATAATGTATTATAATGCAGTGCTATCATACAATGTTTGAAGGTAGAACTTTATACGAAGATTTAAAACATCCTGTACTAAAACACAATCAGAATTAATTACCCAAAAATAATACTGCAGCTTTATTTAATAAAATTTTAAATATGTATAATTAAATTCACATAGACGAAGCTTCGTGTACCTACGAGTGTTTGTCAAATTATCATAAATATGAAACCATCTAATTTTGGTGGTAAAAATTAGTTTCACGAGTCGCGGTGTGATCTGTTTCACAAATGAGCTCGCTTTTGAGCTTTGTCAACAATTTGCAACTTTACCTATTAAGGGCGGAAAATTATAATTTTGTTCTGTCCTTCACTTTGTGTTTTGATATTAACTTGAAGTACGAGCGGTTACTACTAGGTAAACTTATTAACCAGCATTGCTATTCTGTAACCATCTCACCGTGAAAACTTAGGTGAAGTGAGCGCGTCATTGTCATGTCAGTAGGTATACTGATGCTAAGGCAATGAAAGTTCACTCCAAGCTCACTTCACCTTAGTTTTCACGGTGATATTTTTACAGAATAGCACAACAGTACATGACTTTTTATTCATTATTACTTAAGACTGACCAAAGAGAAGAAGAATACTTAAAGAAAATATGTATAAGTCTTATTAAAAGCAATAGAATAAGGACTGCTAATAATTACGGTCCTCAGAATATCGTAGCACGTAGCCATGACCCGTAGGTTCGTAGCAGTAACGTAGCCGTAGCTGCTACGGAACTGCTAGGAAACTGCTACGAATTTTAAGTTGAGTTTTCCAGTGATTATTTTTCGTTCGTACATGAACTACTGAAGTATTGTAATTAAATAATCAGAGAACAAATGTATACATTTTCAGTTAAAATATAAATGATGAAACTACAGGAATGTTTTGCTGAATTATGCCGGTTGTTCGAGTGCGGTCGCGACGGCTTCGAAAATAAATTATTTTATGCATTTGCTAATTTATTCAACTCATTTGTTGCACAGTGGAAATTAATGAAATGAAAATTAATTAAATAATTTGCCAACGTATGTCCGGAATATTGTATTTTCATGTTGAATACGTAACATGTAACGTAAGGTTTTATTGCCTCATAATTGAATGTTTTAAATTATGGAATATTGTGAAAACTACAATTGTGGGAATACGTGATGGCACTTGTAATACGAATGATTTAATAACCTGTGCAGGTATATTTTGCAAACACAACGACATAAATACATAATAATTATTACCCAAAACTTGATATAGCTTGGTATAAACTTAACTTTTTGAATGGCATTTACCTTTTCAGACCTTTATCTAGAAACTGGAAATAAGATGAGACTTTAAATCGTAGTTCTACAAAATAAACTAGAAAGAATTTCGCAACAATTCGCCCAAAACATTCCCGAAACAAATTCTTATCGCTGACGCCGTTATATCGTAACTTTCTACTCAAAACTCTAATGTCTTGCTGATTTTAATAAACGAACGATTTGCATGCAGCCAGTACGATTTACATTCAGATAAGGGTGAACATACTCTGAGAAAAAATTAAACTTCTGTTGTAATACTTACTAAGTTATGGTAAAAGGTGCGAGGAACAAATTATGGGGAGTACTGCGCAATAATAAGGTGGTATATTGTCTCTAAATATTTTAGTATGAAGGCAATTTTGTTCGTTTTTGTTAGCGTCCCCTGAGAAGAAAGTTTATGTGTGTTTATTTTACTCAAACGTTGCCATGGTATACATTTTTTGTACACGTCTGTTCAGTTTATAATTGAAACATTTCCATTACGATACGTATAGTTATTATTATATTTATTAGTCTAAGTTTACTTAAAGCACAGGTGCATGTGAGTTTGACTGCAAAAGCCACTCATTAAGGCGAAAGCTTTAGAGTAGCTCACGAAATTCAAATTTTCTTACGTTTTTTGCAATTTGTAGGTCAATATCAGTTTGCATGTTGTATATAATATGATTCGAGTAACAAATATGGATTTACAGAATTATAAACATTAGCATCAGCAATACAAGTCTCTTAAGTTCATATAATCCTATAGAATGAATTTGAGGATTATTCTAATTTATTACGGTCGCGAATCTTATTTTAATCAACATACAACCTGACACCCACCTGCAAATTGCAAAAAACGTAAGAAAATTTGAATTTCGCGGGCTACCTTAGCGCATTAATGTAGCATAAGCATAATCAGCCTATAATGTTCCCACTGCTGGGACACAGGCCTCCTCTCTTCGAGAGGGAGTGGGCTTTTTTAATCCACCACGCGGGCCCAGTGCGGGTTGGTAGATGTCACATGTCTTCGAATTTTTTGGTTCTAGGACATGCCGGTTTCCTCGCGATGTTTTCCTTCACAGTTTTGAGAGCAGTGACGATGAAATAATTTACACAAAGTAAACCGCCTGTCAGGGTTCGAACCTACGACCTACAACTCGTAAGTCGCGGCCGTTACCACTGGGCCACCACTGCTCTCGCATTAATGTAAAACATACTCATTACCATTGTCACATGGCAAATGCATCGGTGACCACATTTAGTTGTAAAAGACCAAAGAAACCCCAAAACATTAAAGAAGAAAAAAATCCTGTTTAGTGTCAAAGACGTTGAAGTCAATAAGGAAACATTGTGATTTACGAAGCCAATAATTTTATTAGCTTAAACTCAGCAACGTGTATTCACTATCACAGATGACTTAAAAATTACTTCGCCTCTTACTTACTTCGTCTTTACCGTTCGCTTGTTTAAACTCTGACTAATGCGATTGATTACAAGTTATCGTAAGGCATTACGCGAATACTAAGTACTTATGATTATGTTGCTTTTAATTTTAGTTTGTGGAGTTGGAGTTGGTTTTGCAAGGATCGTGCGAGGTGGCGTTCCGTAGTATCTTTCATGGGAAGGCATGTTATGTACTTATGTAATTTTTGATACATAAGTATTGAGTGCCTAAGATTAACCAACGCACTTATTTTTAAAGGGGAACAGTGTTTTCCTTCTCATATAAAATAAAAAATACATCAATCATAATTAGCCAAGCTTGGTGGTTACTCGAATGTTTCAGTATTCTTCCTACAGCAGTATAATTTCTATATCTATACATCATCATCTGCCTAGCCTTTTCCCAACTATGTTGGGGTCGGCTTCCAGTCCAACCGGATGCAGCTGAATACCAGTATTTTACATGCAGCGACTGCCTATCTGACTAATAGAATTTCTATATCTATACGTAAATGAAAAAAAGTGTCTGTCAGCAAAATGGCGTTGTTCTTCTAAACTACGCAACGGATTTTGATGCGGTTTTCACTATCACTTAGAGAATTTATTCCGAAAGGTTCATGTGTGTATAAAGTTAGTATTAAACTTACAAGTACCAAAGAAATCTCTATGTTTTGTCAAGTCGTAAAAACCGTACAGAGCAGGAGCGAGTCGCGATGAAATAGAGTAGTAACGGCCTTTTAGGAATCCCATTCTTAGTTATGATTACCTATTTACCTTCTTTTCATTGTTGTCTTTCAAAGTTGCCCTATTCATTGGAATTTTACTGTATTCAGTCCAATTACCTATGGTTGATCAGAAGAATTTTTACCTCATTACATTTGAATGGAATCTAATATCCATCTAAGTTAAAACTTTGTGAAGTCGATCTAAATTTGAGCGATCCTGAAGTTTTGATGAAAATTGGCCCTCGCTGAAACTTAGTCATTGTGCCTAACTCAGGTTGGGTTATAATGTAATTATGGTAAGTGTGTGATATAAGTTCTACGTCTTTTTAAGATAGCTCTGGTAACTGCCTGAGTAACTAATTAGATGTGGTTTAAGGTATACTAGGTGTAGTGTGTGTAGGTAGGTTTCTAGGCATGCAATATGAAACGCCTGTCTGCGTTTTTTAATCATACAAAGCAGTATTTACATAACACAAAGTCGACGGGATGAAAACAAAAGTCATGTTGTTGTAACAACCACAAAAATATACCCATTCTGGATGCAGTCGAATTTTCCCGTAATCTGCTGTATAAGCGGCGCTGAGCGGCTTGCGCAGGTAACACGTGAGGTAAGCTGATTTTCTGCTTATGCGCATAAAACGAGATTTAAGTTCTTCGTTTTGCGGTCTTTGAGTGGGTACTTATGTGTACTGGTACTAAAGCTGTCTATTGTAATCAAAGGCTTAACTTCTTTTATGGCCAGGTATAGCGAGTATCTTTTATAAACGACTTTACTAAGAAAACAGTCTAAACTTTAAGATGAGAAAAACAAACACTGTTTTTCCTATAGGCTATACTCTTTATAATTTTTATTGTGCTACATTTTTTTATTCGCGAAAATCATTAGTTTTATCCTTACGTATGAGTTTACGTACGTACGATGTAAGATGGCGGCACCTGGTTTAAATGTTACCTAACACATTATGAGTCATAATTCTAGTTCTACTAGAACTACTAACATAAGGCTTGAGTCATATGGTGTGCGAGAAGTGATTTATTTGTTTATTATCTTTTTAGGAAAACTTATAGCTAAACAGATACAGTAAGTACAGATACAGTAGGTTAAACAAAATATGGCCAATTACAAGTTTCCACAAGTAGTATTAAAAATCACATAAAACAGAAAATTTTCAAACGTTTGAGTTTGAATTAGAATTTGCTAATAGACTTTAACACAAAAACAGAAAAATGACTATTTACGCACGAAGAAGCGAAATTGCGAAGCGTGATTGTAAACAAAAGCGATTTATTAGCAAAATTCGGGTATTCCGAATTCAGGTTAGGGGGGGGGCTAATCAGCGGCCGTTCGCCTAGCGACGCCGCAACTATGATGAGTTATGGATGACAGTACTTGTGGTTTTGAAAGAGCAAGAGAGATGAATAATAAAATAAAAATAAAAAAGCGTCCTTATTTCATGTAAACTTTCTATAAAGTGCAATGATTTTAAAATTGACATAATTTACTATAATAAAATTGAAAGGTTTCATTTGTCATAGTCAATCTTCTAGCTTTTTTCCAACTATGTTGGGGTCGGCTTCCAGTCTAACCGAATGCAGCTGAATACCAGTATTTAATTGACATATTGACATAAGAATATATAATCGATAATAATGACGATATAACAGCTTGCAGGGGGCCGACGGGGTAACAGGCGTAGACCAAATGCATAATGGAAAGGCGAGTTGGAGGCGGCAAAAAATTGGACTTTTGCCGCATCAAATAGAGACGAATGGAAGGCTCTTGAGGAGGCCTTTATGCATAGAGGGGTTCATGCAACTTAATTTAAAAAATACCGTAAATATAATAATATCTTGGTAGTAACCATGGAACGCTAAGTACAAGGCCAACAGGAACATGACATGAACATGAACGTGCCGTTTTCTGTGACTTAATATTTTACTCGTTAAACAACTCAATATTTTTGCAGTAAAACACGTAGTATTATAATATCTGTGAGTAAAACTAATAACACCAGGAAACTGCAAGCTTACCGCAGTCTGTATATCTGGCTTCATGAGAAAGTTGTTCTGTTATAAAAACTGGAAGCGATGTGGCTGGCCCGCATCGCATGATACACGCCGCCCTGTATGAAGTATGTCATACGTATCAAAGGAAAACGGCGAAGCGGTCTCAACTCTTGTTTGTCAGGCTAACTTGGAGTGGGTTGTAGATTGCTTGTGCTGTTTACCACAGAGAGGTTTGCTTGGAATATTTTCTAATATTATTTAGTAGTCGAGGAGAGAAGCTCGTGGCTAAGTAATAACAGCCGCTCGGGTCGATCCATCAGGTTAAGCTACGCTTTTCGGGGTTGGTCCGTGGATGGGTGACCATTTTCACATATCGAGACTCCTGCGTGGCTCGGAAAGCACGTTATGCCGTTGGTCCCGGCTGTCATTTGCGGATCTTTGACAGTCGTTACGAGTTGTCAGAAGCACGAAAGTCTGACAACCAGTCTAACCAAGGGGTATCGTATTACCCAGTTACTGGGTTGTGGAGGTCAGATAGGCAGTCGCTCCATGTAAAATACTGGTATTCAGCTGCATCCGGTTAGACTGGAAGCCGACCCCAACATAGTTGGGAAAAGGCTAGGCAGATTGATTTAGTAGTCAAAAGATGGTTGTTAATTTATTATGACCACAGATTGTCACACGGATTGCCACATTCGGATTGTCAATCGCAGTAGGTATGTTGTTCTTTACTCATCCACAACTTTTATGTAGATACTTAAAACATATCTATGGTAGTCGCGTAAATATCGAGGAGTAATGTGAAAGAAAATTACTCAAATAATAAACATATTGGAGTATGATAAAACGTTATTTAAAGTATTCTATTTTCCGCTAACCGCTACGTTTCCTGTAAGACCTGATAAAATCGCGACTCAGTTCCTCGTAAAACAGGTTAAAAAGTTACATTCGTAGTGATAGTTTCGTTTGAAGTCAGCACACACTGTGTACCGACACAAGGCGAAATACTGACCTTAATTTTATTCAATTTGTAACTCTCGAACCCAAAACTTTCGTGATGCATGACTCGAACAGTAATTCGACTTTTATTGCTTTTACTTTGCCCGGATATTTCGTAAAAGGTTCGTTTCTGTGGGAAAATAAAAAAATAGGCAAGAATAATAATTTTCAATAGGCCGGTAAATGGATTTTTATCACACGCGGTTAAATTTATTTTATTAAATATGTTTTTTTCACGGTATTTGCACTTTAGGATAAATTCAATTGCTTTAACATAACACAATAAAATTGTATATCTAAACATAATGCCTGACCAATCTGTTCGAGATTATGTAAATATAATAAGCAGTGTTGCTAAACTTGCTATTATAAATAACGTGTAAGTCATTCAGGAGTCATCTTATTGTTTATGAAAGGGTATGTATTTAATTATTTAGTCACGCCAGCTTTTACCTCATATCTAATCATAAAGATTATTTCTCAGAAAATTAGACAATTTTGTCTTCTGAATATAATATTTCCCGTATCACATGCCAGCTAGAACTAAAAATCTCTCAAAGCTCAGCAAAACTTTCAGAAAAATATAGTTCCGCTTTCCGCGTTCTATATCGAGTTAACGAACTAGCACGTAGTAGAAAAGCCAATTTCCTTTCATATAAATTAGAAGCTGGTAGCTGATATTTCAAACTGCGGGGTAGCCTTTATCAGGGCGGTGTCACAGGGTACGTAGTTCTTGGCTGCGGACCAACCCTCGCCTGTCGCGCACTGCTTCCTCTCTGGCTCTCTAATTTTTCAAAACAACATGGCAGTGGTCCAAGATGAATAACACGTTATTCTGATAGTGCATACATTTTATGGATTTATAGCCGGAAGCTTGTTAGTTGTGGGTTTAGTTTGAAGCCTTATTACTAAGGTTATAAAGTAAGGTGTGAGTGAAGTTGCGAAAATAGTCGGTCCAGGAAAATAAATAGTAGCATTAATATTTCTTCAGACTTGAACCGACTTCTGAGTTAAAGACATATTTCTACAAGTAGGCTACAGTTGTATCAATATGTCTTTATTTCTGAAATCGTCAAAGATATCACACAATAGGCAGAAGAGCCTGAAATATAATATATGAATACTAACTTTTGCTCGCGGCTTCGCCCGAGCCGTTAAATTATCCCACAGGAATGTACTACCAAATCAGGTCATGGTCTACCTGGGTGCCAAATTTCATTGAAATCAAGACACACAGACAGAGTTACTTTCGCATTTATAATATTACACTCGCGACAATCTTAGAAGTCCGTTTTGACGTTTCGTTCTCGTACTTGTAATAAAACGTTATGCCTTGAGAATCAGTTTTAAGCAATGTAGATAAGTCGTCGATTACAAACTCTCTAAGTATGATCAATTGATATGTCTCGAGAATCAGTTTATAAGAAACCATTTTTTTTCATCGCTACACAAAGCATTTTTATAGCTGTCAAAACGGACTTCTTAGATTGTCGCCAGTCTAGTATAGATGTTTGTGACGGAAACACAATTCTTTTAGTACACTATTTTGTACAAATATTCCTTCCCTTGCTGCAGTTTGACGGATATTTTTGTACTGACCAGGCATTTGCCAATAATGAACCCTATTCATTAGAATCATGTGTGTTTAAGACCAGGCATTTGCCAGGTCTTAAAATATCGTCAATAAACGTCAACAAATACAAAAAGAAAAATATTTCATAAGTAAAGTTCAGTTGCAATAAAAGACATGGTATCTAAACCGTTCTCAGTCGAAGCTGCGTTTAAAACGGTTTCCTGTCTGTAGCAGGCACTTCTACTTCAATACTTACAAACTGAATCTTTTTACTAAGAACTATTTCAATGGAAGTTTTCGTTGCAGCATTTTATTGAATGTTTAATGTTGCTTGCGAAATATGGAGTGAATTCCGACTACCCAAGTTCGAATGTTCGAAATAACTTTGAAAGTTTCAAGTTTTCATAAAATTGGTTACAAACAGGTCACTAAATAATATTCTGTGTTATTGATTTCTTGTTTGCTGCAGAAATCTTTTGAATTATTTAATGTATTTCGTAGGTAGTGAATTATAAATAAATACCTAAATGTTTTGTCTTGTAGATGTGATGTTATTCAATATTAAGAAAAAATAATTTCGTAGGACCATTTTTGTATTTTAATTAAGTCAGAACAGACCTTACCGCACTTTCTCTTCCCTCCACAAGTCTCAAGGCATTCACTTGAGCCTGTAAATGTATTAAACAAGCTTAAAATTCAGGAATTCTGCACATAGTTGTAGTCTAGAACCTCATTAAGCTGTTTAAGTTGCTCAAGTTGCGATACCAGTTAGCACACTTTGTAACACTTCTGAGACAATCTTTATAAGCATAAACTATATTTTGAGAGCTTAGTCAAACTTCCCAGTGTCGTACAATGTTCATGTACGTACCCAGATAAATCTGCCGTGGAACACTTTATTTCACTTATAAAGTTCATAGCGAGGAGTTTTAACAGTTTTAAGTAAACACAAAGTTTTGAACTCGTCTCAGTTACAAGTTTACGTGTGCTAAACAAGTCTGGTCGTGTGTTAGAATGCGATGCGAACTTTCGAGCCGCGTGCGCTGTCGCTATTAGCGCTTTGAGTCGCTTCCCTCCTCAACCAACTTCCAACAAAGGGGAAGTTCTTCAATTTAAGATTGTTGTTATTGAGCGGCATTACACGTGTTAACCAAAGCCGTGTAATTTTACTTAAGTTTGATAAACTGCCTGATGCTGTGTCCTTGTAATGATAACAGATGGCTGCTGGTTTGTGTAGATTTAGTACGTAGATGTATTGCTTTCCTCATTCGTGAGCTGAGTTGGAAATGTTTAGTTGGAAAACTGTTTTTGGCAAATCAAATGAAAGATGGAAATTATATTTGACGTGACAGTGGTGGCAAAGCTGGAAAGTAAGAAAACATTATTATAATTAATATGAACGTAATTCCGAAACTTACCACGGTTAACACTGGCGCATTCACTTTAGCATGATATTACACTAGCAGAGAAGCAACACACGTTGCAAAGAAAACGTGTTGCGTCAACCCCAAGTGACATTGGACAAGGGCACGAAGATGATGAAAGTAGCCACACATGCGATGTAAAGTACACCTCAAATCTCTGCTAAATTGTTAAACTGTGTTCTGCCAAACCTTTTGTTCCACGTTTACGTGTACCGAGCAATCAATTCACGACTTTTTGTCTGTATTCCATAGGGAGTTACGAGAGCCGTGCTGTGAGTTCCCAACTAATTGCCTCAGGCATTGTTTGCATACATACGCCTACCTCTACATACATTTGCGCATTCATACCTATTGATCCAATCCGACTTTTATATTAAACCCCTTTATACTTAACGTATATAGCCATACACTGTATAAACTCGTTCCACGTAAAGGCTTTTAGGGAGAGTAAACATCATTGACGCATCGCGGGCGTAGGTTAAAAATGCCCGACCGTTTTTGTCCCGGCCTTTCATAACCTACCCGTTTTATGTGCGCCGGATACGGCTTTATGTAGTGTGTTGCAGTTAAAGTGAAGTCAAGCAAGCGTCAGCATAATGTAACGTGGTACTGATAGTAGAGGCGGAGTGGTAGGTGGATACGAACGAAGTAGTACATAATTATTCACTTACTGCTTACAATTACTGCTTACATAACTACGCTACGCTATGAGTTTTGAATATAATGTACTTTTATGAAACAACTGAACAGCAGAACATGTCTGATATTTTTTGGCATTTGGTCTTCTGGTACAAACGGCCCTTTACAGAAAATATATAAGAGAATTGTTATATATACTCACTCAGTAATGGACAAAGGAACGATAACATACAATCAGACACTACATAATATACTTTATTTGTAAAATACTCCTGCCAGGTTTATTCAAGTCTGAGAATTTTGAAAGGATTTCCTACCTATTTATAAAGTTAACTAGAGACTAACAAAACCGCTGACACGGCCAGAGCTGCGAAACTTGTAGAGCGCTCACCAGCAGCAGTTATGTGCAGGACAGACACTCAACTTAGTGTACTTGATAACTTTAGCTAGTTATGTGGTCTTGGTACTTCGTACGCTTTATGCAAAGTATTCAAGGACGAACTCACCCCTTTTCTTATTTTTCGAAAAGGGGTGAGTTCAGTTTTAGAAATAGACACATCGATTTTACAATAAGGGTTGAGATTGAATTTTTTTGATACTCATAAAGAGGATGCAAAATTAGATAACGTCATAGGGGACGCACGTGTGACGTACTACAACAAATGGATCAAAGACGTATAAGACGGTTTGA
The DNA here is from genome assembly GCA_947363905.1 of Lithophane semibrunnea. Taxonomy (NCBI): domain Eukaryota; kingdom Metazoa; phylum Arthropoda; class Insecta; order Lepidoptera; family Noctuidae; genus Lithophane; species Lithophane semibrunnea. The sequence continues at coordinate 8,387,356 of OX376201.1, read as the reverse complement.
TCAATATCAGAAAAACTGTTTACAACAGCATTAAAGACCGGATACGAATTCTGCAGCGAGTGACGACGAGAAATATAAAGTGATGGAAAGAAAGATAATGAATGAATGAGTGACTGCGAAATCTGCAATGGTGGCGGAAATTGAAAAAGGCGCTTGACACATTGGTCATTGTGAGATTTAAAGAAAGGCTTGAAAAAAGAAAGAAGAAAGGCTTGCTAAAATTCTACATCTAAACAAAATATATAATAAACTGGCTGATGCCCGCGGCTTCGCCGTCGTGTATGTCGGTTATTATATACTAAAAACTTCCTCAAGAACCACTCTATCCATTGGTGAAAACAGCATAAAAATCGGTGCAGTAGTTTTTGAGTTTATCGCAGAGGCACAAAATAACTTATACAGCCTAAGTCCTAGAGTGTGAACTAACGGTAAAACCATCGTCATATATTAACTGCATTCATAATTAAATTCGTGTATGTACATTAGTTTATTAATATGTGAACACTAATCGTCAAAAATAAGTTAACAAAAGTTACAAATTACTATTTCATTTACAATGTTCAAGCTTTGGTAGCAAATACAAAATTAGTTAAACAGGTGAGTAACTGTATGCCTGAAATTATTATGAAATCTGAAATATTTTTTTATGTAGGTACAAAACATATAATTAATTTAGTAATAATGACAAAGTAAAGAACTTTTCTTAGATGACGATGACAATAGTAAAATAAGTGATAGACATAATTTTAATACTAGAAATAAAGATAAAATAGATCAACCATTTTTCAGATTAGCTAAAGTACTAACATCTTTTATGGGATACTGCGTTAAATGCTATTACAAAAGACGTTCAAAAGTGCCTTCTATGTGCCTATTTGAAATAAATTATTTGACTTTGACTTTGATGTAATTAGCGTATTATAAACATTAGCATGCAAACTGTGCTTAGCACAGAAAAACCGGCCCTAAGCGAGTCGGATTCTCGCAACCGGGGTTCCGTTCTATTATAACAAAAAAAATTGTATATGGATTTGTACAAGATAATCTCTGGAAATATAGATTTGATTACAAAAATTCCGAATGTCGTAGAATGCTTTGCTGCCAGATAAGCACTTGGGAAACTAAATGCGGGTGAAAAGATTGTTTTTCAAGAATTATTATAATGTAATAATCATTGTCCTAGCAAAGTTTCTGTATTTATGAGAAAGCATTTGACGGGTGTGATTCTGTTAGACCTCATTCTAAACTTTGAATCTGAATCCGCTGTGAGTTTCTTGATTGGCATTATAAAAACTCGGTTGATACACTAGCCCTACCCTTGCGAGCGTGTCAGTGAGTTGAACTAAATTGACCGTGAGATTTGGCAGATAACGTATGAGATGACGTAAGAAGTGGCATTCAGTAAGGTAATTCCCCCGTTACTTCAGCGCTCACTTCGCACTCGAACCCGATTCAAAATTCGAAGTGAGAGTGAATAGCGTGATGTGAGATGCGAGTTGTTCGAATTTTACAGAATCGACGTACTGGAATGGGGAGGGGGATGCTTTCTTTTACTGATATTTTTCAACGCAGATGATCAATTCTATCCGCCATACAAATATGTAAATTTTCCTAATTCGCTAAGCTAAAATATTTTAGAGACCAACAGGGATTCTATACTTAAAAGCCAGGTGTACAAATGTTTATAAATAGTAGAACGTCAATTGTTGACTATCAAATTGTGTTTTTAAGTCATCAAAAGCATCTTTTTACCGCTACCAGTAGAAAACCAAGGGCAAATTCCTATATTTGTAATACAAGTATTATAACGTATTTCCGAAATTGTTTCAGGGAAAACATTTGTCTAATCGGTTCCTACTACTTGTAAATTAAGTAATAATTTGCTTGGCAGACCGTGACAAAAGCCGATTTAGTTCTAGCGTTGAAATCCGCTATAATGCCACCTTTAAAGTCGATCAGTCTTGGTCTCTCACACCATACGAGCGAGCATTGAAGCTCGGCACGATGGCGGAACAAGCAAGAAAGAAAGTTTCGCTGGTAAGTACAGTGTGCGTTTCAAAACATATCTTTATCTCTTATAGAATGCAACGTCTCTGTCTATCTATCCGATTGTGCGTTTATAACTTGAGTACTAGTGCTATCTACTATCTGATGCTGCATGTATAAAAAAAAAAGATGTTTCTCTAGCTAAACGTTTAGTGTAAATAATAATGTATATTAGTGAGCGTGAGCGTCGTTGGCTCAGCTAGCCTTTAAATAAAAAGCAATTGGTCACGTCTTGTAGTATAAAATATATGTAGGATTGTTATATTACATTACACGCTTAACCTTTTAACCATGAAAGTGTTTTTATTAGGGTTCTGTATCCAAAGAGGACCCTTTTACAAAGACTACGTCGTCTGTCTGTCTGTCTATCCATCTGTCTCCTGTCTATCCATCTGTCTGTTGGTCAGGGTTGTAACTTTTAAGGGTTAAACGGCTTAGTTTCAATGCTAGGAGTCCTTAGAGTTGCGGGAAAGTCCTAAAGGGATACCGGGATCCTTGGCAACAGGCAACTGAAGGAACACGGGTGGATTTTAGTCAGTATAAGTCTGACACGCTTTTCCGCTCCGCCCAGAGCAGGAGAAGTCATTTGATGATTTCCCAACCACAAAAAAAAAGAGTCCTTAGAGAGTGAGCCCGACTCACACTTGGCTAGTTTTCTATAATATTATATAGACACAATTTAAAATATTTTAAAAGAAGGAAGGATGATCTAGTTAGGCAATGCAGAATTGCGTATACACTTGGAATATCAAGGTTATTCAATTGACAACACTTCACTTGATTGAAAAATTCGTCTGCTAGACACCAAAAACATTACAATAGAATAGATGAACTGTCAAATTATAAAGGATTGTCATTCCGAATGATTTACTCAATTAAGCTGCTGGTAAGATATCTAGAGTGCGTTTCACGAAAGAATGCCGGCGGAAAATTGTTTTTTTTTTTTAATACTTTTTATGCAATGACATAGACACTAGCCCCGCGTCAAATGGATTTCAGTGGTGGCGCGGAATTTATTTTTTTAAATTTTTTTTTTATTAATCACCAATTTGCACTAACAGTAGTAAGACACCAAACACACAAGTTAAATTCTATTATTAATAGGATGTCAATCTACCCTTGCTTACATTGCAAGTGAAGGTCTGTTTTTAACCAGTTCTAGTCCTTATTTATCTTAAGTTCCTACTTCTACTTTCTACAAATATGGGATTTATTGGAGCCGGATTTAATTGAAATAAATTAGGTTTAAATACTTTATTCTCAAAAAAAGACGCCATACTGTATTCGCTAAATTCTTCTTCGCTGAGATAATAATTTACCAATTAGTATTGCTGTCATCACACTTAAATAAAATCAAATAAATCTTTTCAGTTGTTCGTGTTCGCTATAGTCATCACATGTCGAGCTGATGATGTATCACTGAGTCGACGACTATCTTCAAGCAACAGTTTAAGTGACAACCTTGGCTTAGAAGCCTATGAGGAACCTAACAAATCAAGTAACAATCAGCTAGATAAAAATGGATTGCGATACGGTTACCAAAGCAGCAGTGGCGCTGCTGCGAGCGCTGCAGCTGCAGCTGGTATGGGAGGTGGCCTCGGTGGAGGCTTTGGTGGTGGGATCGAAGCTGGCATCGAAGGAGGCATTGAAGCTGGCATTGAAGGTGGGTTTGGCGGTGGCATCGAAGCTGGCTTTGATGGTGGCGTAGAAGCCAGTGCTGATGCAGGTGCTAGCGGTGGTATAGGTGGTATGATCTCGAGTGCCATCGGTGGTCTCTTTGAAAGTAGCCTCAGTGGAGGCCTAGAAGCTGAAATTGAAGGAGGCATAGAAGCTGACATTGAAGCTGGTGGTAGTGCGGGAACATATGCCATAGGGGGCGGCAGTAGTTATGCAGGCGCTGCTGCCAATGCTCATAATAGAGGGTCTCTTGGTATGTATGGAGGAAGCGCTGCTGGGGCTGCTGCTAATGCTTATGGTGGTGCATCTGGTGGATATGGTGGATATGGGGGTGGTGCTGCTAACTCTAATGCTAATGCCTATGCCAGTGGAGCGTCTGGTGGTTATAGTGGAAGCGCCGCTGATGCTAATGCTAATGCCTATGCTGGCGGTGCATCTGGTGGATACGGAGGAAGCGCGGCGAACGCTAATGCTAATGCCCATGCTGGTGCAGCATCTGGTGGATATGGCGGATATGGTGGATATGGAGAAAGCGCCGCTAACGCTAATGCTAATGCCTATACTGGCGGTTCATCTGGTGGATACGGAGGTAGCGCTGCCAACGCTAATGCTAAAGCCCATGCTGGTGCAGCATCTGGTGGATATGGCGGATATGGTGGATATGGAGAAAGCGCCGCTAACGCTAATGCTAATGCCTATACTGGCGGTTCATCTGGTAGATACGGAGGTAGCGCTGCCAACGCTAATGCTAATGCCCATGCTGGTGCAGCATCTGGTGGATATGGCGGATATGGTGGATATGGAGAAAGCGCCGCTAACGCTAATGCTAATGCCTATGCTGGCGGTGCAACCGGCGGATATGGCGGTTATGGAGAAAGCGCCGCTAACGCTAATGCTAATGCCTACGCTGGCGGTGCAACTGGCGGATATGACGGTTATGGAGAAAGCGCTGCTAACGCTCATGCTAATGCGCATGCTGGCAGTGCATCTGGCAGATATGGTGGATATGGAGAAAGCACCGCGAACGCTAATGCTAACGCCTATGCTGGTGGTGCATCTGGTGGGTATGGTGGATATGGAGAAAGCGTCGCTAACGCTAATGCTTATGCTGGCGGTGCATCTGGAGGATATGGCGGATACGGTGGATATGGAGAAAGCGCCGCTAACGCTAATGCTAATGCCTATGCTGGCGGGGCTTCTGGTGGGCATAACGGATATCGGGGAAATGCCGCTAACGCTAATGCTAATGCCTATGGTGGTGGTGTAGGTGGTGGATATGGCGGTGGTGGGTATGGAAGTGCTGCAGCTGCAGCTGCAGCCGCAGCTGGGGCGGGTGGATATTCTGGTGGTGGTGGCGGTGCATACGGTGGTGCTGCAGCTGCAGCTGGGGCGGGTGGATATGCTGGTGGTGGTGGCGGTGCATACGGTGGTGCTGCAGCTGAAGCTGCGGCTGCAGCAGGGGCTGGTGGTTATATAGGTGGTGAAGTAGGTGGTTATATAGGTGGTGAAGTAGGTGGGTATATTGGTGGTGGTGGTAGTGCATACGGCGGTGCTACAGCTGCGGCAGCGGGTGGGGCTGGCGGTTACGCAGGTGGTGATGCAGGTAGTTACGGAGTTGGTGGTGCTGCAGCTGCGGCTGCAGCTGCGGCTGCAGCTGGCGGTTACGCAGGTGGTGGTGGTGGTGCATACGGTGGTGCTGCTGCTGCGGCTGCGGCTGCAGCAGGGGCTGGTGGTTATATAGGTGGTGAAGCAGGTGGTTACGGAGCTGGTGGTGCTGCAGCTGCGGCTGGGGCTGGTGGTTATGCAGGTGGCGGCGGTGGTGCATACGGTGGTGCTGCAGCTGCGGCTGCGGCTGCGGCAGGGGCTGGTGGTTATATTGGTGGTGACGTAGGTGGTTATGGAGCAGGTGGTGCTGCAGCTGCGGCTGCGGCTGGGGCTGGCGGATACGTAGGTGGTGGTGGTGGCGTATATGGCGGTGCTGGAGGTGCAGCTGGGGCGGGTGGATATATTGGTGGTGATGTAGGTGGATATATAGGGGGTGGTGTAGGTGGCTACTTAGTAGGTGGTGCTGATGTATACGGTAGTGCTGCAGCTGCAGCTGGGGCAGGTGGATATATTGGTGGTGATGCAGGTGGTTACTTGGGTGGTGCTGGCGGTGCATACGGTGGAGCTGCAGCGGCAGCTGCAGCAGCTGCTGGGGCAGGAGGATATATAGGCGGTGATGGTGGTTACTTGGGTGGTGGTGGTGGTGCATACGGAGGTGCTGCAGCTGCAGCGGCAGCAGCTGCTGGGGCAGGTGGATATATCGGCGGTAACGGAGGTAGTTACTTGGGTGGTGGAGGAGGTGCATACGGAGGTGCTGCAGCTGCAGCTGGGGCGGGTGGATATGCAGGTGGTGCCGGCATTGCCGGTGGTGTCGGTAGTGGTCTTGTCGGCGGTGGTGTCGGAGGCTATGTGGGTGCTGGCTCTGGAGCTAGCACTGCGGGTGGTGCTGGTGGTTATACCTACACTACTACGTATGGCTTCAAATAACTTGAACATCTCAAATAGTCTTAAATTAAATATCCTGTCGGATTACATTTAGTTGTTTAATTAGAATATCTGTTCTTAAATTATATCTTTACATTAAAACGAAGCAGTAAGTTGTAAAGCAAGACTTGACGATTAAACAACTTATTTTGTGATTTTATATCGTTAAGACAATATTCTGACAGAATTACAAAACACAGACTGATGAACATACGTGGTACACCTAATTATCTGTCTATCGGCCCATGCAAATTATCAAAGTTGTTTAGGGGTGCCAATATGAATTTATGTACTAGTAAAATGTTATGCAGTTATCCATATTTCACATAATTGTTATAATTTATCTATTATTATTAAAATCCGTTTATGTATTGTATATACTTGTAATCTGTTAATTGTTATTCCGCTTGCCCGAATATCATACTTAATCAATGTGCAAGTACAGTACTTGCTTAAGACAGTTGAAAAACATATTATTTAATATTGTAATTGCAGAAATATCATAAATTGCACTTGGTGCTCCATTAATGTAACTTTGTGTACATTTACTGAAATAAAAAGTGATAATAAGATGATTTGTATAGATTAAGATCTCAAACAACCTGTTTAATAATAAATACATTCATGGAATTGAACTAATACTTTTATTTATGGCATCTTTTCTACTAAAAACGATATCGACCGGCTCATTCTTTAACAGTTACTCTGCTGAGACCAGAAGCCCTAGAAAAAGTGAAATTCTATCAGCGATAACGATGATGGAAAAGGCAAAAATGTATAGGACTGACATAAAGTAATCAAAAAGATTATGTCAATCCTGTTGAAAGTCGTTGCAGAAATACGAAACGCTTTGGAAGCGATTGTCACTTGTCTAAGCCCTCTGGTTACCTTCACAGGCGTCAAATACATGTGCCTGATGTGCCTGGTAATGGCTTAAAAGAGAGACGGTCTTTAATGGTACACACAGATTATAGTTAAAAAATATCTGATACCCTATATTATATATCCATTAAATGAATGATTAGAGGCAACGCGTGAGCAGCAGAATCAATGATGGAATATTGCATGTGTAAACCCTGCCTTGAAAGTGATAAGCTGAGTAGGTATCACCAGTCAGAATATCTTACATTCTAATCGAAAATGTTATAATGCTCTCAATATGTAGGTCTATCTTTACAAAAAAGTAGGTTTTGGTGCGACGCGACATTCGCATTGCCTTAATTGCCTATTTCTAAAAATAAAAATACCAAAGTGTTTGTAAACAAGGGACAAAACCATAATATCAGGACCAGTAATCTAACGACGAAATTGGTAATAATTAAAGTCTTACCTGAAAGCAAGATGATTGATTTTCAGAGGAATTCCCATGGGATCATTTATTTCACACGTAAGTTTTTTTCACAAATTCTAATAACTGTGCACAAACAATTCAGTTGTAACATATATTTCAATTCATTTAGTAACATGAATTAAGTAAAGTTGATAATTCATGAATCAAGTGTGTTTTTCGACCGAATCTTTAGACAGAATAAATTGAGAAAAGTGGTCGCCATGTTGTTTTTTTCTTGACCGATTGCTTTTTTACAAAAATTTCCTCATTCATAAGTTGTGGTGGTCGAATAGGTAGGCAGAATACATACGCACATGCCATGTGACCAAGTGGGATTACACACAAAACTAAATTAGGTACTCAGAAATTGATTTCCTGTAAAGTTGCGTTGGAACAAATATGTACCAAACGTCAATCGGCGACAAGTACCGCTGGTACACTAACGTACCAGGCGTTTCCCGCGGTTTAAATCTCTATTTCTACTTATAAATAAGGGTTTTTATCGTCTGTGGCAATTTAAGTCTATGGGCAGATAGATATTCTAGTCGACTTACTCATTAAAAACCATAATTTCTTTTTTTTTTTTTTTATTGTTGATGTTTGATGCGTGTGTCACGTGAAAATTGCCGTGACATCTGTCTATTTTTTTCTGTCAATGTCATAATCTCTTATTGTTGTTAGATTACTTACGTATTTATAATAAAACCTGCGAAAATTTCATAAAAATCGATCCAGTAGTTTTAGAGATACGGTCAAAACAAAAAACAAAGCCCACTACGTAACATTCTCTATTTGTAAGTTCTATTTTAGTTACCCGCTTATTGTTTATACATAAGTATGTGGTCTATTTATTCAAGAACCCAAACCAATTAACGATAATGAAGTGCGTTTCGTATTTCTCAAGTATTTGTGCGAGCGCTGGCGCGCCGCGCGCCCGCCACTCGGCCGGGGGGGGGGGGTCCGCGCCTTAAGCCCATAACTAGGGTGCGATAGCGTGCAGCTCGCAGCTTTGAAGGTTAAAGGAACCGGTCCAGAAAAAAAACCAAATGGCGGTCTTTTTTTCAATTTTGGAAGTAGTTTCGTGTTTGAAATAGGCGCGAACGGCACGGCACTCATAAATCGATTTTCAAAGCAATCGGTTCAGTAGGTAACTAAAAAGTTCAAAATGGCGGCTATGCGACCGAAACAATTCTATGCAATAGATCGTAATTCGCTCAACTGTCGCTTGGCCTTTAGAAGGCGATAACAATTAAATTTCTATGGTGTCTCGTTAGTCATAGTTAGAGATTTATACAAAAAGTTTGGTTGGCAACCCTAAAACCACGTTTGATTTCACAAAAACTGGTTGTTTTTATATAAAGATACAGTAGAAAATGATTGCCAATCAAAGATGTTATAAAGCTTTATTAAGTATTCAATATTCAGTAGTACATAAAATAAACATTTATTTATCCTAACCTAACTAAAACGATTAAAAAACTGATAGTATATGGCGTCGCAAAATTCCTCCACATCGCTGTCGACTGGTAATGTTGTACCTACCCAAGATATAAAGATCGAAAACAAATTGCAGGTTCTATCATTTTTATACAAGTATGATCATAATGCCAAAGCTAGCTGGTAATTATAGTATTGTATTTTCAGTATTGTTCAAGTAAACACAAAATTACTCAAAACTAATCAGCTCTTATCACTTGTAAATTAAGTAATAATTTTCTCGGAGGACCATGACAAATAGCCATTAATTTCTGGCATTTATATTTGCTACTGTCGCCTTAATGCCAGGCAGTCTCGTTTGACCTCATCATTGGCATAGCAGCTTGAAAGATAGCACAAACAACAATGAAAGTTACTGTCCTGGTAAGTCAGGAGCCGTTTTTCAGTAAACATAATAACGTACTTGATATTGAAATGGTGTGCACTACGTGCAGCATGAATGTTTTAAGGTCCACATATATTATTTAGTAAGCAAAGGCGTGCGACTCCGCACGAGACTTAATTACCACTTTTTCATTTTAATTTGTAATAAAACTATTGATTTCCAGAAAATAATTCAATAAAATCACTTTACAATACTGGTACCTTTTAGTACATGGCATTATAACATTGTTTTGTGCTGTAGTTAAAATATAAAACGGTTTCTTTTGATCGAGAAGAGTACAATATATACAGGTATCGTGTTTTTAACAAGCATATTAAGCAAGCTATGGCATATTTTTTTTCTGGATAAATTAATTTGGCTATTTATAGAGGCAAATTGGGATAAACTAACGCGTCGTTAACACGAGAATGCACAACATCTAATTTGAATATTTTCCAACATAATCCGACTATATAAGATTTGTAGCCGAAGTGCAGTATCTGAAATTTGATTTTAATTGGCTTGCATAGCAAATACGGCTTTGCTGTACTTAGATGCCAGAACATCAAATTAAATTGAAAGGTGTATGCAAGCAAATAGTTTACAAAATTATTTTCCAGTGTAGGAAACCATGAAAAATAATAATCAGTTTAAAAATAAATGAAACTTATAAAATAAATAAAACTTATAAATTAAATAATAGTGCACCAGCATTTTGTGTCCTTTATAACGTAGATTTATGGGAACAAGAAATATTTTATTGATTTCGTACAAATAATACAGCGATGTGTTGTCATTGTATTCTTTATTTTCAGTTGTTGTTCTTCGCCCTTGGCGTCATATGTCGAGTTGGCGTGGCGTCACCTAGCAGTAGGCGCCTAGATTTAGAAAATAGCTATACCGAAGCAGTCAGTGCGACAAGATCCGGCGGCGGTCACACAAAAGGCGAGTCTGGCAATGAAGTCAGTGGAGCAGCTAGTGAACCAGCACATCCACTAGGCGACACTGGTGGCTGGCAAAGAAATAATGTAGAAAGTGCTTCAAGATCAGGCGGTTTTATTAATGGAGAGGCTGGTGGCTATGCAGGCGGTGAAGCTAGTGGTTATGCCGGAGGGACCGCTGGAGGTTACATAAATGGAGGTGCAATAGCTGGAGCTTTGGCAACGGCAGGAGCCACAGCAACAGCTGGTAGTTTTGCCGGCGGCCAAGCTGGTGGTTATGCAGGCGGCCAAGCTATGGGTTATGCTGGTGGGGAAGCCGGTGGTTATGCTAGCGGCCAAGCTGGTGGTTATGCAGGTGGGGAAGCTGGTGGTTATGCCAGCGGTCAAGCTGGTGGTTATGCTGGTGGGGAAGCTAGTGGTTATGCCAGTGGTAAAGCTGTTGGTTATGCTGGAGGTGAAGCTGGTGGTTACGCGGGAGGTGCTGCTAGTGGTCATGCCAGTGGCGTTGCGATAGCTGGTCTAAATGCAGTAGCTGGTGGTTATGCCGGCGGCCAAGCTGGAGGTTATGCCAGTGGCCAAGCCATGGGTTATGCCGGTGGCCAAGCTGGTGCTTATGCAGGCGGCCAAGCTATGGGTTATGCAGGTGGAGAAACTGGAGGACACGCCGGCGGCCAAGCCATTGGATATGCTGGTGGGGAAGCTGGAGGTTACGCCGGCGGCCAAGCTATGGGTTATGCCGGTGGTCAAGCTGGTGCCTATGCCGGAGGCCAAGCTATGGGCTATGCTGGTGGAGAAGCTGGAGGTTACGCCGGCGGCCAAGCTATGGGTTATGCCGGCGGCCAAGCTGGTGCTTATGCCGGCGGCCAAGCTGGTGCTTTTGCCGGCGGCCAAGCTATGGGTTATGCTGGTGGAGAAGCTGAAGGTTATGCTGGCGGCCAAGCTTTGGGTTTTGCTGGCGGCCAAGCTATGGGTTATGCTGGTGGAGAAGCTGAAGGTTATGCTGGCGGCCAAGCTATGGGTTATGCTGGCGGCCAAGCCGGCGGTTTTGCCGGTGGCCAAGCTATGGGTTATGCTGGCGGTCAAGCTGGTGCTTATGCTGGCGGCCAAGCTGGTGCTTATGCCGGTGGTCAAGCTATGGGTTATGCTGGTGGAGAAGCTAGTGGTTACGCCGGCGGTCAAGCTATGGGTTATTCAGGTGGCCAAGCTGGTGCTTATGCCGGGGGCCAAGCTATGGGTTATGCTGGTGGAGAAGCTGGAGGTTATGCTGGTGGCCAAGCTATGGGTTATTCCGGCGGCCAAGCTGGTGCGTATGCTGGTGGTCAGGCTATGGGTTATGCGGGTGGAGAAGCTGGTGGTTATGCTGGCGGCCAAGCTATTGGATTTGCCGGCGGCCAGTCTGGTGCTTATGCTGGCGGCCAAGCTATGGGTTATGCTGGTGGAGAAGCTGAAGGTTATGCTAGCGGCCAAGCTATGGGTTATGCTGGCGGCCAAGCCGGTGGTTTTGCCGGCGGCCAAGCTATGGGTTATGCTGGTGGAGAAGCTGGTGGTTTCGCCAGCGGTCAAGCTATGGGTTATGCTGGTGGCCAAGCCAGTGGTTTTGCTGGTGGCCAAGCTGGTGGTTATGCTGGAGGTGAAGCCGGTGGTTACGCGGGAGGAGCTGCTGGTGGTTATGCCGGTGGAGTTGCAACTGCTGGTGTAAATGCAGCAGCTGGTGGTTATTCCAGTGGCCAAGCAGCGGCAATCGCTAATGGAGTTTCCGGGGGCTTAGGTGTAGCATCTACTAGTTATGGCAATGCTGCCGCTGGTGGTGTCACTGCTGGAGGCGCTACAGGCTATGGTGGTGGTTCTGCTGGTGGTTACGGTGGTGGTGCCGTCGGTGGATACGTCAATGGTGGTGCAGCAGCTAACGTCAATGCTGCCGCGGGTGGTTACATAAGCGGTGGTGGTGGTGGTAGCATTGGCGGCAGCTTCGGAGGAGCTGCTGCTGGTCAATTCGCCGGAGAAGCAAGTGGTCACTTTGGTGGCGCAGCTAACGCTGCTGCTGGGGGATTCATAGCAGGAGAAGCCAGTGGATACGCTAATGGTTATGTCGGCGGTGAGGCTGGTAGTTATGCTATACCAGTATAACCACACGCTTAAGCTCTAACATCCGGTAAACAACAAGTTGCTATGAGATTGCCTGACTTTATCCTGGAACTACAAAACAAACTACTTATTTATATGGATTGGATCTAAATTACTAAACCGCATATTGTTATCCTTACGTATTATGTAAAAATTAATAAAATGGTAAAAAACGGTGGTATTGTAGTTTGGACTCCACAGTTGAATCTTCCCAAGGTAGAAAGAAAGAAAGTCCGTGACTGATTCTGAACATAAAAGAAGAAAACAAAGAAAAACAAAGAAATGAAAGAAGAAAACAAGTAAAATACTTATAATGTTATTCTACGTCTTTAATTGACCATGTAAACAAATTCTCAAAACAATAAAAATTCACAATTCTCATCTTCTTCACTGACCGAGTTTTTCTCAATCTGTACAAAATATGGTTCAATTATGTCGCTAAATAAAGTCGTATCTGATGTCTATTTCGTAGAAGCCGCATGTAAAAGCAAGTAAATAACATGTCAGCAAACGAACTGTCTTAGATTAAGAGGGACGAAAGTCAAGTTTGCCGCAACATGCAACAGCGCAGATCGCATCACCGCCACACTTTAGAATTTATAAGAATAGAAGAGAATAGAAATTAAAGCAATACTGACTAGATTAGTTGCAGCTTTTTTTTAAATGGCAGATGCTGGCAGACTTTAATTGTCCTACAAAACGTTTACAGGATTTAGACTGGATTTGGATGAAAAAAAAATTAAAACAGGTTGATTTGTCACGTGCATACAAAAAGGTAAGATATCTAAAAAAAATATATAATAAATCTCTAAACGAGCACAGAACAGAAATAGTCTGCGGCTGCATCGTGACTGTGAAAAGAAGGCGTCCACTCAGTTGATGCTGTGCTATGAAGGATTTGAAACGCTCTGCTTTCATTAATTCATTTCAAAGCTCGTTTAAAAAAAATAGTAAGGTCCCGCGTGCCTGTAATTATAATGGCAACTATACCCTTCAAAACGTAACGCAGTTATACGTGGCGGCGACATAGACTTATTAAGCTTAGCTTACGTCATTATTTTATCATAGAAAAACATCACGCCTTGTTTCCCCGAAGGCTTGGACAGACGTGTACCTGAATTAGTAGACCCACATATCGCCAGTATCATAGAAGAAATGATATATATAATACATATAAATATTAACTATTATTTTTGTTTAAAATTTCAACATTTATAACAGTAATTCGTATGGTGATACATACTCGTAATAAAGAGTATACTATTATATAGCCTAGAGTGAGTAGAGTTTTTGAGAATACAATGTTGGAGACAAAATGACAACTCGCCCACTCCTGATTAAGTTTGTATGATCAGCTCTAAACTGATGACGGGCCGAAGCAACATCAGAAGGAGTGGGTTACCTCAGTCGACAGCGTATTTCTAAACAAACACACGCTACATTTTTATTTCTTCTGTGGCGGATGGGGTTTAAGTGGGGGTATAAATAAGATCACGTAACCTTGTCAACATAAAAATATATTAAATACGAGAAAGGGGTGGGAAGGTCTATGGTCACAATCTTCTTAACTTCCTTGGGAGTAGCGCAGTACTCTCCTGGCTCAGCCTGGTGTGACGTTGACTCAGCGGGTGTGTCACGCTGCTGACGCCAGGGATGGTGACGGTCGGCGCATGTTCGCGGCTGACCCGTAGAATGCTCGATGTGGACACGCGGGTAAAAAGGTACCCGACACGGAGCTTGTTGTTACCGGATTAGCCGGAACTTTGGATGGTAAAATAGCCCGGGACTTCGGACCCCGAACTTGAACTCCGAACTTTGAACCCTGGAATCAACGTCCAGCATGTCACAAAATGGAAAATAGCCATCTCCGCTGATTGTGACACCAAGGCATAAGCAAAGCGAGATGTACTAATGAATGATGCGCTAATGAAGATGGTGTGTGGTATTGTGTGGAGTTTACATGGATGGAACTGAAAAGCACGACATGACTTGCACATTTGATTCATGAGAAAATACATGTTTAAGTACATACAATGTGCAGAGCTAGTGGCAAATAGGTTGTATAATAAAATATAGCGGAAGGCATTCATACTTATTAAGAGTATAGCTGTTTTAGTACAAATAGGCACACGCCCTAAGAAAACTTAGATAGGTAGGTACACACAATATAAAACATAATTAACTGTTCAACACTTACCCAGTATGGGGTTACGAAAGCACAGAATTTAATAAAGTTGACTAATATGATATATGAAAACTGTTGAAAGACTACACGTATAAAGGTCACAGATGATGCAGGATCAAGTGAACGTGTGTCTTCGCCCGGAGCAGGAATTCGAATGTGCTGGTCATCGTGAGTGGAGTGACCACGGAGGTGTCGCAAAGGTCAGGTGAAGGTTACCGGTTCCACATTCACGCGTTCGGATACGCCGACCACGCGCACCACTAGCACGAACAACTAACTAATTGCGTTAAGGCGCTAAGTCCCGTTTAGTACCGTAAAACGGTCACATTAAAAAGCCTACTCCTCATTAACGGCTGGGTTAAAAGATCTGAAAAAAATATATGTTTGTCATAGATTCACGTACAACATTTTTGAAAAGGGGTTTTTGCGTATGACTAATACTTTTGCCTTAAAAAAATATTTACCAAAACGCTATTTTTGGCTAATATTCCCTACTACTTCTAAACGGCTTTGATGTTTGGAAATATTTTTACACTGAAAAATTGATGGTTAGAAGGACTACAAAATTGAAAGAGCGTTTTTAAATCAATCAATATTTGCAAAGATAATGATCCCACTTAGAGATAGAGGTTCAGAGGTGCCCTGCGCGGGCGCGGGCGGCAGTCGCGCGTCAGCATTGAGACGGGATGGCTGTGTCGCTCGCTGCTCCGCCCCGGCTATGGACCGACTACGCGCGTTTGCGTGTATTAGTGCAAATATTTACGTACGAATTGTATCAATGTGCGTTTATAGAATAGCTCGCTGCAGAGAGCCCAATTCAATTGTGCGCGTAGGCGCTATATCGTTGAGTTTTTTTTAAAATGTGGAATTACTTATAAAATAGTTTTTTTATTTACATTGACAAAATTGACATACAAATTAACAATTTACAATATAAGTAAACCAAACAAAATGTAAATATAAAATCTAACATAACGTCACGCCTGTATTCCCCGAAGGGTTAGGCAGAGATGTACCTTTAGTTAGTACACTCACATTTCGCCAGATAAGTCCCATGTAATAGGGGCGAGCCTATTGTTATCAACCAGGCACAAATCCAGACCCCGGGCTGCTACTGAGCAATTCCAGATGTAAAAACAGGCCAAGTGCGTGTCGGACCACACAAAATGAAGGGTTCCGTAGTTGAGATGAATTTATTGCAAGAACAAACTCAACATTGTAGATGAACAACATTGTTTTTGCAACTGCAAATTTAAGTTGGTAGATTATTACTCGTTAACTTGTAGAGCCTATTTAGCTGTGATAGTTTTCCTTTTAATTTCGTTATAATATATACCTACTACTGCCGTGAATTTTTTCACATATCCAAAACCAACCATTTACCTGCCAGGGGGGCCTCAACACTTGACTCTAATAAAAATTAGCACTTCAAAGTTTAATATTTCGCAAACAGATCCATGAATCCAAAAATAGTGTTCATACACTCGCAATATTTTTGAACGACCTTTCCAACGACACACGGAACCCTAAAAACGCAATAACACTTTGCCCGACCCAGGAATCGAACCCGGGACCTCATGCTCAGCAGTAGCGCTTGCGACCGCTAGACCAACGGGGCAGTCGTGACATAAAATATTGTCTAAATCTATAATAATAATATGTACACACGGCTACACATCAAGCTATGCATTTCCAGTATAAGCTGACCTTAAAATATTTCGTGTATGAAAAGATACACCTTATATTTTCTTCCAAACACATGCAAAAAAATAATGTCCAGTAAAAACTTAAAATACCTATACGTAACTTATGTATCTATCTATACAAATATCAGCATTGCATCTGCGCCATTCCTTTCTGGAGTCGTAGGCAAAATTGTCGGCCTATGCGCGCAAGTCTGCGTCCGTGCATTTTCTTTGATCGTCGTTTTAGTTCAGCGCGCCACCGCGCGCGTTTTACGTATTCGGGGAGTAGGGAATTTAATTCCGCCCACATGCGGAAGGTCAATGAGAAAACTATGGCCCTTAAGTAACTTAAGACGTCCCTAATTGTATTACATCTGTGGTTTGACTTGACATTTATTATTGTCATTCAGTTGTTTATGACAACGGTAACGGTACAATGTTACACTCCTTTTACCGTAGATAGGCCAATAAGTGCTAAAATCTAACCAGAAGAAATACCTGGCCTTGATCTTGATCACTGGACTGTCATTCAGATCGCACACTCAATACTTAAGAAGCAGATTAATTTCGTTAACTCGAGCTTTGCGAAATATTAATATAAACGGAACATATTTTGCAATGTATTCCATTTCAATGATGCTAAATCGTATAACGACGAGGAATTTTAATACCTAGTCTATAATGACTTAATTCCTCACATTCGATTTATACTAGATTGCTTTCTAATCTAGAAACAGTTTTCCTGTATGTACAGTCGAAAAAATTGAATTCTGACCCAACATAAGCTTATTTTCTTATTGATATTCATATACAATTAGGTTGACATTCGCGTAAACATACATTTCCTTGGTAACGATCTTGTCATCTGCCATTTAATTACCCAGAGAATTATCTGTTGCAGTCTCCATCTTTGTTAAGAGCTTTTCAAAAATTATTATTTGACACCAATTTTTGGCTGAATTTTTGACTCTGTCATGTTATAATCGACACGGTTTTGAAAAAAGAAAAAAAAAACATTTGTTCTGAGTTATAGTTAATTCCAAAGAGTTTGGATTCAAAATATGATTATTAATGCTTTATATAAAATATTATCTATTGCAGTGATGACAAAGGTTAAAATTGCATAGATATCCTACCCGTATTGGCATAGATTGCATAATATTTAAAACGTCCTAAGTGCGATATTCACTGTAAAGGAGGGAACTGTTGGTTATTTTGACGGTTTCAAACGATTTATCGTCAAAGTGGGTCATGATTCACTTAGCCTGACCTTACAACAAAATTTTATCAACACAACATTTATGTTTTATCGGATTCCTTATTGTTGGTGAATCTATTATGACAGCAAAATGCAGTGTTGGGTTGTCATCTGGAATATAAACTGAATTGTGCAAATAAAATTAATTAGACATGGGTTAGTGAATATAAAATCGATTACACGATCTGATCCACAGTTCGTGCAGAGATGCCAGGCTAAATAATACTCTTTTGTTATATAGCTTAGGTTCATTTCACATGTGGTTCCGTCAAAGATGGGGACAAGAAATAGTTATAATACCATTTATCCTATAGTATGACATTTATTGTATTGTTTATAAAATAGTTTTAAATGAAAACTTATGGATTATCAGCGCTTATCAATTTATAAATCAGGTAATAATTTGTTTGGGGTGACCGTATCCAATAGCAATTTATTTCTAGAGTTTATATCGGCTGTAAAGCCACCTTAACAGAACCAGTCCGTTTTGGTCGACAAACATACGTAGCAATGCTGAAGCAAAACAAGATATCGGAACAAATAAATATGAAAATATATTCTCTGGTAAGTAAGGTGCATTTTTTTAAGCATAGCAAATAAGCCGTAAATCAATGATCGTGGAGACGCCGTATTCATAAGTGGAGACTGAGTCCGTGAGAGTAGGACGCCCTCAGACTAGGTGGAGCGATGATCTTCGCATGGTGCTTAGTAGTATGTAGTAAAGTAGTAGAATACAGTTTTGAGGTTCAAAAGCGCCTTTTATGTGGCTACTTGAAATAAATTATTTGACTTTGACTTAGCACGTTGAGAATGGCTGAGAATCGATATACCCCATATTGATATTGTTAGTGACTTATCACAAATCTTTCGTTTTATAAACGTGCGAGGAGCAAAAATAATTGGTGTCCTTGTATGGTCCCTTGGTGAAATTCAGATAAACCTGTTAATTAATTAATTTAATTACTTACGAGTAATACGTAAAACTGTTATTATAAACGAATAATTCACAATTAGTTAAGTGGCTTGTACATGGTTTGTAAATTCAAATCACAACTGCCATTATTTGGCAGTCGTTTGAATAGGTTATTACTCGGCAAATTGGTGTAGTATGTAAATTTGCTCGGCGATCATCTACCCTGACTGTACCTACATGTGCAAAGCTTAGGCACCACAGAGAAAATTACCATGTAGGTAAATAAGTACGCGGGCTACGTGAATCTAGCGCTATCTATTACATTCCTTGAAATAAGCAAATACCTGCAAATTCGCAAGCTGTAGCACGGATATTTCAGCACATGCTGAAATATCCGTGCTACAGCTTGCGAATTCTGAAGAATTTAAACATATAACATGCAGTTTGGTACTCTGTCTTACAAACTTCTAAAAAGTGGAAGAATGTTATTTTTTATAGAATAAAATATAATATTTTTATAATTATGTGCAAGTCACTTTGTGATTCTAAGTAATTTTCTATATTTGTTTTTGTAGTTTTATACCGAGTGCTGGAATAGTAAATGAAATGAAATGAAATTGTTTATTCTGTAAATAGGATATTGGAATCACTTTTACACGTCATATTAAAAAGTTGTAAAAATAAGCTAGATGAGGTCGGCGTTTCCTATCTGACTACTCTGAGAAGAAAGGCCGAAACAAACTCAGAGGTCACCGTCTCCTTTAAAGTCCAGACATAATCTTGGTCAGGCCATATGAGGACCATGTAGATTAGAGACTGAAATGGTCTTTTGAGGAAAGAACCAGACAGATTTGGACCTGTCCAGTCAGTGCAAGCATTTGTCAGTAATAGTGGAGCTCAACTCAGAACTTAAGGAGCTCAACGACTCGACGAACAATACCAAAGAAAGGACATTTGGGTAGGTCGCATAACTTTCTCAAATTGCCAGACCTTCGCTAAAACTAACAGAACGAAAAATAAATATCCACATAGTCCTCACATTCACAATAAAACAATACTTTACAAGTAATCATCATGTCATTTTGTATATAATATTCAATAATGTCAATTTCTATATAAAACTGGTAGGTATATTTTTATGGTTTTCCATAATATTCAAAATGTCACAATGCTTAGCAGAGCGAGCAGCTCAATCCCATGCATTTTTGTCTTCTAAATAATCTGAAATTTTATAGTACCCTTTTTTACAAAGTTTGGTTTTAATACAGCTTTTAAATCGTTTAATGGGTAAGTTTCGAATGTCAATGGGAAGTTTGTTATAAAAGCGTATACATTGACCCATGAACGAGTTGCCTACTCTGTGGAGACGAGTGCGATGTACAGCAAGATTGTGTTTATTCCTGGTATTTAAACTATGAATATCGGACATTTTCTTAAACTTTGATAAGTTTTAGGCTAGTTGATAGTAAGAAAAATACCATACATATATGTTGTTGAATGTTTGTAAGCTAAAAATATATAAAAAAAAACAATTCAAATTTGTAAAAAGATTTTAGATTAAATATTTTTGAGATATAATTGCGTAAAAATAAAGTCATTGGTCTTAAAACATGGAACTCGGGCATCACTACTTCCAGAAGACAGTTTCAAATTTTAAATAGAAAAAAACTTTATGCATCAGATATAAAGGTTCTTTAAAATAATAGGGACTAATAGGGAAGTATGGAGGAAAGGGACATGTTGCGCCGACCCCAAATAGATTGGGATAAGGGCAGGAGAATGATGATATAATGGTTCTTTAAGATCCGTCTTTTATAATGGACGACGCGTCGGGCCGTCGCGCAGTATTTAATAGGTTAGTGTGGGTGTTTAACAATAGACGAACGAAAGGAATGGTCATGAAAGGAACAACACTGATTGGTAGTGTGCCCTTTTACACAATGTGGCAGTGGTCATTTTTAATCTACTAAATTGGTAGTATTCAGTATCAATGGAAATCATCTAGGTAACAACGACCGCCAAAGTTAAAATTAACACGAATAGTTATTTGTCTACTTGGCATATTATCTTTTTAATTTGAAAACGTTTTTACGTAAAACGTAATATTATAATATTTCGACTGCAATAAATGAAGTTTGTGTGCGGGCAACACTGTACAAAATGTAATGAAGTCACTCACTGACTGAATCTCTCTTGTCAATAAAAATTAAATATTGTGTTATAATGAACATACATAAAAAAAAAAAAACAATCATCCGAACGTAGTACCTCCTCTTTTTTTGAAGTCGGTAAAAATGAAAAAAATGTTTTGACTATTTACCCGACTGCCAGGGAAAGGTTATGTTTTTCGCGCGTATCTTGTATGTTGTATGTATATTTCTTTACTATCTCGTATCTTCCAAACGGCTGGATGGATTTTGACCTATTGTCTTGAAAACCTAAGTGTCCTGTCCAGATAGGTGTCTGAAAAAAAACAATCACGGATTTTTGGCGCGAAATAGCAATACATAAATTAAAAAAAATTACCAACCCTATCGAGTAGGATATAAAAATAAAGGAAATTAAATAGGGATTACAAAAAAATATATAAATTAGGAATAATAAAATGGTTTAACACGTTTTTGATTTCGTAAAAAATGGGCCATGTTTGTGTCTGACCTCGTAAATCGCCTGCGAAGCCTTGCACAAGCTAATCCTAACTAATATTATTTTATAGATTTATAGATTAGGATTAGTTAGGATTATACACACGGCTAGGTCGTATGTAAAGTCACAGTCATAGTCTGTTTTAAGCACTCGCCCATACCAGGGTAGAATAAGAAAATACCGTCCTTGGCAGCACGTGTCAGACGTTGTAGCCAGTCAGCATAGGCTCCGCAGAGTAGGTCTTCTTGATCTGGCTGTAGGACTGCAGGTAGCGTTCGGTTTCGTACCGCAAGCAGTCCCGTGCAGCGTGCAGTGAGATCAGGCCCTAGCATCGCCAGGAGCATGCGGTTTGGCTCCACATGTAGTGGTGCAGCGTGCAGTGTGTAGTCGTAGAACCCTGGAAGTGCGTGTAGGGTGGGATGTTAGTTACGGAGCAAGTCAGCAAACGCGTGGGATGTGCTAGCCTAATAGCCCCCTCAGACACAGAGACGGTATTAAAGGCAGGATAGGCGGAAGCTCACACATCGTACTGGTTTACAAGCAGAGAGGGGCATTGCAGCGTGGCATAGTGAGTTTATGTGTATGAAACGAAGCGCATAGAACAGAAAGGGAGAATCATCGGGAATGGAGGACCGTAATCATTGCAGATGGCACAAATAGCTTAGAGTACACTGTACATACCATAATAGCTAGAATAATGATGAAGTCACCCTAGATGGAGGAGGTGAAATGGCCGAGTAATGACAGGCAACTAGTGATGCGCGTGCGCTTTTGTTACGTGCTTAGACACTTACTATCATTATTATAACTCGAATAATACTGTTGTTAAACCACAACGTTACAATAATTGCTCTCTCTAAACGCCTCAAAATCTTTAAAAAAACAGTAATGAAATTACTTATAAACCAACTTTTTTTTTACAGGTGTTCCTCTTCTGCGTACTTATCACATGTCAAGCTACTACCTTGCCAGGAAGACTATACCAAGGTAGTAGCAACAAAAAAGGCGTGCCTGATAGCTTGATAAAAGACGGTCTCCTCTCATCACATGATAGTATAAAGAAAACTCATACCAGAAGTGGTGACACTGATCAAGTCAGTGCCAGCGCTAGTGCTAATGTCAACGCAGATGAAAAAGCTCACCTCAAAGGTGAAGTCAGTGGTAGCACTCAACCTAATGCCGCTATCAGTGGAGGTGCGGGTGCACTTGTTTCCGGAGATGGAACTCTGAATGGTCTTATCAATAGTGGTGCTAGCCGAGAAGTCGGTGGAAAAGCAGGTGCTCTCTTTAACGGTGGTGCAAGCAGTCATTCTAACCGTGATGCCACTGGTTACATCTTTACCCAAAGTGGTAATGGATTACCAATTGGTGGCGCCGTCACGTTCATCCAACAAGGTGGAGATGGTGTTGGCGGATACGCTCAAAGTAGCAGTGTTAGTAGTAATGCCATAGGTAGTGGCAATTCTGTCACTTTTGTTAACGGAAATGGAAAAGCAGGTGGAAATGCTCAAAGCAGTTCTATCAGTTTTGTCCAAGGTGGAGGCCCTGCTGGAAGCTATGTTCAAACTGGTGGAAAAACTGTAGGATTTTCTCAGGGTGGTGCTACCAGTTTTGTACAAAATGGTGGTTTAGTCAACTTGTTACAATTGCCAATCAGGTCAAATTTTCATGGTCGTGGCCACGTCATAAGCCATGGCAGCAGTCATGCCAATGCTCACACAGGTGTAAATGGTTGGGGCTATGGCCACAGTCATGCAAATGCTGACACCGATATAAATGGTTGGGGCCATGGCCACAGTCATGCAAATGCTGACGCCGATGTAAATGGTTGGGGACATGGCCACAGTCATGCTAATGCTGACACCGATATAAATGGTTGGGGCCATGGCCACAGTCATGCAAATGCTGACACCGATATAAATAGTTGGGGCCATGGCCACAGTCATGCAAATGCTGACACCGATGTAAATGGTTGGGGCCATGGCCACAGTCATGCTAATGCTGACACTGATGTAAATGGTTGGGGCCACGGTAGCACTCATGCAAATGCGGATAACATTATAAATGGTAGGGTACACGGAAGCAGCCATGCAAATGCGGAAAACATTATAAACGGTTGGGGTCATGGAAGCAGTCATGCAAATGCGGAAAACGTTATAAATGGTTGGGGACATGGAAGCAGTCATGCAAATGCGGATAACGTTATAAATGGTTGGGGACACGGCAGCAGTCATGCAAATGTGGATAATATTGTGAATGGTTGGGGACACGACAGCAGTTATGCAAATGCTGACACCAATGTAAATGGTTGGGGCCATGGCAGCAGTGATGCAAATGCTGACACCAATGTGAATGGTTGGGGACATGGCAGCAGTCATGCAAATGCTGACACCAATGTAAATGGTTGGGGACATGAAAGCAGTGATGCAAATGCTGACACCAATGTGAATGGTTGGGGACATGGCAGCAGTCATGCAAATGCTGTCACCAATGTAAATAGTTGGGGGCATGGCAGCAGTCATGCAAATGCTGACACCAATGTAAATGGTTGGGGCCATGGCAGCAGTGATGCAAATGCTGACACCAATGTGAATGGTTGGGGACATGGCAGCAGTCATGCAAATGCTGACACCAATGTAAATGGTTGGGGACATGAAAGCAGTGATGCAAATGCTGACACCAATGTGAATGGTTGGGGACATGGCAGCAGTCATGCAAATGCTGTCACCAATGTAAATAGTTGGGGGCATGGCAGCAGTCATGCAAATGCTGACACCAATGTAAATGGTTGGGGACATGGCAGCAGTCATGCAAATGCTGACACCAATGTAAATGG
This sequence comes from Lithophane semibrunnea, assembly GCA_947363905.1. NCBI lineage: Eukaryota > Metazoa > Arthropoda > Insecta > Lepidoptera > Noctuidae > Lithophane > Lithophane semibrunnea. The sequence goes on along the minus strand of OX376201.1, from coordinate 8,363,325 downwards.
TTGGGGACATGAAAGCAGTGATGCAAATGCTGACACCAATGTGAATGGTTGGGGACATGGCAGCAGTCATGCAAATGCTGACACCAATGTAAATGGTTGGGGACATGGCAGCAGTCATGCAAATGCAGACACCAATGTAAATGGTTGGGGACATGGCAGCAGTCATGCAAATGCAGACACTGACATAAGTAGTTTGGGATACGGCAGCAGTCGCCCAAGTAATCGATTCGGCGGCATTCATGAAAGTTCCGTTGAGGGTGATGATAATGCTCACGGTCATGAAAATGCTCAAACGGACACTTATCTTGTTGGAAGAAGTAAAAATCCTGCAAATACAGACACTTTGGCTGTCAGCGGTAGGCTTGCTCAAGGGCATGCAAATGCTAATACTTATGTCAATGGTGGAGGTATTGCTCAAAGTCTTGCAAATGCAGACACTTTAGGTATCGGCGGTGGTCATACTCAAAGCCATGCAAATGCAGACACTTACGTAAATGGAGGAGGTATTGCTCAAGGACATGCTAATGCAGATACTTACGTGAACGGTGATGGTTATGCTCAAGGTCACGCAAATGTTAACTCTTACGTAAATGGAGGAGGTAATGCTCAAAGTCATGCAAATGCAGACACTTACGTTATTAGTGGTGGTAATTCTCAAGGTCATGCAAATGCCAAAACTTACGTAAATGGTGGAGGTATTGCTCAAGGACATGCTAATGCAAATACTTACCTAAATGGGGGCGGTAATACCCAAAGCCATGCAAATGCTGACACTTACGTAAATGGAGGAGGGATTGCTCAAGGACATGCTAATGCAGATACTTACATGAACGGTGGTGGTCATGCTCAAGGTCATGCAAATGCTAACTCTTACATAAGTGGTGGAGGTAATGCTCTAAGTCATGCAAATGCCAACACATACGTAAATGGTGGAGGTATTGCTCAAGGACATGCTAATGCAAATACTTACCTAAATGGGGGCGGTAATACCCAAAGCCATGCAAATGCTGACACTTACGTAAATGGAGGAGGTATTGCTCAAGGACATGCTAATGCAGATACTTACGTGAACGGTGGTGGTCATGCTCAAGGTCATGCAAATGCTTACTCTTACATAAGTGGTGGAGGTAATGCTCTAAGTCATGCAAATGCCAACACATACGTAAATGGTGGAGGTAATGCCCAAAGCCATGCAAATGCTGACACTTACGTAAATGGAGGAGTTATTCCTCAAAGTCATGCAAATGCAGACACTTACGTTCATGGCAAAGGTATTGCTCAAGGACATGCTAATGCAAATACTTACCTAAATGGTGGCGGTAATGCCCAAAGCCATGCAAATGCTGACACTTACGTAAATGGAGGAGGTATTGCTCAAGGACATGCTAATGCAGATACTTACGCGAACGGTGGTGGTCATGCTCAAGGTCATGCAAATGCTAACTCTTACGTAAATGGTGGAGGTATTGCTCAAAGCCAGGCAAATGCAGACACTTACGTTATTGGTGGTGGTCATTCTCAAGGTCATGCAAATACTAACTCTTACGTAAATAGTGGAGGTAATGCTATAAGTCATGCAAATGCCAACACATACGTATATGGTGGAGGTAATGCCCAAAGCCATGCAAATGCTGACACTTACGTAAATGGAGGAGGTATTGCTCAAGGACATACTAATGCAGATACTTACGTTCATGGCAAAGGTATTGCTCAAGGACATGCTAATGCAAATACTTACCTAAATGGGGGCAGTAATGCCCAAAGCCATGCAAATGCAGATACTTACGTAAATGGAGGAGGTATTGTTCAAGGACATGCTAATGCAGATACTTACGTAAACGGTGGTGGTTATGCTCAAGGTCATGCAAATGTTAACTCTTACATAAATGGTGGAGGTAATGCTCTAAGTCATGCAAATGCAGATACTTACTTAAACGGTGGTGGTCATGCTCGAGGTCATGCAAATGCAGATACTTACTTAAACGGTGGTGGTCATGCTCGAGGTCATGCAAATGCAGATACTTACTTAAACGGTGGTGGTCATGCTCGAGGTCATGCAAATGCTAACACTTTCGTAAACGGCGGTGGCAATTCTCAAAGCCATGCAAATGCTAACACTTACATCAATGGGGGAGGTAATGCTCAAAGTCATGCAAATGCAGACACTTACGTTCATGGCAAAGGTATTGCTCAAGGACATGCTAATGCAAATACTTACCTAAATGGGGGCGGTAATGCCCAAAGCCATGCAAATGCTGATACTTACGTAAATGGAGGAGGTATTGCTCAAGGACATGCTAATGCAGATACTTACGTGAACCGTGGTGGTCATGCTCAAGGTCATGCAAATGCTAACTCTTACATAAGTGGTGGAGGTATTGCTCAAAGCCAGGCAAATGCAGACACTTACGTAAATGGTGGAGGTAATGCTCTAAGTCATGCAAATGCCAACACATACGTAAATGGTGGAGGTAATGCTCAAAGCCATGCTAATGCAGACACTTACGTTATTGGTGGTGGTCATTCTCAAGGTCATGCAAATGCTAACACTTACTTAAATGGTGGAGGTAATGATTACAATTCTGCAGATGCTGCTTCTGACATTTATGATGGTTATGCAGACGCTTATGATGTCGCAGACGCTTATCCGGGTGCAGAAGTTTATGGAGACGCGAGCGTTCTTTCAAATGCAGACGCTTATGCAAACGCTGGTGGTTACCTCAACGGCGATACATACTCAAATGCTGATGCTTATGCAAATTCGGACGTTTATGGAAACACGGGTGGTCGTGTAGATGCTGACGTATATGGAAACTCTGCTGGTTATGTCAATGGCGGTGCATATGCGAATGCAGATGCATATGCAAACGTGGTTGGCCTTGCAAATGCTGATGCTTATGCAAATGCAGGTGCCCTTGTAAATGCAAACGCCAATGCTGGTGGATATGCAGATGCTAATGCTTATGCAAATGCAGGTGCCCTTGTAAATGCAAACGCCAATGCTGGTGGATATGCAGATGCTGATGCTTATGCAAATGCTGATGGTTACGCTAACGGTGGTGGCATCGCAAACGGGTACGCTAATACCAATACTTATGCTCACGGTGGTGGATATGGTATTGCTAACGCTATTGCTAACAGCAGTGTTCTAGGTTGACTCACTAAAAGTGCATTACTATACATTTCGAATTGGTGGAGTAAGTGAGATTGTGAAAAAATGGTTGCAACATATGGCACACAAGTATAGACCAATTCTTTTCTGAAGATTACAATTATTTCAAGCTAAAAAAAATGTATCCCGTCTTAGTCATCCACCATCTCACAGTTTCACTAATGCTGTTGTGTAGTTGCTATATGAATGACAGGAAAGTTTATACGACCTAATCACAAATTAAAACGAATAGAAATATTGTATATGTTTTCAAGATCTCTATTTATAGTGCCTTCTAAAGTAATTGTGGGCTTTGACTGAATAAGAAAGTGATAAAAGTAATTTTATGTATGTACCTATAAATAAAAATATATTTTTTTATTTTAAATTCTTAGATAATATTATGTATATACATTATTTATAAAGATACCAGTCTTAAAATAATAATAATAAAATTATGTAGAACCATCGCCCACGATCATCAGTGATGAGATTGTAACATCCTGCGGAAGTGCGGGGGTCGAGGTTTTTAAATGCGAAGACCCTCCACAACCGCGAGGTGTGCAATCTCGGAAAATATTTTATATAAACCGAAGTGGGTATGCACCGTGATTTCGTTGAAGTGGACAAGGGCCTCATACGGCTTTTCATGGCTAAAGAGAACTGGCGTAAACCTGTAGTGCTTACTACTGATGACTGCAAGGAGGTATGGTAAAGCAAGGAGCTTCACGGACGCTTCTATCAGGCTCTTCACGAGCTCGGTGTAGACTTCTTAGGCGTCCGTATCCTGGCTACGTTTTGGGGAACTTTTCGAGGAACCTGAAGGTTTCGTCTGTCCAATTGTTGATGACGTTATCTTGACGAATAACTACCGGAGAAATATTATGAAGGACGGGACGGTTGATGATTGTGTGTCGGGCATGCCATTGTCCGGGTGAGTTCATCAAACTTAATAGCTTTGGTTGTTCTCGTCTGGCTAACGGCAGGTACTTGCACAATCATAACCAAATGGCCAGGTTTATTACTCGAAATTGGTTGTCATTGTGCCGATTGTCGTGACGGCCAATGGCCTGATGGCCGAAAGCCTCGATCAACATTTCTCGAGGCTCTTTATGTGGTTGGATCAAGAGCCTGATAAGGCTCGCATCGTGAGGAGGTTCCTCTCTCTGGAGCCCTAACCACCGGTAGCACCTGCTCCTGACACCGATGAACCACTATTTTGTATATTTTTAAATGTTTTATTATATCTTTTTGTTATACAGGGTGTTAGGGTAAACACCGTTATCCTTGCAACCAGTGGTTTGGTTTCATTTATAGAACGTATAATCAATGGAAAATTACAACTTTTTTTTTAATTTTTAGAGACCTAAATTTTAACACAAGAGACGCAAGTTGGTTGCCCTATGCGCTAGGGCAACGAACTTGCGTCTCAACACGGGCGCGGGGTACGGGATGTGACCTGACTGGCAGCGAGCGCGACCCCTCCCTTAGTCAGTCAGCTGTTTCGCTAGCAAGCACGGTGTCAGATATAAACTTTTTAAAATCTTTTAATGACAATAACGTTTTTTTTTTATGTGTTCGGTCATTTATTTTTATATTAAGTCAATTCACCCATGGTTTGAATGACAAGAGTGTTTACCCTTACATCCTGTATTTAAAAAAATATTTTATATGGAAAAAAAGGAGGGGGAATTCACCATACCCATCAAAAAATTCGTCCGCATCGCTGATAACAGGAAAGTGCCAAAAAGGCTTAAAGCATTGCCACGGTGTATGGCGATACTGATTCTTTGGCAAAAAAAATAGACCAATTACTTGTAATTGGTCTATTGACTTTCCAATGACTTTCCAGTGTGGAGCGCGTTTCGTATCAAATTCATAAAATACCAAATATGTATATAATCGCACATCAGTGCACTATGAAAACTGTTACTGCTAAGACATACAGGCGCGGTTACTGTCAGATTCTTCATCACTGAAGTGCAGTTGCCTGTAATAAGATTAAAAATAAAGAAAACGTGTGTGATGTGCCTGTTTATTCTAGTTTTACTTATATTGTTATATTTTTCTGACATCCATGCACTGCTTAGCCATAACTGCCCTGTGTATCGAATTCTATTTATAGGTATTTACTACAATTTTATGTCATTTGTAGTAATCATTATTAGTAATTATTATTTATGGCAATAAGGTCATATTATTTTTTATAAATAACCCTTAACATTAAATATACTATGTATAGCTGTGTTACAATGTTGGTGCTTTTATTCAGCATTTATTCTATAATATATTTATCTATCTAATGTCTTCATGTATTTTTATTCCTTTATTTTTGGTTTTATTTCACGATACTAATCAAGACGTCTACCAGTTATATATTTTAAAATGTCATAATAATAACCTACCGCTTTAAATATGAGAAAATTGTATTTAAAAATATTTTGAATATAAAACTGACTTAAATCAGGAAAAGCATTTATTTTACCCATACATAATTAGTACGGAATCGGATTTTTAACCGACTTCAAAAAAGGAGGAGGTTCTATATGTGTTTTACTTTTTATGTACAGTCACGGACTTTAATTGATGAGCCACCTGGCACTGTTCGTATTTTAGCCGTGTATTGCAAATCGGGTTTATTCGGTTCCCGAAACGCAAAGTCACGTTGGCGTACGGAGAAATATTAATAGTCATTTCGATAAGTTCGAAAGTAAGGTCTCTGACATCGATATTTCAACTGTCTTCAGTAAAGTTTGCAGAATTATCAAGTTAATGAGCTATGATTCAAAGGAGGTCGTTTCAAATAGATTGGATAAACTTAATGCAACATTGTAGGTATTTATTTTTATCATTGAGAACTTATTAGTCAACCTCTATTGATAAGACTATTTCCGATTAAAAGTAATTTATTTGTTATCTTGTTTACGAGCGTGCGATTTTAGTTCGTGTTTAATCGTGTAATCTCGTGTATGAAACTGCAAAATTGAAAAGTTTGATGGTGGCTCATCAATTAAAGTCCGTGACTGCACCTATGTCCATAGATATTTTCATCAATTATAGACTGATTTTGAACATTCTTTTTTCAATTTGTTTATAAGTTCTTTTCGCATTTTTTTAATTTTCTGTTATTACAAAAGTGTTCGATTATGTAGACAATAACATGCTACATGTAGACCACACCAGGTGCTAATTTATTGACTAAATCAATAAATTTGGTAGCAGCTCCATAAGCTGCCAGTTCTGCCATATCAGAGAAAACATTTTTTAGCTTAAGTTAAATCGAATAAACATTCTGGAAAAAAAATGTAAGGATCGATTATATTATTCCTTAAGGCAGTGTTCTAGGACCCATACTATTTATTGCATACAAGTAGGATCTCCATGCAACGGTCAATATACTTTGTAAAGCCAAACATTATTATGAATTTGGATTAAATCAATATTTAATCATCAATATCAATATTTTTATCTAGTATTTAATGGTTTCAACTCAGCCTATCCCAATCCGCGGCTAGACATAGCCCTCTCCCAGGCTGCGCTACAACACCCTGTGCTTCGCTTTCCGCATCGAGTGATTCCCAGCCAAGTTCTTTGGTCCATCTGCCTGGGGGACACCTCACACTACACTTGCCGATCCGCGGTCTCCACTCCATTTCATAGTTTAATAGCAATACTTATAAAACATCCATCCATTTATCCTCACAAACTTTCGCGTTTATAATATTAGTAGGATTTGTCCATAAAATCATAGTTTCCACTTGAGTTTTCATTTCATTTTCACATATATTACTCGTTTTATTTATTTCTGTTTTGGAAGCTTGGTTTGGTGTTCATTTTTGTTCAGTTTCATTTCATGCTGTTTTAATAACTCCTAATCGTTCACCCGCTGTATTAATGCAAAACGTTTATGCAATTCCACAAGATACAGACTAACGTCTAGTTTGGGGAGCACCGTCCAATTTGCTATGTATGATGTACTTGATTATTAATAAATAATTTCAATTTCAATTATGTTAACGTTCAGTTATTATAAAAAATCGTTAAGCTGTTTTACATAACGGAGCTGTTTTGTAAAACTGGTAGCGGTTATTAAAAACAGCGGATTCGACAATTCATCTGCAACACATCCATAACCATTGTCAGTTTGCTAGAATTTTCTCAGTTTCTCTTAATAATTAAAGAATTAACCAATATTGCCGTTGTCCTCATCTGAGTCCTCATCTCAATCTCTGGACAATAATTGTGTAGTAAATGGCTGACAAACGTGCTAAACGCGTGTGTGATCAGTCATTACTTTGTTTTATACACGTTATAGTATTTAGTATTTTAGTGATAATAGCATCATTGTGGTTGAATATTTGGTTACTAACATAATTCTAAGTATACTAACAGAAATATGGATCACTGTGTATGAATCAATAGCATATAATATAGTAGTATATGGGACTTAAAACTAACGAAATGTGGGTGTACTATAGGTACACCTGTGCCCAACCCTTCGGGGAAGTAAGGCGTGATGTTATGTTAGATGTCTGAAAAAATAAATGAATAAAATTAAAAATTAAAATTAAAATAACAGTAGGTAACTGTTAACTAGAATCGATATTTATTAACTCAACCCTGCAAAGATATAGCAATGAGACTAGTTGGTATGAAAAATTCAGCAGGCAACGTAATGAGTTACGATGGTCAAGGTCTCTTTACATTTGCGTAGTGACCTTGGAAGAATATTGGCACAACGTGTCATCATCACTATCAGCCTATAGCAGTATACTGACACAAACTGGGTGAAATTGAATTTAAAAAAAATCTGTTGTCCCTACAATTTGACGAGCTTTTGCAACTATGAGCTATAAATGTAGGGACCAGCTGATTTTTTTTCGTGATTTCAGGGTTGGTCCCATAGTGAAAGTTGTTCATAATGATGAGTACAATGACTTCCAATTTGGTAATTTTGATGTTGACAAAACCTTTAGGTCCATTATAGGGTGTATATGTATAGTGATAACAGAAAATGATCAACTTTAACATTTTAAAAATCAACTGATATTCTTATGCTAGGACGTAATGTACAGCGACATGAGTTGATGAAATACATAATGTTGAAAGAAAAGACCATCACAAAAAATAAATACCTAGTACAATGGGTTAGTAGAGTGGACAGTAACATTCTCACTCTCAAGAATCAAACCAGCAGCAGCAGTATCAATCGACCCAGCTTATTGTAGTCCATTTCTGGTCCTCTCCCAAGCGGCACCACAACACCCAGTTCTCCGCCTTCCGTATTCACTCCCCTCTTTTGAAGTTCCTCGGTACATCTAGCTGGAGGGCGTCCCAAGATACGCTTGCTCCCGGTTGCGATTTCCACTACAGTTCTCGAACCCAGTGTTACACTTGTGGAAGTATAAGTCTGATCCATCGGCCAGCTTAAACAAATCACGTTGGACATCAAGTAACGTTTATACGTTATTGTGTTTGACATTTAATGAGGTTATGGTATGGAAGAAGAAAACAGTAATAAACCCATAGTTTAAAAAAGGTTTTACTAACCTTTTATACCGAGTATAAGTCTTATCCTGCGAATTTTTGAGTTTTTGACAGTTTTTCCATACAAAAACTGTCAGACGACAATTTTATGCCACGGATAAGACTTTGATAAAATCAGCCTTAAATATTTTTTAAATTCTTTAGTAGTTTCTTGTGGGGATGGGGCTCCCCTATGTTTTAACTTTATTTTATTTTTGTTGTTATAGCGGCCATAGTACATTCAGTGACTTGCATAACCCGACCCCTTTTCCCCTCTTCTTTGTAATTGGGGTCAGGTAATGTAGAGTACTGACCGTACATACTCTGTGAAAATTTCAAGTGTCTTTCTATTTGATATGGCTCAAAAGATACAGCCCTGTGAGACGTAACTACTGACGGACGGACGGACAGCGGAGCCTTAGTAATAGGGTCCCGGTTTAGAGTTCCGTTTCCAAAGGGTGCCACCCTTTGGAAACGGAACCCTAAAAACACTACTAGCGTTCATAATGGTCAGAGAAACACGAACAATCCCCTTACCTAAAACCCTCCACTGACCATTGTTAAAATATTAAATCGATCAAACACTGTTATTATGACTGTTTATAAGCTAGCATTTAATAATAAACATATTTTCGCGTTATATTATGCAATTCCCACACTTCATACTACTAAACATTTGTTAACTTGTTGATAACTCTCTTACATAATATATTGTAAAGATATGGTTTGCTGATTAATTTGAATAGCATTCTTTAATAATATAATAGACTTTTTTCTAGTAACAACAACAAATGTATAAAATAAATTGTTTGTATGTATGTGCAATTATTGTGCAGTTTAGATTTCAACATTATTTTCTGTTTGGTTCTCGTTCGATTATTGGTTAGTTCTCTTGGATATTTTAATTCATTTTTTAGAAGTTGTTTCAGCATAATTGAACTGTTTTCTATATTTCTTCAAAAACTTATTAAAACAGTGGTTGGTTTTTATAGAGCTTTCGACCTATGAGATATTGGCTCAACCCTCTTTGCGTTGTAAATTGTGAAGCATGTAAAACAGTAATAGTGATGCCTCTGGGTTCTATCTTAGGGCCACTTTAGTTGAAGACGTCAGGATTTTCTTTTCCAGAGATTTTATTCAATTCATGTTTCTAATTTTTACAAAAAATATGGAGTAAAATTTTATTTTCAGTCTGCGTCTTTCGATCACTTTAACATTTACCTTTATTTTCATCAGCTCTTAGATTATTTGTTTCTTATATAGCCATAATATATTTCAAAACTGATTCAATACTTCGGTACAATAGTCAACCTCCGAATTCTCTTGTTCGATTAGATGTTTAGGTAGTTCTAACTAAGCTAAGCTATTATTAACGGTTGGGTAATGTCAAAAGTTTAATTTCATGTTTTACCTTACGACCGCATGAAATACGATCTTGTAATTGTCCGTGAAATATTACAATTAGGTTTTGCTGTACTGGTGACGTTTAAGTGTAGTTTCAAAATGAAGAAGGATTGATATTTGTAGCTTAGCTTTGCTAATTTGTTTTGATTAATCTGACACTAAAACGTTCAAGTCACTAATCTCTACGACTAGTAGGTACCTAATTAAACCATTTTATGACATTTTTACTCTCTTATTGAAGAGTTTTAAGCTCGCTCAATCGCTTTTCGTTTGCAAGCAGGGTTAGTTCATCATCCATTGACAATGATAGGTCTTTTTGTGTATTCTCTTACATTTACATTCTTTAAATTTACTGAACCTTGGTGAATGTAGGTCGAACGGAAGATATGCAAGGTGGAAACTGCAGCTCGAAGATTCTTTGTTTCATCGGCTGGTCTCACGTAACACCAGGTCGTGGTCGGTGCAAAATGAAGGTTTTTCTCAGCCATTCTCCCATATCAGCCTTCACCTTATCATTCACTTCACCATTGCATCCATTATAATCCTTATATAATTTATGCAATTTATCCATTTATTTTATTGAGCTAGGACTAACCAGTCACACCTTTTTATAATATTGTTCATGATTACTCATTAAATCTTAAAAACGTATAAAGTTTGTTGTACCAAAAGCTAAGACCGAAGATTTAAGTTCAGAAGCAAGAGAAGTTGCGGGCTAAAACCAGTAAATACCATACATTTATCGCATTGTTTATCCAATATGGTTTAACCGAAAACACTCGGCTAATCAGTATTTAACAAACTAATCACTTGTAAACGAAGTAATAATTTGTTTAGGAGACCGAGACAAATGGCAATTATGCTGTAGCGTTAAAACCAGCTATATGTAATGGCGGCTTATTAAAGGCGATCAGTCTTTCTTATCCACACCAGCCGTACGTGGAAGCATTGGATCCCGCCAGGATATCGAACCGACAATGATGAAAGCATGCGTCTTGGTAAGTTATACAGTTTTTAAATCGATGTTTGCCCTTTTATATACCAAATTATAATCGTAATTCTTATCTAAAAAAAATTGAACATTACACATTTTCTTTGTAGGTAAAGTCAGGAAAAGTAATTAATTGTTGAGCAAATTGACTACCAACTGAAATTGTCCGTACCTATATTCAAATCATAACTGTCATTCTTGGAAAATATAAGGGTGCCAATTTGCTTAACAATTGGATGAAAGCAAATCAAATTCTATTTTGTCACCTTAAGAGTTACTGTCAAATGATGAAGATGTGGTTTATGGCGAAATTCAAGCCAATAAAACAGTTTTAGACAATTTTCAGCACCCTAATTGCGTAACACACGATCAATTACAATCTGCTTCGTTTTGATAGTTCAATAAAATTCATTGCGTTATTTACGTTGCTGAGCAGACAATTTTTTTGAAAATACATAAGTATAAAGCAATGGATTAGCAATATCCTTCTAAATGATTCAGATTACGATTGATGGTGTGTTACGCAATTAGGTTGCAGGTTTATCTGGACTCAGAATTTATTTTAGCTCGTTAAGATACAAATGAATCCTAATTAACTGGTGCTGCCAAATACATGTCTCGGTTTTGAATCTTCCGGTTTTTAAAAGATCGCAGGAAACGCCGTATCTCGGTACCACTGGACACCTACGAGCGATTAGGATTTAACAATATCTTTAATCATATTGTTTTGTTTTACAGCTCTTCTTCTTCGCGTTAGTCACCATTAGTCAAGCCAACTCATTGAACAGACAACCAGTTACAAGAAGTAACGTAGAAGATGATTATACGCTTTACCAACAACAGCAACAACAACAACAACAAACTGTACCAAGTTGGCAAGTGCTTGGCCAACCTTCCGCAGTACCTGTAGTTGAAACTGAAAAGCGCTTCGGCGCTTACGGGGGTGGTGCCGCTGCTGCTGCCGCTGCGGCCCATGCTGGCGCTGCCGGTGGAGGCTACCTTGGCGGCCATGTTGGGGGTCATGTTGGCGGTCACGTCGGCGGTCATGTAGGCGGTCACGTCGGGGGTCATGTTGGCGGACACGTAGGCGCCGCCGCTGCCGCTGCTGCTGCCGCTAGCGCTGGCGGTGGCGGTTATGGCGGTTACGGATCTCGCTATTCTAACGCCAATGCCAACGCCAACGCCAACTCATATTCTGGATATGGCCGTTAAATTGGTTGAATTTTTGCTACTAATAAATTAACAAAATTTTATATATAGTCTAAAATTAAATTAATTAGGCAAAATTGGTTTATGTAATTGCCTGGACCTTAATTACTTTTATATTTTGTACATTTGGCTGACATAAAATTTATATTCGGTACCTATTTTTAGTTAATAAATATATTTATGAAATTCATGTGCTATTTGATTTTTCTGAAATGGTATGTATGAAATGGTGGTGGTGGTGGTAAATGGTGGTATGTGTGACAACCAGTATTACCAAAGGGTATCGTGTTACCCATTACCTGGGTTGTGAAGGTCAGATAGGCAGTCGCTCCATGTAAAATACTGGTATTCAACTGCATCCGGTTACACTGGAAGCCGACCCCAGCATAGTTGGGAAAAGGCTAGGCAGAAGATGATGATGGTATGTATGAAATAAAAATAATGGTCAAATAGGTACCAGTAAAATTATTTTTTTAATGTCTCTCCGGAATCATCGCTTTTCTGAATACAAACGAATCCTAATTTCCATGTCTATCAATTATTAGATTTATCGTGTATAATAATTTGAATTCAGAAGTAAGTACTTTATTGTTGTTTCGGTTTGATTTCCTTGTAAACTATATAGAGCTGTAAAATTATTTTCGTTCATCTATTTTCTCCCATTTTTTAAATAAATTACATTAAGTTAAAAGAGTATAAACAACTCTATATACTTTCAAGTCGATTAAGAGCGTCCGGTCTGCACCAAGTGCAAAAGACAACTGATAGCAATCCGACGACTGACGAAACACGAAGTTTTTCGACGGACACAATTTGTACTCTAATTAAAGTTTGAAAACAATTAAGTGAACATGCTAAGATGTCAGTCAGTGATGTGAGAACTTAGATGAAGCGACCTTAAAGTGAGCTGTCAATAGTGTCAATCCCTAGCTAGCAGGTGGAATTGATTTCGCTTCAAATAAAAACCATTTTTTTTTCCTCTCTTCAGATTTCTATAATCAAAATTTATCAAGATTTCTAATTTGTTACAGAAATCAAAAATATTTAGGTAATTGTAGTTGTCAGTTCTCGTAGTTCGGCTTCACAATCTGTTATGCTAAAAACTTAAAATAATAAATTAAATAACCATTTTCTGATGAATAATTTGATTGGTTTATTATTTACTGGGTATGTAATAACTACTAGTGATCCGTTCCTGCTTATCGCGGTTTTCACGACTTACAAAAACATGAAAATTTCTTTATTATAGATTTTAATATTAATGTATTAAACACCTTCCGGGATAAATTCCCTAAATGACAGTGAAAAGTTTAGAAAAACGACGCGGTCACACAGACGGACACGAAATCATCATCTGCCTAGCCTTTTCCCAACTATGATGGGGTCGGCTTCCAGTCTAACCGGATGCAGCTGAATACCAGTATTTGACATGGAGCGACTGCCTATCTGACCTCCACAACCTAGTAACTGGATAATACGATACCCCTTAGTAAGACTGGTTGTCAGACTCTCTAGCTTCTGGCGGACACGAAATGCGACTATAATTTATAATAAGTATTATACTTATTAAAGTTACAAAAGTAGGTACGTTAAAGTTAACTTTGAAGGTAAAAAAAAGTTTTCTAAACCTAAATAGCAGCATAGGCATTAATCGTAGCCCATAGGTAGGTGTTTTTCGTGGTAGTAAAAATGTTCAGGGCGTTATTTCCTAGTATGTTTTCTTGAAGGCTGGCAATAAAAAAAAAAATGTTTGACTCTTTTCAAGATATTTAAGGGATTGGGAATATAGTCATAGTCCGTATCTTGAGTTTACATTTAGTTTTTGTTTCATTAAAATCGGTCCACTCAGTCAAAAGTTATTAATATTTGGTTTGGAACGGAGCGTTTGCCAATGTACTCGATAGATGGCGTTGTGTAAATGACGCGATTGTCTGAATCGTGGTGTTAAGATTTTCAGCAGGATAGTGACCACCGTCCATACAATTTTTTTCATATTTATGTTAGCCTATACTGTCCCAATGCTGAGCAAAGGCCTCCCCATACAATTTATCATAGTTTTTTGTTAATTTTTCTAACAGTTTCATACTTCCGTGTCCATATTTTCCACTAATCTTATAATCCTAACTAATAATTATAAATGCGAAATTGAGTTTGTTTGTTTGTTACGCTTACACGCTAAAACGGCTAAACGGATTCGGATGAAATTTTGGACAGGGGTAGACCATGACCCGGAATAGGACATAGGATACTTTTTAACCCGATATTCTCACTGGATTGAGACTTACGCGGGTGAAACCGCGGGGCACAGCTAGTGATAAGTGTATATACATAAAGCTTTAACCCGCAGATTTGTCTTATTTTTACCCCGGATTTTTCTTAATTTTTAATAAATTACGTCTGTGGACAGTTCTCGATTAGTAGAAGTAAAGAATTTGTCTCTTTACTTCTACTAAAGAAGCGTGTCCATGCAGTGATCAATATGTGGATTTTATCAAATACGAACAAAACCGCACGCTAAAATTAGTTGCCATCAAACATTTATTGGTTTGTATTTGAAAACCTGTTTTCACGGGAACTTTCGAATAATAATTTCTTATCACTCTTGTAAACTGCGTAATCATTTGTTTGGGAAACCGTTGCTAATGGCTATTTAATCCTTTGATTAAAACTTGTTAGATTGCCGCCTATAACATATTGTACCTGAGTTGACCGCACGCACCTTACGTAGAAGTTGAACAAACATGAAAGTATTTATAATTCTGGTAAGTCAGCAACTTGTGCCGCAGAAATATTGTGAAGAATAGCTGCAGAACGATTTCGAAGTTTAAATTAGAAAATGTTTGTGAAATATGTAAAGTGCATGTTTGTGAATTAGGTATAAGAATGCTTTAAGAATACACTGGACCTAAATTAGTATCTCGAGAAAGCAGCTAAAAGAAAGTGAATTTTACTATAAACGCTGGTGATTTATTATGTGCCAATTCTATTAGTAGGTATTTTAATAGGGTCTTTTGTCATTGGAACAAAACCCACAACTCTCTATTTTTTTTAGTTTATTTGAAGTTATTATATAGATTTTAGTTTCACTTCACGCATTACTTTATTTCTGATTTCAGTTGTTCCCTTTCATCGTAGTCACGTGTCAAGCTTATCAGTTGCCACTCAACAGGCGACTAGTAGCAAGACAAGGAGCCCCAGAATTTAATGAACCTGCTATGAATGATCAATTTTACGAAAAACTAAAAAACTTAGCGAAAAAGTTTGTGCTCGATGATGCAGTAGACCCAGATCCACAAACACTTTTGGTTCCAGATATTTACAAGCCTAGTTATCAACGGTCGCTTGACTCAGATAAAACACCGCCGGGGCCTCATGTGAATGGTCGTATTACAAATCATGCTGTTAATCACCAATATCCCAATCCCGTTCCTGCTCGTTTCAACAATCCTGCTTTTCATCAGCAAAATTCTAATCTCGCTGCTTCTCGTTTCACCAATCCCGGGGTTCATACTAGATCTCTTATAAATGAATCGGCTCAACTCCGACAGGTTGCTCTAGCTGAACATGAAGCTCAGCTTCTGCAACAAGCTGGCTCTGAACGAGCAGCCCGTCTTGCTCGCATTGACAAAGAAGCACTAGGCAAACTATCTGAGGAAGACAGACAAATCTTAGAGAGCAAGCTATCGCCAACTGAACGAGAAGCCCTACTTGCCAAACTAGAAGACGGCCAACTTGATGATCTTCTTCCTCGAGATGAAAATCGTTTTGGTGGTTTCGGATCTTCAGTGGGTGGATTCTCTGGCGCTGCTGCTCAGATTGGCGCTAGTGCAGGCGGCTACATTGGTGGCAAGCTCGCTGGTACCCTAGGGGCTAAACTTGGAGCTGCCGCTGGGGCTTACCTCGGCGCCGCCGCGGCGAGTCGCTTCGTAAAAAAGACAAGTGCGGTATCGGAAATGGTATCAAATATTATAGGTGACGACGCTGTTGAAACTCCTAAAAAAGGGATTAAATATGGTGCCACGGTAGGTGGTTTTGGAGCAGTTATGGTTAATAATTAGTGAATTTTATAATCGACTGTTACGAAACAATTATAAGTTCAGAATAGTTTTTTATAATAACATGTAATTGTTTGCAAATATCCTTTAATAGCTTATAAGCGCGATTTTTACACTTGAAAGTCAGGTACTGTGTAAACGTGATATTTAAGTCAGTGAATGTTGTATAGACAAAGACAAGTACTTAAGCGAAAAACTTGAAGTTTCATTTAACAACAAATCTC
Organism: Lithophane semibrunnea; assembly: GCA_947363905.1. Lineage (NCBI taxonomy): Eukaryota > Metazoa > Arthropoda > Insecta > Lepidoptera > Noctuidae > Lithophane > Lithophane semibrunnea. Next base: position 8,346,765 of record OX376201.1, on the reverse strand, counting down.
CCCGGAAGCGAAGTGGTTTGAGAAAATGCGACACATTACGATTGGAGAAATTCAAATAAAACAAGTCAACGTTACAATAAAATACGTACTGCAGTTACAGTCAACTAATTTCAACTTATTAGTAATTTAGAATTCTATTAGACAAATGTTCGATCTCATAATTAGGGACACTGGTGCTATCGTCAAGTAGAAATAAAATAAGACCGCTCATAGAACATTATTTTTATAAATGTGTATCCTAATGTGTAATAATATGTAGTGTAAAATAAAGTATAAATAAAATAATAAAAAGATTCTTGCATGTTAATTCTACTACTCCTTTTTTGAGGTTGGTTAAAATAGGTTAGGTATCTTCTGGAGTTATTTTTCCTCCTATATAAGCCGAAAAGTATCTTTGCTGTGTCCCCGTTTTGCCTTCAAAAATAGACTCAGGGCCTTTATTAAAAAAATCCTATTGGGTGAACTCAATAACTTTACCCGATCTTTTTTTCTGTGGGGAAATCCAGAGAATCCACTGAGAACTAACCTAACCTATCTCATAGGTTGTTTGTCCACCGCAACCGTCACCGGGACGCCCCGGAGAAACGATTTTATTCGTATCGTTTGTCCACCGCGACCGAACTCGGCGGTTCAGTGATATGACTTATGATCGACAAAACAAAAGGTAAGCGAACAGCGCGGTGCGACGGCAGTGTGTGGACAATATCAAACGGTTTTGTATTGCCAGCACATCTACTTGTCACAATCTCGGGCCGAGTTTTAGCGATCGCGCCGTAGTACTCGAAATTTCGGCAACCGGGATGACGGCGCTTGAGTGACGAACGTGTGGCGGCCACGACCTTAAGTTATTCGTCTGTAATGTAACAGTAGTGAGTAGGAGCACCCGTAGCACAATTTGTATCGAGAATGAAAATAACTGATTCGACTACAGCTGAATGGTCGACAGTCAGGGTGAGCATTACGTTACAGTACTGCCTAGTATTGTAACGTAATGCTCAAATTTGAATTTTGGATTGTTGCATTACAAGTGATGCTCGTCAATCAGGGAGGCAGTTTTGTAACGTAATGCTAAATATCGAATCTTGGATTGTAAAGGTGTGTCCAAACATTGCGCAAGAGCGCGGCAGCAACACGCGGCAGGACACATTTCTGCCGCGCTCTAATATGTACTAAACCGACGAATGTTTGCGCAGCAGTAGTGTGCGGTATATCCGAGATACGCCGCGCACTTTAGTTGGCATGAAAGCGGTTGCGTGTGTCGTAGATTTGCTTATAATTCGTCCAAACATAATTACTGACGAATGTTTGCTAGAAATGTTTGTTAACGGCAGGTATACAGCGTGTCTGCTTGGGCGGAGCACCGCCGTCTCCTCGTGGAGGCAATAATCGCTTGCGTCCGGCCCTGGTCCAGGCCATGGTACGGACCGAGAGGGCATTGGAAGCCGTCACCTCCTTCTGCGAAGCAGTAATGATCGCGAAGGAGGAGGCGTAACGCGTGAGGGAGAGGCCAAGTTTGCGCCCTCACGCCCCTAACCGCTGCCGCTGGAGACACCCTGGGAGTCGGGAATCCCAGGCGGATTCCCGGCCACCATTGGCGTGGGCTTGCGGACGGCGAGCAATGGGTAACTCGCCGTCCGATAAGGACCAGGCCCGGGTCGATGGCGCGTCATGTTCCACGCGCGCCTCAAAGAGGTGTCAGCACAATTGGCGGGGTCCGCTACGATCGATGCCTGCCAGGGTTGCGGGAAAGTCCGAAAGGGCTACCGGGACCTTGGCAACAGGCAACTGAAGGAACACGGGTGGGTTTTAGTTAGTAAAAGTCTGACACGTCCTTCCGCTCCGCCCAGAGCGGGATAAGTCATTTGATGATTTCCTACCCTAAGGTATACAGCGTGTAAAACAACCCTGTCCGATCCGTGCGGGTATTGTTAAGAATCATACTAAGAGTCTATTTATGGGACTTTTTTTTTAAGAAAACAAAATCTGCTCTGCTCTACGCTGCATGGACCTGCGTTACCTGCGTCATAGCATACGCTGATTCATAATTTTGTTGCAATCGTCTATTGTTTGTACTAGCTAGGACGGGAACGTGTCTGTGTAACAACTGCGTTGCACCATGCGGTCGCGGCCTATGCCTGTCTCGCCTGCCCTACCCTGCAAAATCCGAACTGTGCTGTGCTGTGTCACCTGCATTTCAGCATACGCTTAGCCTTACCAAGGGGTATCTTGCTACCTAGTAACTGGATTATGGAGATCAGATAGGCAGTTGCTTCATGTAAAAATAGTGGTATTCAGCTGCGTCCTGTTAGACTGGAAGCCGACCCTGGGAAAAGGCTAGGTAGATTAATGATATTTACGGGGTGCCGCGTCGCGTCGTTGGAAAAGATTTGTAAAAGTATTACATTTATACTGAGAAAAACAAGAGGACTGCGTTAGTTCCAATTTTGGCCACACACCGAAAGATCCTGTCCTTTTCGAATGATGTGGCTATTCATGTTTCTATTAAAATATTTACCTTGTTCTTCTAAGATATAAATTATATTGTCGTGTTGATAGTTATTGCCTTTTGATGGGATACGTTTCACTATTTTAAAATATTTTATATCAATCTATAAGAACATGAATTGTTTTTACGCGGTTGTGTTCGTCTACTATTAGTGTGTGCTACTGTATGTATGTTTGTTGAAATAGAATATTATGGTTTTTTTCATCATCATTTCAGCCGAAAGACGTCCACTGCAGCAGCTGCTGGACATAGGGTTACCCTAAGCACCGCCACTTCGACTGGTTCTGAGCTTCCCGCATCCAGCGGATTCCTGCAGTCTTAACAAGGTCATCGGTCCTCCTTGTGGGAGGCCTTCCAACGCTACGTCTCGGAAGGACTCCAGAACCTTTCAGCCCCATCATAAAGAAGCTTATGAATACGTTAATGATGTATCTACTAAAAGCTATAGATAGTAGTTAGGAATTTCTGCAAAAGATGGCTCAAGAAACGTTAAAAGACAATCAGGATTGTAGCGTTTGCGGAGGTTGCGCTTACGGTTACGATGATCGCTGATCATATCACCACCAGTGGGCCAACTGAAAGTTATTTTGATGGGATCGGCAAGCACAGGACAGTAGGCATTTAATCTACACACACATAATAAATCTAATAGTTGTATTAGTTTACGCTTAATCCCTGTTTTAATAAATATCTGTCAACATAATCATAATCAGCCTATAATGTTCCCACTGCTGGGATACAGGCCTCCTCTATGTGAGAAGGGGTCATAATACACCACGCGAGCCCAGTACGGGTTGGCGGATTCGACGTCTTCGAATCTTTCTAGGACATTCCGGTTTCCTCATGATGTTTTCGTTCTCTGTTTTTGTGAGCAGTGGTGATAAAATATTTTACACAAAGTAAAGTGCATACTTGGGTTCGAATCCCACGACCCATAAGTCGTAATTCGCGGCCGTTATCACTGGGCCATATCAATTTGTAATAAGTAGTTGTGGTTTTATTATAACTAAAAGTATGAGCAAGGACAAGTTGTGTTAGGAAACCTATTTTTTCAATGCATTTATTAATTGTTACCACTGCTCTCTCAATTATCTATAATAATATATTCACTAAAATGTTAAAAAAAAATATTTTTTATAAAATAACTGTAGCAAAACCGCGGCCAGAAACAGGTAAATATTTTATTTCTAAAATGTATTATTAAATATATTATATAATAGGCTTGTGTTACACGTAAATAATATAATAAATTGATTGGAGTAGCCATGACGAATAGCAATTTAGTTCTAGTATTGGATTCTGTTATAATACCCCCCTAAAAGCCCCGATCAGTCTTGGTTCCTCTCACAGTAGAAATTAAGCTGGACACACTACTACCCTAACAAATACTACAATGAAAGCATACTGCCTGGTAAGTGAGAAGAAAGTTTTACCGTCTTTATTTTTACCCGAAAAGAGCGAAGCAACCTTAACCTCATTTTATTTAAAAAAAAAAATGTTTTTTATTTTCATTTACTTTGAATTGTCAGGCTTCGCACAATATGCCAGTTTGGCAGGTTTGGTCAGTTCAATGTTCAAGTTTGTGGTTCAGTAAAATATGCAGTTGTCTGACGCATAAACGTACGGTCTTCAAATGTTTTCGTATACAGAGCCAGTGAAAGGCCAGTGATTTAACTGTTAACTGAACTGACTCACGAACTGGCCTTGTGTCCGGCGCCCTTATGTCTTCAGTTGCGAGTATCAAATCTTCGTAAAACTGTTTAAAAAAATCCGGTGACTTGAAATTCCACCTTGTCTACCTTTTGGAGCCTTTAACGTCTCTAAGCTGGGCAAAGTAATATTAATTTCAAAATTATGATTTTCGTCCAAATATGACATTCATAGTTAAGTCCTGCTAGTTTCACCATCGCGGTACTAGCCGCATTGCTACATTTTTGAGCATGAATTTCTCAAAAAAATCAAATATAACTAATATTTACGTTTTTTTTTTTAAGGTTCTGCTTTGGGCAATAGTCAGCGCGTGCCAAGCGCATTACTGGCCCCCGTTTTATCATGAACAGGTGCTTGAAGATGCTCTTGCCAGACAAGCCAGTTATTACTCATATGCATATGGCCCGTATGCTTCATATGCCAACTATGTCCCGTACACCCCGTACTTCCCCTATGGCTCCCCAGTTTTCGTTGGTAGTAGGCTAGGCGTTGGCGGTGGTATTGGTGGCGGTATTGGTGGTAGTATAGGCGGTAGTATTGGTGGTGGTGTAGGTGGAGGTGTAGGAGGTGGTTTGGGTGGTGGCGTAGGTGGTGGTGTAGGTGGTGGTGTAGGTGGTGGTATAGGTGGTGGTATAGGTGGTGGTATAGGTGGTGGTATAGGTGGTGGTGCTTACGGAGGTCTTGGTGGAGGCGCTTATGGTGGTCTTGGAGGAGGCGCTTATGGTGGTCTTGGTGGAGGCGCTTATGGTGGTCTTGGTGGAGGCGCTTATGGTGGTATTGGCGGCCGTACTTACGGTGGTATAGGCGGTGGTATAGGCGGTGGTATAGGCGGCGGTATAGGGGGCGGTATAGGCGGTGGTATAGGCGGTGGTATAGGTGGCGGTGCTCACGGTGGTATAGGCGGCGGTGCTTACGGTAATATAGGTGGCGGTGCTTACGGTGGTGCGCACGGTGGCGCTTACGGTGGTTTAGGCGGCGGTGCTTACGGTGGCTTAGGCGGTGGTGCTTACGGTGGTGCTAATGGTGGCGCTTACGGTGGTATAGGCGGCGGTGCTTACGGTGGTATAGGCGGAAGTATTGGTGGAGGTATTGGGGGTGGTATCGGTGGTGGTATCTACCGTCGATCAAATTCTCTGTACGATTCTGAGCTTGCTGCCAAAAAAGAGTTGGAATCTAGATTCGGAGTTGGCGGTCACATCGGTGGACATATCAGCGGACACATCGGTGCTAATGCCGGAGGTGGTTTAGGTCTTCTTCCCCATGGTTACCGCAGCTCATAAGGTAACGGAAGAAAATAAAAGAAGAAAACAATAAAATGAATACACAAACACCGTTTTTGAGATTGTTTGAAAATGGCAAATAATTTTTTGATTAATAAATTGTCGACTGAACGAAAACGTGATATTATGCCAGTTTGTTTGATTAAAACTAGGATCAGAAAAATAAATTTGCTCAGGAAATTAAAGTGTTTATTATTTCATTTGAACCTACATGGATATCCTTACATATTATAAAAGCGTCTATCTGTTGTCCTGTTCGCGATAAACACAAAAACTACAGCACCGATTTTCATGCTGTTTTCACCAATAGATAGAGTGGTTCTCGAGGAAGGTTTAGTATATAATAACAGACATCCACGCGGGCGAAGCCGCGGGCATCCACTAGTACTTTATAAGTAGGTTTAGGTATTACCCTTACAATTTGATAATATACAGTACTGTACAGTGTTTCTCGAATTCACACATTTCACATTTAATGCCTTAGAGTATCAATTTAGACTAATGGTCGCTGCACAAAGCGGGCGCGGCGCGGCGTGACCGGGCGGCGACGCGACGCTGAGCAGTTGTAATGTACTAGTTACTATGGACGACTTCACACAGAGCAGCCGCGCTCGGCGCGACGCGACCCGTCGCGCCACGCCGGCGTCGCGCCGAGCGCGAATACAACTCCGGCGCGGCGGGGCGCGGCGCGGCGGGACGCGAGCGCAGCGCCGGCCGGACGCCGATGCTTTGTGTTGTTTGCAGTGTTGCCATCTTAGCTACTTTTTAGTTAGATCTAGCTATTTTTCAGTGCCAGGCAATTAAATAAAAAAATTAATCAAACTTGTAGCTAGATTTTTTAGCTACTTTTTCTAGCACATGACGTAAATACTTTCGATATTTTTTATTAGGTATGCAATTCTTCAAAACACTCTTGCGTCATTTTGAAGTAGGCGTAAAACTTATCTTCATGGGATAAAATTTCGCGGCACAGTCTATGATACTCCCTATAATTACGACGTTTTTGATTTATTTCATGCACCCATTTCCGTTTACGTTGTTTTTTCTTAGCTAGCGCAAATAAGAGCAATAGTGTTTCCACGTCTGAATCGCTCAACATCTTTTTGACGAATGAATCGTCGTGACTCGGTCGCCGGTCGGCGTGTGAGGGCGCGGCGCGGCGCGGCGTGACGGGACGTGATCGCGCCCGCAGTGTGAATGCTCCCGTCGCACCAGCGCCGCGCCCGGTCACGCCCCGCCCGCTGTGTGCAGAGACCTTTATACATTTTTAAGTAATACTGTTAGTTTGTCTGACTGAGAAATTGAACTTAAAAAGAATGGACCTAGAAATGAACCCAAGGATAAGCAGCTAGGGAGACGAGTATGAGATGCTCACAATTTCTATAAAAATGTACTCTAACTAACACACAAAACAATTCCTACGTTATTATCAACTAACCATTCAATCATTCTTATCTCAGTGAGAAGAAGGTTCAAGTTAACTTTTCAATCCAACGCTACGGGGTAGTTCAGCATCTAGTAGAGAGTAGACGTAGTCCCTAGACACAGTGACAACGATGATGAAAAGGGCAAAATGTATAGGGCTGACATAAGCTATTGAAACGCTTAATATGTCAATCCTGTTGAAAGTCGCTGTAGAAATACGAAACGCTTTCGAAGCGATTGACACTTGTCTAGGCCCTCTAACCTTTATGTCTCAGAGGTAATGATAATTATCTGCTCCTGTAACTGTGTGATTTCGTTACCTGTTATAAAAACATTTTGAATCTGTATATGAATGCAATGATCGAGGAACTCAGCAGTACGCATGTTGACGGGTTGCATTTTTAACAAAATAAGCTACGCCGATAATATGGTCGTGCTGGCTAAATTGTTATTTTTCCACTCTGTAATCGGCATTTCGTTTATTTATAATTTGTGATTGTTGTTTGTTTTCATTTGTAATGTCGCAATACATTACGCAACTAAATTGTCTTTGGCCTCACAGAGTTGGTCTTTGACCACAGATTAAAAATATACTCTGTGCCACAGAATAAGTAGCCTCCGAATACGAGGCTTTTTGCTAATAAATGACATTCTTTTATTTTGTAATGTGCGTTTACTTTGTGCAGAATAAACAATTTTTCTTTCTTTCTTTCTGGCGCCCTCGGTTAGTCATTCAGAAAATTGATTACGATATGCGAGGACTACGCTGCCAACCATGGGTTACTTTATAATTGAAATAAGTCGGAACTCATGGTTTTTAAGGCTGTTGGCAAGAAGTGTTCAGAAAATGTACCACCTATTAAAATTAACGAGGTTTCGATTCGTCTTGTACAAATTGTTTACTAACATCTAGAATTGTAAGTATTTTAGTAATTGGATCTAGTTGTCCGTTGAATAAATAAATTATTTTTAAAATCTAATATATTATTTTTATCTCACGAAGCGGCGCGGATTTTACTTCTGATAACCAAGTGCACAAACATGCTGTGAATGTGTGCGTGAAGACAAGTAGCGTCAGCACATAACACGTATACGCACACACACACTTCCGACTTCCCCATTTTCTCAGACGGTACCGAGAGCTCCTGCGCTTACACACTAATTCACAGCATGTATGTACACTTAGTAACCACAAGTAAAGCGCGTGTCACTTCGTGAGATAAGAATACTGCAACATACGTCGGCAAAATAAAAAGACGAAAAAAAACTTTTCGATTTCATGGACCATTAATATCATCTTAGAATTGAATTGTGTTCTTAGGAATTTGATTGGATTAATCGATGTTATCACCTGTTAACTGGGGATTAATTTGTTAGGAAAGGCGTGGAAAATGATGATTAGGTTGTAGCGTTTAAGTCTGCTATATTAGGAGCTTAATGAAGTCTTGGATTAGTAGAAGCCCCTACTCTACGTGGCACCGCGAGAGGCAAAATGAAAGTCTATCTTTTGGTAAGTGAAGTATAACTATTTTCTACATCCTTTCGCTGTTATTTGTCAACAATTCTAAGGATTTAGCAACATAAGTTGGAAAATTTAAGTTTCCATTATAAAATAAATTATCTATTTTTCGCGGGGCTTCTATTTCTGTACAAAATGTAAAAGAAGAGAAAACAATGGTGATGACTGCGGGTTAGTCCACTTGCTTTGCTCGCCTACTAGCCCCGTCATTGCAAGCGCCCCGGGCTCACTTCGCTCGCATTCTTGGTACCATTTTCGAGGTAAAGTTTTACTGGAAATCGGAGGATCTAATAGAATAAAAGTTATTAAATACTTAACAGCCTGACTAGTATGCGAAAGTGAGTTTGTTTGTCCACTGTCCAGTCATCATGAAATGCATAATACACGTTGTCAGGGGTACAGAAAAGGAAATAGGGTAGGGAGGGATAGACACTAAACCACCCGGACCATGACCGGAGCCATGGGCAAAAGCTAGTTATTACATAAAACTATTTATTATAATTATTATAGTTTGCACTTGAATAAAGTCATTATGGTACTAGTGTTAGGTACCAGACAAATAAAAAAAGTACAGTGTGATAAAGTATGTTGGCTTACCTATCTATTTATGTGGCAAGGCCGGTGTGGAGGGCTTTCTGTCTTCCTCGGGTATCGCAAAGTAAACTATGACCAATACATAAGTCCTCCAGACCGTATTTCGGCCACGTCGACCAATCTCACCGGAGACGGCGCGGGAGATATTATAGTGTACAAATGTGTGCGCAGACAGGTGCACTCTTTCTTCCAATCCATAGCATGGCACAAAACTATACTCAGTAGTGGGTGGAACAAGGCTGCTAATGATGATGGTGATGAATCCGTAGGCAAGTTCATGGTGATTGTTTACCGGAATTCAGCAACATACCCAAGTTCAACGGTAGATGTTTATGAAGTAAAGTGCTAACGTTTCAGTATAATAATTGTATTAATTACCTTAGTTTTTACGATCCGAGATTATTTGAATTGTAATTCAATTTTTCATATTACAGTTATGTTTCTTCGCTATAGTCGTCACGTGTTCAGCAGAGTTCAGCAGTTTGGAGTATGAAAATGGAGAATATGTACCAAATAATTGGTACAATGACTATGCAAGCGTTGGCAACTCAAACAATTTAAACTATTTAAATTCAGAAAACTATAACCTCAGAGATGAAAAATCAAATCTTCTTGATTCAAGAAGTTCGAATCTTTTACGAAATAATTTACCTAGACAAGGGAACTCAAACTATTTAAATCTTTTGAACTCCGAAAGCAGCAACCTGTTACCAAATAATAATAACCTGTTACGAAATAATTTACTTAACATTGGCAGAGAAGGAAACTCAAACAATAATCTCTTGATCTCTGAAAATAATAATCTTCTACGAAATAATTTACTCAGGGAAGGGAACTCAGAAAATAATAATCTTCTACGAAATAATTTACTAAGGGAAAGAAACTCAAACAATTTAAATTTTTTCTACTCAGAAAATAACAACCTTTTACCAAATAATTTACTCAATGTTGGCAGAGAAGGAAACCCAAACAATTTGTATCTTTTGCCAAGTGACGTATTAAATACTGGTAGGGAAGGAAACACAAGCCCTTTAAACCCAAAACTTCAAAACTCAGTAAGTGCTTTTCTTCAAAACGCCGAGTTTCTAAATCCAGGCTACGCAGGAAACCCGAACCTTGTGATTCCAGGAAATTCGTTACCTAGTGTCAATCCAAATAATAACTTAGAAAAATATGTAGGCAATGCAAATATTGTACCAGCTGTTGTTCTACCACCTCCAGTCGTAAATGCAACTGAGGCTGAGAGCAGGTTTGGTCATCACGGGGGTCATCCTCATCACGGGGGTTATCCTCATCACGCGGGTTGTAATCAATTTGGCTGTGTTGGTGGTGGCCCCCCACCACCGCCATATTATGGTGGAGGTGGTGGTGGCGGTGTTGGTGGCGGTGGTGGAGTCGGTGCTGGTATTGGTGCTGGTATCAGTGGTGGCATTGGGATTAGCGCTGGTATCGGTGGCTCTATAGGGGCAGGGGCAGGGGGCCATGGATATGGCTATGGTGGAGGCTATGGTGGCTTTGGTTAGTAAATTAGATAAGTTTATAAACTCTCTTTTGTTGTTCAGGAACATTTCGCTAACAAATAAAATAAATTCAACATGTATACGCCAAAATTTTTTAATGTAAATTATCTTATAAATGTTTAGAGAAGCTTTGTATGGAAAACCTTAAATAAAAAACAGCTTTTTTGCGAATATATTATAATGGTGTTTTTATTTATTATTTTCATTGTATTATAGTAATACCTGTATGCGATATACATGAACAAAAATATGGTTGATTAAATAATACTAGTTTTCGTTATTTATTTACTCTCTTAAATACTAATTAGTCTCAATTTGTATTTAAAGATATAGTATCAATAATGCGATGCACATCACATGCATGTCTGTCAACTGGACGTACCCTACGCTTAAACTTCAAAGCTAATGATTATGGCACGGGACCCTGAGCAGGTCAATTTATCAGTTGTAACACCGATGGTTATTTAGGATTGATATTAGTTATCACCAACCTGTAATGGGGGCCCATTACAGGTTGGTGATAACTAATATCAATCCTGACGCACGGACTGCCAACTCCCTCTGATAGAGAGGAGGCCTGTGCCCCAGCAGTGGGAATATCATAAGCTGATGGTATAACTGTGACTTGAGTAGGACATAGATACCTTTTTTTTGTTGTTAACTTGGTGGAAATCCTCATGGATGTCCTCCGCCCCCGAGGCGGACGGAGGGGTCAGACTTCTACTGACTAAAACCACCGCGTGTTCCCTAACACACTTGCATCGGGGGCTACGGGGACACTTAAGCACTCTTCAACGCAGCCCCCGACTGGTGCCGGCCCGCCTATGCGGGATCCGTCTGGTCAAGCGGGGGGAGTGATGTGTTTGACTCCCTCTGCGACTTCTAATGCCGAGATCCGACGATCCACGATTTTGCGGACGGACGTGCACGGCAGACGACCACAGACCGCTACGCACCGCGCACCGAGGAACTTCCGATGTCTGCGAAACCCCACACGTACACCTTCCCACGGTGCGTCGTGGGGGTCGTCCATGGCGTCGTCCTATTTGGAGAAGATCGCACGATGACACGATGCGTTCTCGTCGTGCGATGAGTTCAAACATACAGATTTCATCAGAGTGTCCTATTTGAACCTCGCAAGTAATCGTGCGAGCACATGAAATGCTTATTAACGATCGTACGATGCGTTTGATCGTGCGATCATGTAGTCAAAGCAACAGATCTCTTTTGAGTGTCCTAATCGGTTACCTACGCGATGCGTCGACGCGCGAGGGCATCACACGATGGACATCGCGCGATCTATTAAGACACCTGTTAGGTCATCGCACGACCACTTTAATCGTGCGATGAAAAACGCATCGCGCCATCGTACGATCGCTCCCAATTAGGACGCCGCCTTAGTCCGTCCGCAATATGGCGCACCGTCGGATCACAGCATAAGAGGGGCGCGTGTGGAACATTACACGCCATCACATCGAGTCTTATATGTATGATAGGGGACGGACCCATTTTTTGGGTCTCCGGATCCATTTAGGGGCCCGAAGAGGGCATTATCTGCCCACTGGCGACGCCCGGTGCGCCTGCTGCTGTGGGCCGGGAGCGCACGCGAATTCTCCCTCTCACATTCCGCTGCCTCCTTCTGCGACATGACATTTTCGCAGAAGGAGATAACCGCGTCGCACAACGCTGGGCCGCCGACCATAAAACGAATCACATCCTTCCTGTCCTCCGATGGTACTTTTATTTCATATTGTTTGAGCCCAAATTAATTCTCAACTCTTTTTTTACCGACTTACAAAAAGGAGGAGGTTCTATGTTCGACTTTATGTTTTTTTTATGTCTGTTCATCGATATTTTCGTCAATTTGTGGACCGATTTTGCAATTTTTTTTTTTATTTGGTAGAGGAAGCTTGCGAGTGGTCACATATCAATTTTATGAACTTTGCTTGGGTAGTTTTTGAGCTAGCTTCAATAATACGTATTTTCCCACTTAGTCTATTGGATGATGTATAGCAGGTCAGTGGTATTCGAATTTGTGTGGGGTAGCTACCACAGGTAAAAAGTGGAGAATAAAAACTTTTTACAAACAAAACACAACCGACTTCCAAAAAAAACACTACAAAGTGAAAAATAACCTTAATTTTGGAAGTCGGTGGCAAAAAAACGAAAATTCGAAACTAAAGACACTGACTTCCGAAATGAAAGTTATTTTTCGCTTTGTAGTGTTTTTTTGGAAGTCGGTTATTTTTTTACTATATTCATACAATTATCTAATACCTCCGCCACTTTTCATTTCAATTTCTTAATCAAATACTTATCATCTTAAAATTGCATTGTGTTAAATTAATAATGGATTTGACTAATGGGTTTTTATCACCTGTTAACTGCGGAGCAATTTGTTTGCGAAGGTGTGACCAATGGCGATGTGGCGTTTAAGTCTAGTATATCACGACCATTATAATAGTCTTGGATGTCCTTGCCATTAGTAGAACCCCGACTCTCTGTGGCACCGTGACAGACTAAAATGAAAGAATATTTTTTGGTGAGTGAAGTGTTTCATGATGATTTTTTGAATATCTACCTACCATAATTAGGATTGCCAGTGTTAAATATAAAGGGTGTGCAGTAAATTTCATAAGAAATACTTACAAACAGTTATGAAAAAATTATGCTGATTATTCATGACACGTTCTCGTGTCAGCATCACTGTTTGCTACAAATACTAGTAGAAAATGCATTCCAATTTATTTTCCTCTACTTCAGTGTATTTAATTGTCTATTACATTTACACATTACCTACACCTTGAAAGGTAATTTGGTAGCTAAAAAAAATAATTAAAAAACACAGCCACGGAGTAAAGACCTGCCTTTCCTTTTTCTACTCAAGTCGATCCAGCGCCAACAAGGACCAATCCCGTGCAAACATAATAGTTACGAAAATTACTAAAGAGCAAATAGGTAATTTATGATAAGAAAACATACATAAGTTACTAATGAAGTATGAATTCCAAATAGATGTAGCTCAGATTTAATTTTAAATACTTGGCTGTAGAGTGAAGATGTTGTGTTATTTAATAATGTTTCATTTATTATTTATTTATTAAAATCTCCTTTACAGCTATCATTATAGGTGTCTTATTGCGTAGCACATTTTCTCATTTTGACTGTTCAACAAAATTCATTGCGTTATTTATGTTGTTGAGCACATTTTTTTTTCGAACTTATGGAGCAATGGATTACCAATCTATTTCAAAACGATTCAGATTGTGATTGATTGTGTATTACGCAATAAGGATGCTGGTGTATTTACCCAATGCGACAGTGCGGTCTTTTACTAATATATACTAACTTATTTACAATTTAAATATACTTGCAATTTATATTTATGTTTGTTTAATAAGTAAACAAGCTTGTTGAGTCCTGTATGTCTTGTATTATTGTGTCTGCTTCGCGGACGGTTAACGTGGTAACTATGTTCCAAATGCGAAAAACTAACTCCAACTAAAATGAAAGCCTTCTATTTAATACTAGTTTCTGCGCGCGACTTTGTCCGCGTGAAATCTTATTTTACAATAAATATGTCATGATACTCGGCAATAATATAGTGAAAGAATTTCAGAATCGGCTTGGTTCCGAAGATTACCCGTAATATAAAAGCTCATAACTTGCAAGCGCTTCAAGTAGGATCCGGAATCCAGCGTGTCCTTGATAGGCAATAGATGTTTAATATTATTAAGATGCCTACTTTAAAGTATTTTTAAGTTCTTACGACCCTACTTGCATTTTAATGCTTTTTTTACATTACAGTTATGTTTCTTCACCATAGCCGTCACGTGTTCAGCAGAGTCAAACAATTTGGAATATGAAAATGGACAAAATCGACCAAACAATTTGTACACTAACTTAGGAAACATTGGAAGAGAAGGGTCCTCTAGAAACTGGAATCTTTTAAATTCTGAAAATTACAATCTGTTGCCAAATGATTTGGTAAACGTGGGTAGAGAAAGAAATTCAAATCGTGTGAATTCAAGAAGATTTAATCTTTTATCAAGTAACCTACTAAACGTTGGCAGAGAAGGAAACTCGAACAATTTAAATCTTGTGAATTCAGAAAATAGCAACCTGGTTCCATATATTAACCTCGTACCAAATAATTTACTCAACATTGGCAGAGAAGGAAATTCAAACAATAATGTTTTGTTCTCAGAAAATAGTAATCTACAAGCGAATAATAACAACCTCTTACCAAATAATTTACTCAACATTGCCAGAGAAGGAAATTCAAACAATAATCTTTTAAACTCTGAAAATAATAATCTTTTACGGAATAATTTACTCAGAGAAGGGAAATCCAACAATTTAAATCTTTTGAACTCAGAAAATAGCAACCTTTTACTAAATGATTTACGAAATATTGGAAGAGAAGGAAATTTAAATAATAATCTTCTCAACTTAGAAAATAGTAACCTGTTACCAAATAATAACAACCTCTTACCAAATAATGTACTAAATGTTGGCAGAGAAGGAAACTCAAACAATTTGTATCTACTGAACTCTGAAAATGCTAATCTATTGCCTCGTGACATAGTTAACGTTGGTAGACAAGGAACCTCAAGCCCTGTTTACGCACAAAAGACCAATCTCCAACCAGCCGACTTCCCAAATCTTGAACATCCAGGCTATACAGGAAACCTGGATCTTATTAACCAAGAATATCACAATACTTTACCTAGAGACAATCCAAATGAAGCCGTAGAGAAATATTTAGGAAAGTCAGATTATGAACTAGATGTTGCATCACCATCTTTGGCTCAGACTGAGAGCAGGTTCGGTTATCCTCATTGGGGTGGTTATGGTGGTGGGGGCGGTGGTTTTGGTGGTGGTATTGGCGGTGGTATAAGTGCTGGTATTGGGATTAGTGCTAGTATCGGTGGCCATATAGGAGCTGGGGCCCATGGCTATGGAGGAGGCTATGGTGGAGGCTATGGTGGAGGCTATGGTTACCCAGGTTTTGGTTAGTAAACATGTTTCAAAACTCAATTTAATTGTTCTAGAAATAATGTTTTGTTTACAACCAAGTTGAATTCGGCGTGCACCCTCCAGATTTTATCAAAGTACCGTAATTAACTTCAAAGCAGATCAGTTCGTTTTTGTGTAAAAGATACATAAATACTTTAATTAAAAATTATACCTACAGAAGGTACATTTCAACAGAATTAAAAGAGTGGTTGATAAACAGTTTTTATAAAATGTGGTGTTTTTATTTATTATTTTCTTTGTGGCATGTTACATTTAAGCAAGTGTGGCTCGCGGCCATGTTGGGTAGGCTTTCGGCTTCCGACCGATCTACGAATGGCGGCGTAACGTGCTTTCCGAGGCACAGAAAAAAAGACAAAGAAATGTCTTAAATGCTTGTTATAACTTAGACACCCATGCCCTTCAAATCGAGCACAGCAAAGGGCTGCTTCACGGCATAGATAGTTACGGTAGAGGAACGACTACTCCAGTCGAGCTTTTTCACAAAGAACTTCAGGTACTTCTGCTAAATTCTAGTAATTCCGCTTGATGTGAGTAATTGCAGGACCCATCACTGTGAAGATGCTTGGTCCAGCAGTGGACGGCATATGGCTGTTATTACTTAGCCACGGGCTCCTGGTAACTCAATTATAATAAACATAAACAAAGATGTAACAGCTTAATGAATTTAAAAATGCAGTTCAAAAACACATGATGAAAATTTATTTGCCCTTTAATTCAGTAACAAAATTTTAAATCACAGTTCCTAATTAAAAACTGGAATTTCATTCCGAAAGAGTTAATTTATTTTTAAAATATTTGAGAACAGCCAGGTCATTTGTCTTGTCATTGCACTTATAGGGTTCTGATAGTTAGCCAAGGCCAAAATCATAAGGCCGGGTGTGCACTTTTGGGGAATGATTCTCTCGGCTGTTCACCTCAACTGAGCTCATATGACGTCGAAGTTGCTGTGGCGGTCTAGCCTCGAAACTGCTAGCTTCGAAACTGCTAGCCTCCAAACTGCTTAAGCTTTGCAACAGGCCCATCTGCTGGCGTCTGCTAAGCTGTACGCCCTGCAGACTACTTAGGAGGCGTCTATACGATAGATCTTCCAGACTGCTTTTGTGTTGCCCATAAGGTGTCGCTTGACACACGAGAGCTAAAGCCAAAAAACAGAACTGAAAAATAAATGATTCAATATTAGGATTGATAACAATATAAGTTAATCTAAAAATACGTGTGCATGTATTTTCAAATTCATAACCTAAGTCGGCTCCATAAGCTGTGACAGGAAACATTATTTTAAATATATTTATAAACTAGCGACCCGCCCGGCCCTGCTTCGCACGGTGTTTAAGGGCAGGACTCTCAGAATCGACCTATTTTTGATTCAACATTATACAATCAAATATTATTTGTTTTCATCTGATAAAAATACATGTTGTAGTTTAATAAATATTCTTGATTATTCTATGGTTTAAAAAACGATTTATACAATTTCATTCGATTAAAAAAAATCGAGAAAACTCCCTTTTTTCGCGATTTTTTTATCGTTTTTTAAGTCTTACTTGAAGTAGAACCAACTTTGACTCCCGAAAAACATGTCAAAAAATAGGCAATGAAATTACGAAGAATATTCTATGGTTCATTTTTCTCAAAATAGTTTTTTATTGTTGTAACAAGATATTATATAACAAGGCGGCCCGCGCGCTTCGTTTCACTTGCCGGCCAGGCGTCTTTGAGGTAGGACCTGTGTCGCTGTTGCTAGCTCGCTGCTTTCCCCGCAAAATATACGAGAAATTATTGTTATTTTCTGTGTGTGTTAGTTTTAAAAATCTGTCTGTATATTATATAGTTTTAGGTTCTAATATTAATAATTTAACTGTAGATATTAGTTTAAGTTGTAATATAAGCGGTATTTAAGATTAAATTATGGGGAATAAGAACAGAAGGAGGAAAAAAATATCCAGGATAGAACTGCGGAACTTAAAAAAACAATAAGGTGAGTTTGATTATAATTTTTCAACGTATATTATAACTACCTACTCGTTTTTAATATTACAGTTTACAGAAAGAACAGTAGCACAACTACACCAAAGATCATTTTTGCAAGTAAAACTTTTTATCTTTGCAGTTCATCGATACCAAGATAGTAAGTACCTACCCTACAACTCGATTTTTTTAAATTGGATTTAGAATGGCGACGCGACGATGCGACGGCAGTATTTGCTTCTCGCTCAGGCGCTATAGGTAGGTTCTATTACGTGGGCGTTAGATATGTACCTAAAATAAATTAGGGCTGAGTAAGTAGTAGATGACCACATATCCACCATTTTCGTATGTTCAACGTTCTGCCAAACACCCTGTATATAGAAATCTCGAGGTTTTATCAAGTCTTAAACACCGTGCGAAGTGTAAAGTATGTGTGCGTAGTGCACATGAATCCGAGAAGTCAGAGGTGCGTGACTTGGGTTCGAACTCGAAGCCTATGACTTGGCAAATTGACGGTCACACCATTAGGCTATCCCTGAAGGAAACTATTGGTTTGATTTTGCTATTACTATTATATACCTATTATTTATTTTATATTTATAAAGGTAAATAAACCTAATAACTTATAAAAAATCATATAATAAAATCACTTACCGAAATCGTAGCTTTCATTTTGACGACTGGTGAGGGCACCCTGAGTAACCGTTTTATTTCAGGCTATTTTATACGTAGTATATTCAATAGCAGAACTAACTACTAATTCGTCAAGGTAACATAAACAATGAAATGTCACCGACAGCAACACCATACAAAACATGTAATTGGATCATTTGTAAATGAGAAACATGCAAGTTTAAGACTCTGACAACAGCTAAACCGCGGTCACTGTCGGACTGCATAGAAAAGAAAGAGAAGCGCGATGACACAACGCTTGTAATTTGTTGTAAACTATGAAACAATGATCAATTTGCTCGAAAATGAGTTGAAAAATCGAAAATAAAAAACGACCAAGTTCTGCATTCAAATAAGACGTTCTTGTTATTAATTAAAATACCAACGCACCTTGACATTTAATAAAGATATTGTGAAAAAATACTTGATACAAAATAACGGCGTTTTTTTTTCAAACCGTGTCCTGGTTACAACCAAGTTCTGAGAAATATGTTCAAGATTAAAATATATTTTTTCCGCTACCACAAACGAGTATATCGGTTTGGCAATTTTTTTATTTAAGTATACCCTACTTTTACCGTTCGCCTGTTGTCAGCGCTTTAAGCAACGTATAATCAATAGGGAATATGCATGTATTTTTTTAATTTTTTTATTCGATAGTTTACATAGTCAAATAATAGTAAAAAAAAGTCGACGGCAAAAGAGCAATTTAAAGTACTTAAAAAAAATGTTAAAAATATCCAATCGATCCGGGCTACTCAAACGCCCTCCATTTGGCGCGTTTAGTGTGGTGACGTCACAGTCCATGAAAACAAATAAGCAACTGTCAAGTCAATGTCAAACACTCCTTTTTGTAGGAGTGTTTGACAATGACTTGACACTTGTTGACTGACTTGACATTGACATTTTGATTGTTATCACGGATTGTTACGTCACATCCGCTCTTAGCTTTTCTAGTATTTGAATTACAAACAGTTTTTTGGCACTTTTTAAAAATTAATTTCTCGTTCATAAAGAAATTTTATTCAAAAATATTGATGGAGGCGTAATTCTGAAGTAATATAGTTTATAAAAAAAAATACTTGACCCTTATTTGAATCACATGCATATTCCCTATTACTTATTACTTTTATACAGTGAAATAAAATACAAACCAATACAGGGTTAAACCATAATAATTATCAAAGTCAAAGAAATTAATTGTTAATTAAATTGACTACCTACTTAAATTATCAGAATAATCAAATCACATCTGTCATTATTTGTTAGTTGTATGAAATGGCTAAGTATGACACGGCAAATTGGTTCAGTGCCAATTTCACCAAAGAAACTGAACACGATCAGCACATTTAAACTGCGTTCAAGACCTTGTCAGATAGGAGTGTTTTACACAACAATGATGACAGGACACTGATATAGCTCTAGAACCCGGTTTAGATGTGCTGATCACAAATCAGCCCTGAGTATGTTAAATTGATAAACATAAACAAATCTTGATCGTACATGTCGATGTGTGAGTAAACATGAGTGAGGAGGTTTATGAAAGTATCAGTTTATTTGGGACTAAGCATGTTTACCCGACTGTCAAGGAAGGGTTATGTTTTTCGCGCGTATCTTGTATGTTTGTGTATATTGGAGATGTGTGTTTTGTGGAGATGGGAAATCCTGGGCCCAGCAGTTAACTAGTTGAAATGTATATTAAAAAATCCGTTATATTTTTCTAAAGGAAATCACAAAATACAGTACCTTGTTTCTATCTAGACAGCGAGGAAAGTTAAATTAAGTTATGAAACTAAATAATCGATTTAATAGGTACATGCCGGAATTCGGAATTCGATACTGAATAAATCATTAGATTCTCAGAATATGTATGAAAATCGAGTGACAACTGCTTATCGATCGTTTCCTGGAATCGATTCAAAGCGAACCGAATTCCTTTAATTTTTCTTCAATTGGCAACACTGGTCACTGACTGACAGATGACAGGCAGAAAAAAAACTATGGCACTCGTTCGTTTTCTTTCGTTCTGAGTACTCACGTATTTTCCATGTTTTATTGTATAACCCCATGACCTCGGCTTAGCTAAAGGACTATTCGACGAATCTTGCAACTTTGAATTATCTGGCTCTCTATTTTGGCAACTGATTACGCCTATCGATCGGATATTGACGACATGGATCGCTGTGTGAATTGTACTATTGCGACTGGTCGCAGTAACTCTATTGGCAGAAGAGTCTTGGACGATAAGGCGATTTTATCAGTTATTCGTCAGTGGCGTGCATCTCAGCCTGTAAGTATCTATTAAAATCGAGTTTTTAGCCTATCAAGCGAACAAAACCAGACTTATGTATGTACCTACTGTTTACAGTCTCCGGCGTCATGTCTATCGGCTGTCTTTTTGTTGGATAGCATATTTTAAAACAATACTTACTTAATAGCTAAGTAAGTAGTTGACTAATAGAATAGAATACTCTTTATTATGTACACCATAAAAAATGCAGCTAATTAGCCATACGAATCTAAGGAATGTGCAATTTGACCGTTTCGCTCATAAAAAAGGTGTAGGTAATCGTCAAGTACCGATGGGACCGATCAGGTCCCAGGCTTTGATGCTTTGAGGTATTGGGACCATTTCAGTCTCGGCCGGGACGTAGTGATTTGGTTGGACATGCATTACGATTAGGTACATATAATGAAGCTTCTTTATGGTTGAACATGATTTAAATAGTTAACATATTTTAGGTAACCAGCGAGAACTGAGAGCCAAGCATGTTGGAACTTGGCTCAAGATGTGATTCTTGGGAGACGTCCGATTGAAGCACCAACCCAAGTTGGCCACTCCAGTGTTTGTGTCCGCTGCGGTCGTTCTCTGTTAGCTAATTATGAAGATGAATAATAAATATTTTATAAATATTGTTAAAATATTTTGTCTGTGGTAAACTTCACGCCTTTGTCATAGGTTATCTGTGGTCTTTTCTCTTCTCTGTGAACATCACGAACTGTTGTTTTGTACTCCGTAATTATTTTTAAATATAAAAGTAATCTCAAGCAATCTGCTTTTCATTGCATTAGTGTAATAGGTTATGGCCCAGGAAGCCTGTTAAATGTGGACACAGTGTAAAAACAGTGTAATATGTAAAACATTACATGCCGGTGAAAAAACAAGTGAGCATCGGTTTTACAGACTGTGAATTTATCATTCTGTTCGTCAAATTATAGCTTTAAAAAATGTCGTCAAGCAATCCTCTCGTCATGATCGAAAAGTTAACTGGTCGGGAAAACTATTCCACATGGAGATTCGGTCTCAAAACATATCTCCAACATGAGGAACTGTGGGACTGTGTTGAGCCTGTGCCCGGCGTAGCTGTCGACTCCAAACGTGACATTAAAGCAAAATCGAAAATTATTTTGCTTGTGGACTCTGTAAACTATGTCCACATACAGGATGCAACGTCTGCAAAGGAGGTATGGGAGTGCTTGGCAAATGCTTTTGACGACTCGGGGCTTACACGCCGTGTGGGTTTGCTTCGAGACTTATGTACAACAAATCTCGCTGGATGTTCTAATGTCGAAGAATATGTGAGTAAGATCATGACCACGGCACACAAACTTCGCAATATCGGCTTCAAAGTAGATGATGAGTGGCTTGGGACTCTGCTCCTCTCTGGTCTACCAGAAGTATATAAGCCAATGATCATGGCAATAGAAAGTTCAGGCATGAAGATAACTGCTGACTCTGTCAAATCGAAAATCCTACAAGATGTCAAAATGTGTGAAAGTGCTTCAGCAGACACATCTGCTTTTGCTGCGAATTATAAAAAAGGGAACACAGGTTCCAAGAAACAAAAAAAGGGACCTCGCTGCTATAATTGTAATAAATATGGCCATGTTGCTGTAGAGTGCAAGTCACACCTTAAAAAGAAAAGTCAGGAGAGCTCAAGCTATGCAGCTGCTTTCATAGCCTCTACAATGACTCCTTGTAAAGATCCATGGTACATTGACTCAGGTGCTTCAGTGCACATGACCAAACATAAGAGTTTGTTACAAAATGAGAAAGTTCCACTTATTAAGACAGTAAAAGTAGCGAATGACAAGTCGCTATCTGTTCATAGCACTGGACAGTTAAGTTTAGAAGTGTGCAATGATACAGGTCAGTACAGTAAAATTCTGTTCCAAAATGTACTCTATGTACCAGAGCTGGCAACCAATCTGTTGTCTGTCAGTCAGATCATAAAAAACGGAGGCCAGGTAAAATTTAACAGTAAAGGCTGTTTGATATTAAATAAAAATAATGTGGTTGTTGCAACGGCAAGCTTGATCAACAACATGTACAGGCTGAATGTAAAAAGCGAACATGCATACATAACTGATGTTGACAAGCAAGTTGTTTACCTCTGGCATCAACGCATGGGCCATATGAATTTTCAGGATCTTGGAAAATTAGCAGACAACACTGAAGGTGTAAAATTATCAATGAAAAATGATAAATTAACTTGTATAACGTGCATACAAGGCAAACAAACACGCTTACCTCTGAAACAAAGTGTAACTCAGTCTTCTAAACTACTCGAACTGGTGCATTCTGATATCTGTGGTCTAATGGAGACAAGCTCGCTGGGTGGTGCAAAATACTTTATAACTCTGATTGATGACTACTCAAAGAAAGTTTTTGTTTATTTTTTACAGAAGAAATCTGATGCTCTAGAAAAATTCAAAGAATACAAAAGCCAAGTGGAGAAACAACTAGAATGCAACATAAAGTCTCTTCGCTCTGACAATGGCCTTGAGTATGTTAACTCCAATTTTTCTGAGTTATTAAAAGCTGCTGGAATAGTTCATCAAACCACCACTCCATACACTCCTGAACAAAATGGAGTTGCCGAGCGAATGAACAGAACATTGGTAGAAAAAGCAAAGTGTCTGTTAATTAACGCCAACTTACCTAAACAATACTGGGCTGAATCTGTACACACTGCTGCTTATCTTATCAACAGAACTCCAACTCGATCACTGAAATACAAGACACCAGAAGAGATGTGGTCCGGGCGGAAACCAAATGTCAATCACTTAAGAGTATTTGGGTGTGAAGCAATGATTCATCTTCCCAAAGAAAAGAGAAGAAAATGGGATGCAAAAGCACAGAAAGCAATATTTGTTGGCTATTGTGATCATACAAAAGGATTCAGATTTGTTATTTCTGGTTCCAGAACAGTAATAAAGAGTAGGGATGCAGTCTTCCTTGAATCTACAGTTAAAAGAAAATATGTTCCGGTGGACTTGATACAAGAAAGTTCAATGTGTGACTCATCATCTGAACCAACTGAAAAGCATACATCTGGCAGCTCTGATGCTAATGACACGTTACAATCCACAAACACTGATGATTACTCTGAACCAGATAACAGTACAGACAGTGAATACTTACCAAGTGAAAACATTATAATGCCATCTCCCTCAAACATAACTCTGAGACCTAGAAATAAAGACAAGTTTTCAAAGTCAAAAGTTAATCAAGGAAAAGGTTACCTGTGCTGCAGTGAAGATACTCCTGTACCATTGAATTACAATGAGGCAATCTCATCAGCTGACTCTGAAAAATGGAAAATATCAATAGAGAAAGAACTGGAATCTCATCATAAAAATGGAACTTGGATATTGGTAGAAAAACCTCAGAATGCAAAGCCAATTGGAAGCAAATGCGTTTTCCGGATCAAAGACGAACCAACAGGTCCTCGTTACAAAGCCCGACTGTGTGCAAAAGGTTATGCACAAAAAGAAGGAATTGACTATGATGAGACATTCTCACCAACAGTAAGGTACGACTCTATTCGCGTTTTATTGTCCATTTCAGCACAAGAAAATTTAGAAATAATTCAATTTGATGTAACCACTGCTTTTCTGTATGGTGAATTAAAGGAAAACATATTGATGACATCACCTGAAGGACTAGACTGCAAGCCTAACATGGTATGTAAACTTGTTAAATCATTGTATGAACTAAAACAGGCACCCAGGTGTTGGAACACAAAATTTAGTTCTGTCCTTAATAAATTTGGCTTTGAGAAAAGCAAAGCAGATCAGTGTGTTTATATTGGAAAAGTAAATGGTTTCAAATGTTATCTGTGCCTCTATGTTGATGATGGTCTTTTGCTTTGCAAAGATAAATCCACCATGATGGAAGTAATTAATGATCTGCAAGCAAACTTTGATCTAAAAGTATTTCCTGTATTAACTAATTATGTTGGTATGCAAATTGAAAAGTATGAAAACTGTATTTTCATACATCAGACCAAATACATAGATCAGTTGCTGAGGAAATTTAATATGCAGGATGCTAACCCCAACTGTGTTCCTGCTGATCCAAATGTGAAGTTGCAGAAGGCTGATGATGCACTAAAGAAAAACTATCCTTACCGAGAAGCAGTATGATCACTAATCCATGCAGCTACTGTAAGCAGACCTGACATTATGTTTGCTGTGAGCCAGGTGAGTCGATACTTACATTCTTATGATGACTCCCACTGGAATGCTGTAAAGAAAATATTAAAATACCTGAAAGAGACAAAAAGTTATGGATTATGCTACACATCTCACTGTGACAGTACTGATTTAATTGGATACAGCGATGCTGATTTTGCAAATGACATAGTAACCAGACGTTCGATAACTGGCTATGTATTCCTTAAAAATGGAGCTGCTGTCACTTGGTCATCTCAACGTCAGCAAACTGTAGCCTTATCCACGACAGAGGCAGAGTTTATGGCTGCCTGCGCAGCTACTAAGGAAGCTATGTGGTTAAGACAGCTACTCAGTGATATCAGTGAATTTAACAAAAAACCTGTGTGTATTAACATTGACAATCAAAGTGCTATAAATGTGATTAAAAATAGTGAATTTCATAAACGATGTAAACACATAGATATCAAGTACAATTTTGTTAAAGAAAAATATCATGAAAATATTATTAGTTTGAACTATGTACACACTGATAATCAGTGTGCTGATATTTTTACTAAGGCTTTGCCTAGAGACAAATTTAGATTTCTAAGAAATAACATTGGGATGTCAAAACTTGTTATCTTATTTGTATTTTAGTTTGTATTCATGTAGAAGTATATAGTTTATTTAGTAGAGGTTTGAAGTAGGTATACTAAATGTTTTTATTCTACTAATATTTAATTTCAATATGAACTTAAGTGTTAAAGTGAAGGCTCGAATTTGGTAGGAGTGTTAAAATATTTTGTCTGTGGTAAACTTCGCGCCTTTGTCATAGGTTATCTGTGGTCTTTTCTCTTCTCTGTGAACATCACGAACTGTTGTTTTGTACTCCGTAATTATTGTATTAAATATAAAAGTAATCTCAAGCAATCTGCTTTTCATTGCATTAGTGTAATAAATATATTGGTATTTTATTTTACTTCCACTTCTCCCTTCTCCTTTTTTTAAAAGGTAAGTACTTATTGCTTCTAAGTAAGACTTGTCTTCGACTATAGCGACTGTCCAGGGCGTGCCAAACGTGTCCGATCTTCGACACGTCGCGCATGGAGGCTCTCTACTTGCACTCCATGCATAAAACCATTACACAACCGAAGCCATTCAAAAATATTTCGCAAATAACATAAAATACTACAATGTTATAATGTATAACCTCACTTTTACTATACTTCATATAACTTGATTCCTGGATAGCCAAATTTCACCAAATTTTCAGTCAGGCCTTGTTATTATAATGCTCTTACAAATTAGGCTAGTTTGATTGAGTTAACACCTGGGCCCAGGAAACTATGGAGTCCTTCCCTTCTCCTTTCTATACCTAGTATCTTCTAAACTCACCCTTCTCGTTTCTTTACCTCGTATCTTCCAAACGGCTGGATGGATTTCGACAGAGGTATCGTTATATTCGTCTTAAAAGCCCAAGTGTCCTTATATAGGTGTTTTTAAGAAATAATTTTAAAGATGAGAACAGATTTTCCTCAAAATAATAATTATTAGACTTTGCTCCTCTCCAGCTGGTAAGTTCATTCAAAAGAAAAAATCAATTTAACAAACTCCTATTAATAAAGTATGTAACTTTTCGAGTGGTGGTAATCGTTGGCAGAGAAGGAAACTTAATCAATTGAAATCTTGTGAATTCAGAAAATAGCAACCTGGTTCCAAGTAATAACCTCTTATCAAATAATTTACTCAAAATTGGCAGAGAATGAAATTCAAATAATAATGTTGTTATCTCAGAAAATAGTAACCTACTAGCGAATAATAACAACCTCTTACCAAATAATTTACTCAACATTGCCAGAGAAGAAAATTCAAACAATAATCTTTTTAACTCTGAAAATAATAATCTTTTACGGAATAATTTACTCAAAGACGGGAACTCTAATAATTTAAATCTTTTGAACTCAGAAAATAGCAGACTATTTCCAAATAATCTACTTAATGTTTGCAGAGAAGGAAACTCAAACAATTTGTATCTGTCAATGTGTAACTCTGAAAATGATAATCTATTGCCTCGTGTCATAGTAAACGTTAGTAGACAAGGAACCTCAAGCCCTGTTTACGCACAAATTACCAATCTCCAACCAGCCGACTTCCCAAATCTTGAACATCTAGGCTCACGGTAAAGTGGTCAAACAAAACATTATTTCTAGCACAATTAAATTGAGTTTTTAAAAATATTTACTAATCAAAACCTAGGTATCCATAGCCTTCACCATAGCCTCCTCCATAGCCATGTCCATAGCCATGCCCATAGCCATGCCCATAGCCATGAGCCAGCTCCTATACGGCCACCGATACTAGCACTAATCCCAATACCAGCACTATACCTATTTATGTGTTACGTGACTTAGAAAAGTGTAACACTGAATAACACGTCCCTGTAAGTTTACTAATACGAAACACTTAACAAAGAATGTACGCTACCACGAAAAACTCGCCAAAGCCACGCGTCTTCGCTTAACCAAACCTCTAATGAAAGAACATCAATAAATTTAGGGCCTTAGCTCAGATACTCTTAGTACTAGAAACCTCTAATTTGGTATGGGTATACATTAATCATGCCGGCAAAGTGGTACAATAAAATTAGTTATTCGAGATCGCAAGGTTACGGTGTTAAGTTTTTCGTGGTAGCGTACATTCGTTGTTAAGTATTTCGAATGGGTGAATTAGAGATTTAGTTATTCGAGATCGCAAGGTTACGGTGTTAAGTTTTTCGTGGTAGCGTACATTCGTTGTTAAGTATTTCGAATGGGTGAATTAGAGATTTAGTTATTCGAGATCGCAAGGTTACGGTGTTAAGTTTTTCGTGGTAGCGCACATTCGTTGTTAAGTATTTCGAATGGGTGAATTAGAGATTTAGTTATTCGAGATCGCAAGGTTACGGTGTTAAGTTTTTCGTGGTAGCGTGCAGTCGTAAGTAAACTTACGGGGACGTGTTATTCGGTGTTAACCTTTTTCTAAGTCACGTAACGCACTCGTTTTGTTTACAACCAAGTTAAATTCGACATGTACTCTCCAGATTTTATCAAAGTAATGAACTTCAAAGCAGATCAGATCATTTATGTGTAAAAGAAAATACTTCAGTAAAAAATTATACATACATACGGTACATTTAACAGAATTAAACGAGTGGTTGATAAAAACTTTTTATAAAATGTGGCGTTTTTATTTATTATTTTCTTTGTGGCTTGTTACACATATGCAAGTGTGGCTCGCGGCCATGTTGGGTAGGCTTTCGGCTTCCGTCTACCCGTTACGACTGTCAAAGGTCTACGAATGGCGGCGTAGCGTGCTTTCCGAGGCACAGAAAAAGACAAAGAAATGTCTTATATGCCTGTTATAACTTAAGACACCCATGCCCTTCAAATCGAACACAGCAAAGGGCTGCTTCACGGCATAGATAGTTACGGTAGAGGAACGACTACTCCAGTCGAGCTTTTTCACAAAGAACTTCAGGTACTTCTG
The DNA here is from genome assembly GCA_947363905.1 of Lithophane semibrunnea. Lineage (NCBI taxonomy): Eukaryota > Metazoa > Arthropoda > Insecta > Lepidoptera > Noctuidae > Lithophane > Lithophane semibrunnea. The sequence continues at coordinate 8,318,568 of OX376201.1, read as the reverse complement.
CTAAGTTCTAGTAATTCCGCTTGATGTGAGTAACTCCAGGACCCATCACTGTGAAGATGATGGTCAAGCAGTGGATGGGTTTTGGCTGATAATGAAATACATACATAAACTCATGCCTTCTCTCCATTGGGGTATGCAGAATCTACAGAACGCAACCTGGTACGATCCTTAAATACTCCTTTTGCATCATTTACATTCATATATTATTGAAATATCTACCAAATATTTAATTAACCCTTAATGAAATATTTGCTACCAAATATTTAATTTAGCCTTTCTGTCTCAAATCTTCTTTTGGGTAAATATTTAAATTATTCGGTTCCTACGATGAATTAAATTGCCGTGTAGGCACAAGGTATTTTAAGAAGGACAAGTAGAAGACTGATTCTTAAAAGTCTTGTTTTTACTTTCTTTAGGACAGGAACTGGCTAAATATAGGGAAAAGTTTCGTTACTCAATTATAATAAACATAAACGAAGATATACTAGAACATCTAAATAAATTAAAAAAAACACAAACATGATGATAATTTATTTGCCATTTAATTCAGAAATCAAATTTTAAATCACAATTCCTAATAATAAAATGGAATTTTATTCCGAAAGAGTTAATTTCTTTAAAAAAAAAATTGGAGCTGCCTGGTGATATTTGTCTTGTCATTGTACATATATATATATACTATAGGGTTCTGATAGTTAGCCAAGGCCAAAATCATAAGGCCGGGTATGCACTTTTGGGGAATGATTCTCTCGGCTGTTCACCTCAACTGAGCTCATATGACGTCGAAGTTGCTGTGGCGGTCTAGCCTCGAAACTGCTAGCTTCGAAACTGCTAGCCTCCAAACTACTTAAGCTTTGCAAGAGGCCCATCTGCTGGCGTCTGCTAAGCTGTACGCCCTGCAGACTACTTAGGAGGCGTCTATACGATAGATCTTCCAGACTGCTTTTGTGTTGCCCATAAGGTGTCGCTTGACACACGAGAGCTAAAGCCAAAAAACAGAGCTGAAAAATAAATGATTCAATATTAGGATTGATAACAATATAAGTTCATCTAAAAATACGAGTGCATGTATTTTCAAACTCAAAACCTAAGTCGGCTCCATAAGCTGTGACAGGAAACATTGTTTTCAATATATTTATAAACTAGCGCCGCCCACCCCTGCTTCGCACGAAAACTTCTGGAATAAATTATCTAAACGATGGAAACCGCATCAAAATCCGTTGCATAGTTAAGAAGAACAACGCGGTCACACAGGCAGACACAAAAAGCGACTTTAATTAATAATAATGTATGTAAGTAGAAATTTTTAGTAAGCTCGTATCGCTCCTTCCACTTAAGGAATGTATTCTCTTATTTTCGTGTGGCTAACGAGTAACCTGTTGTCAGAGTTTTAAAGCCGCCCATGGAAGGGCTTCTGACTTGGCTTCACATGCCGTCGAGAAATATCTCTCAGGCATGCCGTTTTTCCTCAAGATGTTTTCCTTTACCGTTTTTGAAGCAATTGATAATTATACACTACGCAAATGAATCCGAGACTTCAGAGGTGCGTGACTTGGGTTCGAAGTCAAGACTTGACAGTTTGACGGTCACACCACTAGGCTATCACTGCTTAGCTTTGATTTTGCTATAACTATTGTTTACCTTTTTTATAATTTATATTTACATAGATATTTATCCTACTATCTTATAAAAAATCAGTTAATAAAATCACTTACCGAAATCGAAGCTTTCATTTTGACGACTGGTGAGGGCACCCTGAGTAACCGTTTTAATTCAGGCTATTTTATATGTAGAGAATTCAATAGCTGAACTAACTACTAATCCGTCAAGGTAACACAAACAATGACATGTCGCCGAAAGCAACACCATAAAAACATGTAATTGGATTATTTGAAAATGAAAAACATGCAACTTTAAGACTCTGACAACGCTTGTAATTTATTGTAAAATATGAAGCAATGATCGATTTACTCAAACATTAGTTGAGAAATCGGAAATAAAAAACAACAGTTCTGCATTAGAACTCAAGGTAAAAGGTTAGTTTACAGTTACGTTTTAGGTCACGTTAGGTTTATGTTTTGAAAAAAATATCTCCATAAAAATTGAGTTTTTATTTTCAAAACGTGTTTTGATCGCAATTATATATGTTAATCTTGAACATATTTCTCAGAACTTGTTAGTTCTGAGAAATGTGTTCAAGATTAACAAATATTTTTTGCCGCTACCACAAACTAGTATTACATATATCGATTTGGTAATTGTTTTATTTAAGTCAACCCTACTTTTACTGTTTGTCTGTTGTCAGCGCCTTAAGCATTTTTATCTTCAACGACCCACCAATGACATGGAAGTCAAAAAGTGGCTCACGCCTACTCAATTACTAATAATTACTTATTACAAACCAATACAGGGTTAAACCATAATATGTAAAGTCAGAGAAATTAATTGTTAATTAAATTGACTACCTACTTAAATTATCAGAATATTCAAATCACATTTGTCATTCTTTGTTAGTTGTGTGAAATGGCTAAGTATAACACGGAAAATTGACTCAGTGTCAATTACACCAAAGAAACTGAATACGATCAGCACATTTAAACTGCGTTCAAGACCTTGTCAGATAGGAGTGTCAATATTCCACAACAATGATGACAGGACACTGATAGCTCTATAACCCGGTTTAGATTTGCTGATCACAAATCAGCCCTTAGTATGTCAAATTGATAAACATACAAAATTTCCTGATCGTACATGAAGATGTGTGAGTGAACATGAGTGAGGAGGTTTATGAAGGTTTATCAGTTAATTTGGTAGTTTAGCCTTTTTAGCCGACTGCCGAGGAAGGGCAGCTCTTATAGTTTGGGGAAACTCAGTAGACGTGCGAAGAGTTTTTAAAGGACAAAAAAAATGCACCCGGGCAATGTGTGGAGCCCACTTTTTAGATACTTAGCTATAAACCATTATTTCAAAAACAAAAAAATAACTGTCTTTATCACGTCTTTATATTTTTACATGCATTTTTGTAAAAGAAAATTATAATTTATTTGAAAAAAGCTGTTACAAAATAAATACCTAGTAGAAGACGACACAAAGTCAAATTGAAATTACCCCAAATAATTTTTAATGAAATGCTGTTTTTTATTACTTAATTTTAAATAAATATTTACTGCATGGCAATTATTATATATAACCATTTGCCAAATAATACTCAAGATTTGCTATTGCCATTGTTCAAAAGGGTATTAGTCAGACTATTATTAGAAAAAAAAATACAATGTCAAGAATATTTAGAGAATATGTCGTTAGTAATATATTAAAATAAAAATAGGCATTATTCTACAACATGTAACAACTACACACCTCAGAGGTTAATTACTAATCATTTTAATAAAGTGCAATTTCAATATTTCTATATTAATTAACATTTTTTTTTATTTTACATCTTAACTAGTCCGAATTTAATTCTAATTAATTAAAATAATTACTAGGTAATAACTATATACATTAAATAATAAATTATTGATTAAAAGAGAGGTCAGACGCTAAGCATTGCCATCCAACGTGGCAATGCCGCCAGTCTCTTGGGTACGTTACCAGCCGACAGCGATGCGGAGGAATTATTCGACGCCATATTATTTTAGTGAATTGTTTATTAGCATAGTTAGTTTTAATCATTAACTAATATACACCCCTTTGCAAAAAAAAAACGGGCAGTTTTGATTTTTGTACATTATTGGTAATCATTTAGTTGTAAAGAGGTTTTAATAGCCAAACTATGTTACTGGCACTTAATAAAGAGTCTGGGTAAGGAAAAAAGTTCATTCCAAATTCGAAACTTTTGTTTAAAAACAATAATAATCCCGTTTTCCGTTTTTGACTTTTACTAACATTTTGCAGGTTTGCGGTTAGAAGGTTATCCTGGCAACTAAAACTAACTTCTCGTTATTTTTAGTAGAATAATTTATGTTTGTCGCATAATCCAGCCTTATTGTGACTTAAAAGTGATATCTTTGTGTCGATTGTAATGGCAGAAAAAGCAATAAGAGCTAGTAAAATTGTAGCGCTGCTGGAAGAGGGGTGTAGCCAAAAAACTATATTCGTATTGATTATAACAAATGACTAGTCATTTATGCTAATGACATAGTAAAAATATTAATATTATCCATACAAAAGCCAATGACTGTTAAGGTGCCCATTTTTTTTGCAAAGGGGTGTATATTCATATTTTATTGTCTTATTCATTCATTATTCGTTATTCAATAGGTTATATAGGCTCTGTTCTACAAATGAAGAAATATTTGCACCCACGCCGTAATATGACAGGATTTGCTGGAACCAATAGTGTAACATCAATTTGTACCATATTCTAAAAAAATTACATTTTTGATCTTTGATTTGAACTCAACATTGGCAGAAAAGAAATTCAAACAAAAATCTTCTGAACTCAAAAATAGTAACCTACTACCGAATAATAACAACCTCTTACCAAATAATTTACTCAACATTGTTGAACTCAGAAAATAGTAACCTTTTACCAAATGATTTACGAAATATTTGAAGAGAAGGGAATGTAAATAATAATCTTCTCAACTTAGAAAATAGGAACCAGGGGGCTTACCATGAACTCTTATAGCAGGTCAATTTTCGACGGAAAGTGAACTGTCGGGCTATTTTGTACCGTGAACATGTCAAATAACCGGCAAGCCAGCGATCACGTGACTAAAGCCGGTCAGTGGTCACGTGACAACATTTCACTGGTCTGACCTGCGTTAAGCTGTACCATCAAGTCCTTTTTGACATGTAAACACTCGACTACGGAACTGCCCTGCAGTCATATAAGCAGGCGTGTAAAACTTACTTTAAGTGAACTGTTTTCTTTGATTTAAAATAAAATACGTAAGTACATGTTCATTTGTGAATATGTACTCTGATAATGATCTCTAGATTACAGTGGTAGTAATGATTATACTTCGTCTAACGAGGTTACTGAGAAATACGATCATAACTTAAAAAATTGTTTAGTGAGTAGGCCAACCTACACTTCATCGGTATTGTAGTTTAGTAAAATAGTGCACTGTTCCGTAATGTATAGTAGGAACCTAGGAACGTGGGAATGTATAAACGTAGGAATGTATAGTAGGAACGTAGGATGTTTTAAACGGTTATTGAAAGCAAACATCACATTATGTAAACAAAGCATTTTTATTACTGTAAGTATCAATTTCAACGTCGGACGACTTAAAAGTAGACAATAATTCATCTAAAAAAGATGCAGGTTGCTCCACCAGGCTCCACCTCTCATCTTTATACGACGTGCATTTGATACAAAATCGTACACCGCATATCTGTAGCGTCGGACCTCAGACCAAATAAAATACCAAGTTTTTTATTTAGTCTGAGCTTCGGACTATGTCTTCGCACATTGCGTTGGAATCTCACAGAACAAAGGACACAACATCCATCTGCAGTAAATGCTGTACCATCTTGAAGATTCCATACTAATTATAATCTTTCAAAAACACACAGGAAAACAAAGAAATATATGAAATTGATGCAATTCGAAAGAAAATGAAAAAATAAAATAATGAAGTGTTGTTGTCCCTTGACTTGACTTGTCTTTCTGATAGTGTGAGATAGTGATGCGGCTAAATTTTGTTTAAGTCGATTGCATAAATTAAAACTCGATTTCATTTTTACCAAAATACAATGTTGTGTAGAGTCAAAGAGTTTTAATAAGATGAGTGAAAGTATATGTAATGTGGGTTAATGATTTCTGTTGATAACTTGTAATTTGTCATTAAAATCATCATCGTATCATCATTGATTATCAGATTGAGAGTGGAATGTGGAGGAAGCGCTTTTTACAAAGTCGAACAAAGCCGATCTTACCCGAATGTCACTGACTTAAACCCCAATGTACCAAAATGGAACGGTTGCTGTATTTTGGATCGGGCTATGATTCTTTTCTCTGTTTTTTTGTGTGCGTTTCAAACAGCTTCTCGCTGTTGGAAAGCTCCCTCCGCTCCCTTAGATTCAAATTGAATTGAGTACTTGAATTACATAATCGGAACAATCGAGTGCCTGACCGTTAGTGACTGAGTAACATCACTAGAGTCAAACTGACAAGCAATCAAAAACTATATTTTTTTTATACTTAATGGCTAGGATAGTCGTTCGAAAATAGCAATAACTTTGGTAACTTTCAAGATTATTTTCATAACTATCTAAAAGGGTCTCCAGTATCATAATCGTGTTAAATAAGATATTTTGTTACGAAACATAGTTTTTTTTAGAATTCTCTTGATCATTATAAACTGTTATTAAATTAATTTAATCTAGTTCTTTAAAACCGTAAAACCGGTAACAATGGCGAAAAAGTATTTCCGAACGTTTGTTTATAATATGGCGTACAGGTCAACGGTTACGTAGCAGGTCTGAAGTTGATACATTGCAGGTCAGACGGAAATGCTCATGGTACAAATAGAAAACCTGTCAGGTTATCCTGCTAAGTTGACCTGGCATGTACTTGGCAAGTATTTTAAAAGTTGATGGTAGGGCCCCTGTTACTAAATAATGACAACCTCTTACCAAATAATGTACTGAATGTTGGCAGAGAAGGAAACTCAAACAATTTGTATCTACTGGGGGCCTATTACGAACTTTTAAAAAACCTGGCAAGTTCCAGGCAATTCATATCCCGGCATGGTTAAATTTCGTATTATGACATTCATAATTCTGATCGACTTCACGCTGGGTAGTTTGTCTATGGCTGGCTTGTAATTCTCTGCCGTATCATTCAGAAACACAATGAGATATTTATCGGTAAGTTACGATTTTATTTAAATCACGTACTTTATGAAAAATACTAAATAAAAATAATTCTAGTTACTAAAAGTAGGTGAAAACGCAATGTATATTGTGCAACTTATTAATAATTTTGTGTGTTTGCAAATTGTAACGCGAGATTAAGTTTTCGAACGTACTCCACTTGAAGTTCAGCGGGGAATTTGACAACTTCATGGACGTTATTGTTGTCATTGTTGCACAAAGAAGAAATTATTTTTATATAATGTACTAGATTCGAAGTATAAACAAAAATATGGTTAGGGATGGATATGGTGATGATAATATTATTATTAGAGGCAGTTGTTGACATGTGGAATATGAGCTCGGCTATCATTGCATTGTGCCGATTGTCGGAACGGCCAATGGCCTGGCTGATGGCCGAAAGCCTCGACCAGCAGCTCTCGAGGCTCTCGTTAGGCAGTTGGATCAAGGGCCTTATTCAGAAGGCAGATAAGGCTCGCATTGTGAGGAGATTCCTGTCTCTGCAAGTCTGCAACCCTAACCACTGGTAGCTTGGACCTTGCTCCCAATACCGGCGGACCTATTTTTATATTTTCAAATGATTTTTTTAATGACTTTTACAAAATATTTAAAAATGTATGAAAATAAATAAACGAGATATTAAAATGCAGTTGTAATTATTATATAATACATAGTTCAGTGGATGAGAGTTTTCGCCCTCGTCGGCCCCTAACTTATGTTCTGTTGGAAAAGTTGTGGGAGTTTTACAAGTTTTCGTTTTTTCGCCGTGTTTTTTCGGTATTTTTATCAAAGAAGTGCCACTTTCTAGTTTCCAGAAACTCAAACGGTACATATTCTACACACCTGATATTTTTTTATGTTAACTGGATAACGCTCGAATAATTTCGCTAAATAAATCCAAAACAATTCACAATCCATTCAATAAACGTTGCTTCAGAGGAGCTTTTATTGAATGGATTATGAGGTTACTTATTAACAGTTTTAATATGTCAAGAAATGTCAAACGAAGGTTCGTAGTACGGTTTTGCTAGGCAATATTCGGGCAGAAGGCGGCCAGGGTGTCACGTGACCGCTGACTGGCTTGTTTGACGGTTCATAATACGAAATTGCAAGGCAGTTCTGTTTACGCCGTAAACTGCCTGGAAATAAGAGTTCATAATGGGCCCCCGAACTCTGAAAATGTTAATCTATTGCCTCGTGACATAGTAAACGTTGGTATTACGTACAAATGACCAATCTCCAACCAGCTGACTTCCCAAATCTTGAACATCCAGGCTATACAGGAAAACTGGATCTTATTAACCCAGAATTTTATAATACTTTACCTAGAGACAATCTAAATGAACCCGTAGTGAAATATATCTTTGGCTCAGACTGAGAGCAGGTTCGGTTATCCTCATTGGGGTGGTTATGGTGGTGGAGGCGGTGGTATCGGTGGCCATATAGGAGCTGGGGCCCATGGCTATGGGCATGGCTATGAGCATGGCTATTAAGGAGGCTATGGTAGAGGCTATGGTTACCCAGGTTTTAGTTAGTAAACATGTTTCAAAACTCAATTTTATTGCTAGAAAGCTTTTATTGCTTGTAGTGCTAGAAATAATGTTTTGTTTACAACGTACGCTCCAGATTTTATCAAAGTAATGATCTTCAAAGCAGATCAGGTCATTTATGTGTAAAAGAAAATACTTAAATTAAAAATTATACTTATAGAAGGTACATTTCAATAGAATGAAACGAGTGGTTGATAAACAGTTTTTATTTATTATTTTCTTTGTGACATGCTACATATATGCAAGTGTGGCTCGCGGCCATGTTGGGTAGGCTTTCGGCTTCCGACTACCTGTAACGACTGGCAACGTTCTACGAATGGCGACGTAACGTGCTTTCCGAGGCACAGAAGACAAAGAAATGTCTTAAATGCCTATTATAACTTAGACACCCATGCCCTTCAAATCGAGCACAGCATAGGGCTGCTTCACGGCACGGCATAAATTGTTACAGTAGAGGTACTACTACTCCAGTCGAGCTTTTTTAACGCCACCTGCTACGATCCTTACATACTAGGGGTGTTCAATAAAAAGTGATAATGAGTATGACGCAATTATCTGTTAATAAATGTTATTTTATGTTTCGACGTAGTTACCTTTCAGGTTAATAGACTTTGTATATCTTTTTTCTGAAACTAAATTTCCCTTTCTAAAAAAATCCCTTAAAAAATTGTGTACGGCGTTGACTACTGCGTCATCATCTTCAAATTTCTGGCCCCTGAGATGTTCCTTTAACCGCGGAAATATGTAAACATCACTAGGAGCAAGATCCGGTGATTATGTAGGATGTTCCATCTATTCGAAGCCAGCTTCTGGAATGGCAGCCATCGCAACTCTGGACTTGTGCGCGGGGGCTATAACTTAGTGCAACAAACAAACAACAGAACACGTTCCGAAACTACGCAAACAAATGCCTTCTATTTTTATTACAAGCTTTATATTAGCTTGCTCTGTTCGTATGTCTTTCCGGTTACATATTGTACTCTATTTTTCAAGCACTTTCTGGAATCCGATTGAACTGAAACTTGGCATACTTATACAACTACCGAGACATTTTGAAAATTTGATATTATGTAGCTAGTCTGTTGATGGAGCCGGAAGTTGGCCATAGGAACTCCTCAATTAAACAAGATAGCACCATCGTGTTTGGACTCATTGGATATGTATTGACAATAAGTGATATTAAACTAGCTGGTGTTCAGGGACTGATGATGGATCCGGAAGGTAGTCACGAGCACTCCTCAACCAAATAAGATAGAATTATCGTGTTTGGACTCGTTTGCGTTGTCTTGACAAGCACTATAGCTTATGGTAGTATCCAGGGTCTGATGATTAAGCCAGAAGGCGGCCATAGAGACTCCTCGACCTGACAAGATAGCTCCGTAGTGTTGGGTTTGATTTGTGAAGGTGGTAGAACAGATATTTAAACACTCGGTATTTTATTAAGGACAAGCAGAAAACTGATTCTTGTTGAAAGTCTTGTTTTTACTTTCTTTGCGACAGGAACTGGCTTAACATAGGGAAAAGTGTCGTAACTCAATTATCAATCAATCTGCCTAGCCTTTTCCCAACTATGTTGGGGTCGGCTTCCAGTCTAACCGGATGCCTATCTGACCTCCACAACCCAGTAACTGGGTAATACGATACCGCTTGGTAAGACTGGTTGTCAGACTTTCGTGCTTCTGACGACCCGTAACGACCGTCAAAGATCTACGAGTGAAAGCCGGGATCAACGGGTTAACGTGTTTTCCGAGGCACAGAGGAGTCTCGGTATGTAAAGATGGTCACCCGTCGATAGAACAACCCCGGCAAGCGTAGCTTACTGTGATGGATCGACCCATGCGGCTGTTACTACTTAGCCACGAGCTCCTCGTAACTTAATTATAATAAACATAAACAAAGATGTTACATCTAAATGAATTTAAAAAATGCAGTTCAAAAACACATGATGTTAATTATTTGCCCTTTAATTCAGTAACAAAATTTTAAATCACAGTTCCTAATTATAAACTGGAATTCCATTCCGAAAGAGTTAATTTCTTTTTAAAACATTTGAGAATAGCCAGGTCATATTTGTCTAGTCATTGTACATATAAACTATAGGGTTCTGATAGTTAGCCAAGGCCAAAATCATAAGGCCGGGTATGCACTTTTGGGGAGTGATTCTCTCGGCTGTTCACCTCAACTGAGCTCAAATGACGTCGAAATTGCTGTGGCGGTCTAGCCTCGAAACTGCTAGCTTCGAAACTGCTAGCCTCCAAACTGCTTAAGCTTTGCAACAGGCCCATCTGCTGGCGTCTGCTAAGCTGTACGCCCTGCAGACTACTTAGGAGGCGTCTATACGATAGATCTTCCAGACTGCTTTTGTGTTGCCCATAAGGTGTCGCTTGACACACGAGAGCTAAAGCCAAAAAACAGAGCTGAAAAATAAATGATTCAATATTAGGATTGATAACAATATAAATTCATCTAAAAATACGAGTGCATGTATTTTCAAACTCAAAACCTAAGTCGGCTCCATAAGCTGTGACAGGAAACATTGTTTTCAATTTCAATATATTTATAAACTAGCGACCCGCCCGCCCCTGCTTCGCACGGTGTTTACGACTTTACAAAACATCGAGATTTCTATGTAATGTAACATATACATAAAACTTTTGGAATAAATTCTCTTAATGATGGAAACTGCATCAAAATCCGTTCCATAGCTTAGAAGAACAACGCGGTCACACAGGCAGACACAAAAAGCGACTATAATTTATAATAATGTATGTAAGTAGAAATTTTTAGTAAGCTCGTATCGCTCCTTCCACTTAAGGAATCTATTCTCTTGTTTTCGTGTGGTTAGTGAGTAACCTGTTGTCAGAGTTTTAAAGCCGCCCATGGATGGGCCTCTGACTTGGCTTCACATGCCGTCGAGAAATATGTCTCAGGCATGCCGTTTTTCTTCAAGATGTTTTCCTTCACCGTTTTTAAAGCAAGTAATAATTATACACTACGCACATGAATCCGAGAAATCAGAGGTGAGTGACTTGGGTTCGAACTCGAGACCTATGACATGGTAGGTTGACGGTCACACCACTAGGTTATCACTGTTTTGATTTTGCTATTACTAATGTTTAACTTTTATATAATTTATACAGGGTGTTTGGGTAAACACCGTTATCCTTGCAACCAGTGGTTTGGTTTCATTTATAGAACGTAAAATCAATGGAAAATTACAAATGTTTTTTTAATTTTTTAAGATCTAAATTTTACCACAAGCGACGCAAGTTCGTTGCCCTATGCGCTAGGGCAACGAACTTGCGTCTCAACACGGGCGGGGGGTACGGGATGTGACCTGACCGGCAGCGAGCGCGATCCCTCCCTTAGTCAGTCAGCTGTTTCGCTAGCAAGCACGGTGTCAGATAGGAACTTTTTTAAATCTTTTAATGAAAATAACGTTTTTTTTTTGTTGTGTTCGGTCATTTATTTTTATATTTAAGTCAACTACCCATGGTTTGAATGACAAGAGTGTTTACCCTTACATCCTGTATTTGTATACATAAATATACCGACTAACTTATAAAAAAATCAGGTAATAAAATCACTTACCGAAATCGAAGCTTTCATTTTGACGACTGGTGAGGGTACCCTGAGTAACCATTTTATTTCAGGCTATTTTATATGTAGTGTATTCAATAGCAGAACTAACTAATAATCCGTCAAGGTAACTCAAACAATGACATGTCACCGACAGCAACACCATAAAAACATGTAATTGCCTTATTTGAAAATGAGAAACATGCAAGTTAAAGTGTCTGAAAACAGCTAAACTGCGGTCACTGTCGGACTGCAAAGAAAGAGAGAAAAGAAGAAAGAGAAGCACGACGACACAACGCTCGTAATTTATTTTAAAATATGAAGCAATGATCGATTTACTCAAAAATGAATTGAGAAATCGGAAATAGAGAACAACCAAGTACTTTATTCAAATAAGCCGTTCTTGTTATTAATAATTAAAAATACCAACGAATAATTACAAATAATTAATTAGAACTCAGGTTAGCTTACAGTGACGTTTTACGTTACGTTTACGTTCTGAAAAAAAAATCTTGATACAAATCTAGTTTTATTTTTCAAAACCTTTTTCAGTCGTAAAAATAATGTTAATCTTGAACATATTTCTCAGAACTTGGTTGTTAGTCTGAGAAATATGTTCAAGATTAACATATATTTTTTTCTGCTATCACAAACTAGTACTAGTACCTATATCGATTTGGCAATTTTTTTATTTAAGTCAGCCCTACTTTTACCGTTTGCCTGTTGTCAGCGCTTTAAGCATTTTTATCCTCAACATCTACCCAATTACTTAAGCCTAAAACACACACAGAGCGGGTGCGGGGCGGGAGCGGGTCGGGTCGTTTTCATCGCGTGACTCGCGCGGTTCATCGTGTTCACACAGAGCGCGGGCGCGGGGCGGCAGCGGGTCGGGCGCGGGACGGCAGCGGGTCGGGCGCAGTTGTACTTTGACAGGCGGCAGCGGTTGCAGTGTGAAAATGTCGGGTGAAGAACACGGACGAAGAATTATTATTTTTACTTATTTTAAAAAGAAGAACGCGAAAATGGAAAAGGTTGTAGGACTTAATAAAAAGACATCAATATGGAGAATATCATCGATACGTGCAACGAATGTAACGACGCTACACCCGCATTGCTATTCTGTAACCATTTTACCTTGAAAACTTAAGTGAGGGTGGAGTGAGTCATTGTCATCGACACCTACTAATGCTAAGGCAGTGACAGTTCACTCCAAGCTCACTTTGATATTTTACTACACTTAGTTTTCACGGACATATTTTTACAGAATAGCACAACCGCTCCCGACCCGCTCCCGTCCTGCGCTGTCTGTGGTGGCGGGCGCGGCTCCCGCTCCGCGCCCGACCCGCGCCCGCGTTCTGTGTGTTGACATCCATATAATTCCTTGAATTACAATTTATGACACCCGCCGTACTCCCGCACCCGACCCGCTCCCGTCCCGCGATGTGGTGTCGGTGGTCGGCGGGCGCGGCTCCCGCTCCGCGCCCGACCCGCGCCCGCGTTCTGTGTGTTGAAATCCATATAATTCCTTGAATTACAAATTATTATACCCGCCGTATTCCCGCGCCCGACCCGCTCCCGCCCCGCACCCGCTCTGTGTGTGTTTTGGGCTTTATTATTTTTATACAGTGAAATAAAATACAAACCAATACAGGGTTAAACCATAATAATTATGTAAAGTCAGAGAAATTAATTGTTAACTAAATTGACTACCTACTTAAATTGTCAGAATAATCAAATCACATCTGTCATTACTTGTTAGTTGTATGAAATGGCTAAGTATGACACGGCAAATTGACTCAGTGCCAATTTCACCAAAGAAACTGAACACGATCAGCACATTTAAACTGCGTTCAAGACCTTGTCAGATAGGAGTGTCAATATTCCACAACAATGATGACAGGACACTGATAGCTCTAGAACCCGGTTTAGATTTGCTGATCACAAATCAGCCCCTAGTATGTCAAATTGGTAAACATGCAAAGAGTTTTTAAAGGACAAAAAAAAAAACATCCGGGCAATATGTGGAGCCCATTATTTCAAAAATATAAAATACTGTCTTTACCATGTCTTTATATTTTTGACACATGACTTTTGTATAAAAAAAATATAATTTATTTGAAAAAAGCATTTACAAAATAAATACTTAGTAGAAGACGACACAAATAAAATTAATGCTTTTCTTAAAGAAATATTTACTGCATGGCAATGATTATACATAACCATTTGCCAAATAATACTCAAGATTTGCCTGATATTAATTAACAAAATTTTTTTTTTTACATCTTAACTTGTCGGAATTTAATTCTAACATAATTACTAGGTAATAACTATTTACATTTGGTAAATAATTAATTATTGATGAAAAGAGAGGTCAGACGCTAAGCATTGCCATCCAACGTGGCAATGCCGCCAGTCTCTTGGGTACGTTACCAGCCGACAGCGATGCGGAGGAATTATTCGACGCCATATTATTTTAGTGAATTGTTTATTAGCATAGTTAGTTTTAATCATTAACTAATATAGATTCATATTTTATTGTCTAATTCATAAATATTAAATAGGTTAGTAATTTAGGCTCTGTTCCACAAATGATTATGGCAGGATTTGCTAGAACTAATAGTGTAACATCAATTTGTACCATATTCTAACAAATAAATATTTTTGATTTGAACTCAACATTGTCAGAGAAGAAAATTCAAACAATAATCTTCTGAACTCAGAAAATTGTAACCTTTTACCAAATGATTTACGAAATATTGGAAGAGAATGTAATTTAAATAATAATCTTTTCAACTTAGAAAATAGGAACCTGTAACCAAATAATGTAATGAAAATGCTAATCTATTGCCTCGTGATATAGTAAACGTTAGTAGACAAGGAATCTCCTGTTTACGCACAAATGACCAATCCAACCAGCCGACTTCCCAAATCTTGAACATCTAGGCTGCACCGTAAACCTGGATCTTATTAACTCAGAATTTTACAATACTTTACCTAGAGACAATCTAAATGAACCCGTAGTGAAATATGTCTTTGGCTCAGACTGAGAGCAGGTTTGGTGGTTACGGTGGTGCGGTGGAATCGGTGGTGGTATTGGCGGTGGTATAAGTGCTGGTATTGGGATTAGTTCTAGTATCGGTGGCCATATAGGAGCTGGGGCCATGGCTATGGACGTGGCTATTGAAGAGGCTATGGTAGAGGCTATGGTTACCCAGGTTTTCGTTAGTAAACATGTTTCAAAACTCAATTTAATTGTTCTAGAAATAATTTTTCGTTTACAACCAAGTTAAATTCGACGTGCACGCTCCAGATTTTATCAAAGTAATGAACGTCAAAGCAGATCTGATCATTTATGTGTAAAAGAAAATACTTCAATTAAAAATTATACATACAGAAGGTACATTTCAACAGAAATAAACGACTGGTTGATAAAAAGTTTTTATAAAATGTGGCGTTTTTATTTTTTATTTTCTTTGTGACATGCTACACATATGCAAGTGTGGCTCGCGGCCATGTTGGGTAGGCTTTCGGCTTCCGTCTACCCGTTACGACTGTCAAAGGTCTACGAATGGCGGCGTAACGTGCTTTCCGAGGCACAGAAAAAGACAAAGAAATGTCTTATATGCCTGTTATAACTTAGACACCCATGGCCTTCAAATCGAGCATAGCAAAGGGCTGCTTCACGGCATAAATTGTTACGGTAGAGGTACGACTACTCCAGTTGAGTTTTTTCACAAAGAACTTCAGGTACTTCTGCTAAGTTCTAGTAATTCCGCTTGATGTGAGTAATTGCAGGACCCATCACTGTGAAGATGCAGCAGTGGACGGGTTTTGGTTGATAATGAAATACATATATATAATCTCATGCCTTCTCTCCATGGGGGTAAACTACAGAACGCCATCCGGTACGATCCTCACATACTCCTTTTGCCTCATTTACATTGAAATATTTGCTACCAAATATTTAATTTAGCCTTGCTGTCTCGAATCTTCTTTTGGTTAAATATTTAAATTATTCGGTTGCTACGAATAAATTAAATTGCCGTGTAGGCACAAGGTATTTTAAGAAGGACAAGCAGAAGACTGATTCTAAAAGTCTTGTTTTTACTTTCTTCAGGACAGGAACTGGCTAAATATAGGGAAAAGTTTCGTTACTCAATTATAATTAACATAAACGAAGATATACTAGAACATCTAAATAAATTAAAAAAAACACAAACATGATGATAATTTATTTGTCATTTAATTCAGAAATCAAATTTTAAATCACAGTTCCTAATAATAAACTGGAATTTTATTCCGAAGGAGTTAATTTCTATGAAAAAAATTTGGAGCAGCCTGGTGATATTTGTCTTGTCATTGTACATATATATATACTATAGGGTTCTGATAGTTAGCCAAGGCCAAAATCATAAGGCCGGGTATGCACTTTTGGGGAATGATTCTCTCGGCTGTTCACCTCAACTGAGCTCAAATGACGTCGAAGGTGCTGTGGCGGTCTTGCTTCGAAACTGCTAGCTTCGAAACTGCTAGCCTCCAAACTGCTTAAGCTTTGCAACAGGCCCATCTGCTGGCGTCTGCTAAGCTGTACGCCCTGCAGACTACTTAGGAGGCGTCTATACGATAGATCTTCCGGACTGCTTTTGTGTTGCCCATAAGGTGTCGCTTGACACACGAGAGCTAAAGCCAAAAAACAGAGCTGAAAAATAAATGATTCAATATTAGGATTGATAACAATATAAGTTCATCTAAAAATACGTGTGCATGTATTTTCAAACTCAAAACCTAAGACGGCTCCATAAGCTGTGACAGGAAACATTGTTTTCAATATATTTATAAACGCGACCCGCCCGCCCCTGCTTCGCACGGTGTTTACGATTTTACAAAACATCGAGATTTCTATGTAATTTAACATATACATAAAACTTCTGGAATAAATTCTCTAAATGATGGATACCGCATCAAAATCCGTTCCATAGTTTAGAAGAACAACGCGGTCACACAGGCAGATCCAATGATATTATATATTAATATAATTAATATAATATCATTGGGCAGATCAGATACAAAAAGCGATATTAATTTATAATAATAATTATTATGTATGTAAGTAGAAATTTTTAATGAGCTCGTGTCGCTCCTTCCTCCTATGGAATCTATTCTCTTCTTTTCGTGTGGTTAGCGATTAACCTGGTGTCAGAGTTTTAAAGCCGCCCATAGATAGGCCTCTGACTTAGCTTCACATGCCGTCGAGAATTATCTCTCAGGCATGCCGTTTTTCCTCTAGATTTTTTCCTTCACCGTTTTTGAAGCAATTGATAATTATACACTACGCACATGAATCCGATAAGTCAGAGGTGCGTGACCTGGGTTCGAACTCGAAACCTATGACTTGGCAGTAGAAACTATTGGCTTAGCTTTGATTTTGCTATTACTATTATTTACATATTATTTAGTTTATATTTATATAGGTAAATAAACCTACTAACTTATAAAAAAATCAGGTAATAAAATCACTTACCGAAATCGTAGCTTTCATTTTGACGACTGGTGAGGGCACCCTGAGTAACCGTTTTATTTCAGGCTATTTTATATGTAGTGGATTCAATAGCAGAACTAACTACTAATTCGTCAAGGTAACTCAAACAATGAAATGTCACCGACAGCAACACCATAAAAACATGTAATTGCCTTATTTCAAAATGAGAAACATGCAAGTTTAAGAGGAAATCGGTTCGGTCCCTTCTCCATACAAACTCTCTCGCCTTTTTTCTCTCTGGTTTATGACCTTAAGGCAATAATTTTTTACAGTAAAATAAATATCAACTGGTTCTATGCCCCTATGTTTTCTGATTTGCTAATACATTATCTGTAGAAGCACTAGAACCCTCAGAAAGTGCTCAAAATTGCCTGTTTAGAACGCTGTCATCAGAAGCCTATTGTACAAATTTGACAACTTGGTACCTATTAATGAAAAAAGATAAAAAAATAGGGGCACAGTAAATATCCTCCTTATTCAATTTATAAAATATCTTTCAAATTGGTTCAATATTGGAGGAGGAAATAGACGAGAGCCGAACCTCGAATTATGACTTTTTGTATGGAGAAAAGACCGACCCTATTTCCTCTTAAGATCCAGACAACGGCTAAACCGCGGTCACTGTCGGACTGCATAGAAAAGAAAGAGAAGCGCGATGACACAACGCTTGTAATTTGTTGTAAATTATAATGCAGTGATCGATTTGACGAAAATAAAAAATCGATTTGCTCAAAAATTAGTTGAGAAACGAACGAATGATGATGAATGATGATTACATGAGAATGAAATATTATGATTACAAAAACTGTAATGCTTCTATATTACTACCGATACCGTAACGGCGCAATTACTGTTGTAGGTATTATATTTCAAGTAGCTCTCAGTTTTCGTAATAAGATGCAGTGGGTTTCAATTAATTTGGCGAACTCTCTGGTGTCTCATTATTAGGCGAGGTTCGCATCGAAGTAAGTTTACTGAAAGGCTTCGTTTAATAAAATGTGCGGAAGATAGTCTTTCGCGAAAATTGGAAGCAGTTGCGCTAGACGGATAGCTAATTTAATTTTAATTACGGCAACGGTTTCAGCTGTTTGCGAAACAATAAGAAAACTCTTGCGAGCTAACACGCTGAAATGAGCACTGTTTAACTGGAATACTGGTTGAAACGATAACATTGCTTTTTTATTTAATTTTTGAGTATAATTGAAAAATTCAATCCATTTTGTTCGCACAAAACTAAAAGTACGTCCAACTCTAGTTCACATGTTCTAACTAGATGGCGTTGGCGTCGAATTAGAAGTCGCTATGGTTTCGTTACCGCGTAGAGTATAAGTATCTCGCGCGAAAATAATCTGTCTTCCCACAAAAGCTGGACATAGGCCTCTCCTATTATAAATATTTTTGATATTAGCGATTCGCAGTCATGCGATAGCTATCATAAACACGTCATAATTTATGTGAAAAAAATATAACTATTGTATAATAGTCAGTAAGTAAATCTATTCGAAATTTTAACAGTAACAGTCTTGATGATCTGTGATTTTAAGTAACAGATATTTTTTATCGTTAGGAGCAATTGCTATCTGCTATTTTATAATATCTGTGATTTCTATCTGTGACGATAAATACGCCTCACTCCTTATCTATACTAATCTAAAGCAATAGCATCTTATCGTAAGATTGCCGGTGAAACTGAGCGGAGGCGCGGCTGTCGAATTGTTTTCAGTATTTTAAGTTGAAATCCGGGACAACGTAACCTAAAAGAATTAAGAAAGAAATATCATCACACCTGTATTCCTTTAAAGTTCCGATTGTAATAACAGTAACATCAACATAATTACATTGTTTACGAGGGGTCAACTATATTCCGTTGTGTAGTTATAAAAAAATAGTTTACACCATATTCTTCCGCATATTATTTAAACAACTAATAATAGTTCTGTAGATTATAGTCCCTCGTTGTTTAACTAAGTTCAGTCTTGCAACAGTTATGTAGCGCTAACTACTCAGGGCTGTCTGGGGGGAAGTAGTTTAGCTAATCATACTGAATATTACTGAACTCGCAGGTTAGGAGAAGATAACATCACGCCTGCATTCTCCGAAGGGTTAGGCAGAGGTTCAGGCCCACTAACGATAATGATAATTATTATGTTCTTGATAGAAATACTTGAAGAAGAAAAGAGTGTACGTGGTATCCTAACATCACGTCTGTATTACCCAAAGGGGTGGCAGAGGTGTATGTATATTCACACCTTTACGTCCCACTTATTTTTAAGCCCCATATAGTCTGGGTGAGCCTATAACGTAATTAAAATAAAACTCTATATATAAAAGAAAGTCGTGTTACACTATTTATAACTCCAGAACGGCTGAACCGATTTGGCTGAAAATTGGTGGTAGCTTAGAACCAGGAGACGGACATAGGACTTTAGGGTAGGTAGGTATGTAGGGTAGGGTAGGTAGAGTAGGAAGGGTTTACCTACTCTACATACCTAGGTAGGGTGGGGTATGTAGAGTAGGTAGGTAGATAGGGTAGGTATGTAGAGTAGGTGCGCCGTAGATAAGTACTTAGTGCTACCCGTGCGAAACCGGGGCGGGCAGCTAGTAAATTTTATAAAATTCAAAACATATAATTTCAATCAAAATCAATATGCCTAGCCTTTTCCCAACTATGTTGGGGTCGGCTTGCAGTCTAGCCGGATGCAGCTGAATACATGGAGCAACTGCCTATCTGAATTCTACAACCCAGTAACTGGGCAATATGATACCCCTTGGTAAAACTGGTTGTCAGAGTTTCGGGCTTCTGACGACCCGTAACGACGACGACGGTCAAAGATCCACGAATGATAGCCGGGACTAACGGCTTAACGTGCTTTCCGAGTCACGGAGGAGTCTCGGTATGAAAATGAAAATATGGTCACCCATCCAAATTAAAAAAGTAAATTAAAGTAAATTTAATTTAAGTACTCATTTAATACTTTCGTACTAAAATATTTTATTTTTAAAAGGTAGGTATAACAACATAGGTACGTATTCCCGGTGGTCTAATCCACATTAGACCTGGGTTTTCAATCTTTAGGTCAGCCACGGTGCTAGGTAAGGTAGATTATTCCAACAAGAATTTCTCGGAAGCAGTCCGGCTTCTGGATTTTCCGATTGAAGGCATTCGTTTCACCCCTAATACGTCATCATCATCTGCCTCGCCTTGTTCCAACTATGTTGGGGTCGGGTTCCAGTCGATGTATCTTAGAGATATACAGCACGCGTAGCATGACCGCCATAGAAACGGGTTCTGTCGACGGAAGAATAGACAAAATGACAGATTGTGATTGTCTAACTGTCATTTTGTCTATTCTTCCGTCGACAAAACATGGTCATGCTACGCGTGCTGGTGTGATGTTATGTTATTAGGTTTCCTTTATAGGTCTTTCGAAGATCGTCGTGTAAATAAATGTATTTTCTACTTATTAACAAGTCAGTATTTATATAGCTCTCGGAATTAGCATTCAAATTGGCTATAAACATGCTAACTAAAAGCCTTGTCACCTCTATCTTATCTTTAAACCCTGCTAATTCTCTAATAGCCCACGACTCCTGATTCGGGAGCCCATAAATCCCGGATTTAATAACTATCAAGGGAGCCATTTCTATCGAACAAAGCCTACCTCTGTTGTGCCAGTTTTTTATCCCGCCTTTATAAAGGCGGGATACAAAAATTTAATTCTTAATTCCTCTCTTTTTACTTAAGGGGGACGCGCTCTCTAAGTTCATATAAGTGTATTGAATGACTATTTCATGAAATCATGATATTCGGCAGTTATTCTAACTTAAAGAATTGTAGGTATTGCTGATTCTAATCATCATAATTCTTTAAATATTTGTTACGGCCGCGAATCATATTTTAATCAACGTACAACCTGATACTGACCTCCAAATTGCTTTCATTTTTTGTCGTCTCCAGATTTTATGTATATGTATGTATGTTATGCTTATTTTAAGATAAAGAGCTATTGAAAAACTACGAGGAAAGAGAATGGAATACATCAATGGATGACATTATCACCCGCAGTTTCTGCAATCAAATGCCGATGATGATGATGTAAAAATGGAAAATAAGAGTAAAAATCGGCTTCAAAAAGAAAATTCTGGAGTCATTGTCAAAACAAAATTATCAGACCAAATCAAAGGCAATTTCCATCGATCAAAGACCACCTCTATTGTGCCTCACGGCTTTTTTTCTAATTCCCACTTGCTTTATACTTAATTCGTGACTGTTATTGTACTTTTGTGATTCTGAGCACGATCAGACCTCTTTATTAACTCTGTTGGGTAACTCAATTTGGCGTTGAAGGGATGACGAGAACCCCCGTACGTGTTACGGCTACTGGTGTATTACTGCGATATATCTGTGAACAAAATCGAACAATAGTGGTTACTTTGTTATTGGCATACTAGTGACTCTCCCTTGCTTCATGCGAGCAATCTACTGATGTCGCCACATGTCAAAAAACATCGGGAATCCTGTGTTAAATCTAAGTCACCAATCTATAATTAATATTAAGGAAAAATTTGCATGTAGGGGGTAATCTTCAGAACTACTAATCCGATTAAGAAAATTATTTCACTAATAGGAAGCTACAGTATTGCCGAGTGTCATAGGATATTTTATGTAAAAAAAAGAAATTTCACGCGGATGAAGTCGCGGGCTGAAGCTTAAATAAAAACTAAAAACCGACCGAACCGACCAACCGAACCATTCCGGAATAAAAACTATAAATGATGGTGAAATCCCGAACACAATCCATTGTGTAGCTAAACGGACAGACAGACAGGAAAAGTGACTTTAATTTATAATACGTATCGATTTAAAGATATAGATAAAATTCGCGTGTAGAATAACTCGCTGTCTTATTGAATTCGCTCGAGCATGCGGATAAAATGATCTGATGTTTATTTTCCACCATTGTCATAAGTTTTTGTTTCGTAGTATCCAGAAACTGCATTGTGGAGGTCAAATAGGCAGTCGCTCCATGTAAAATACTGATATTCATTTGCGTTCCGGTCAGGCTGGTAGCCGACCAACATTGTTGGAAAAAGGCTAGGCAGATGATGATCATACTTTTTTGATCAGTATATACCTAGTGCTTTGCGTTCCTATTGAATTTTCTTTATTAGAGTATCATGACTCAAAAATGTTTCGTAAGACTTCAAACTATGTACCGTACCAATTTTTTTATTTTATTGCCTTTTTATCATAAGTACAATCTTAAGGTGTTGTCCAAATCGATTTATTGTTGAATTTATCAAAACATGGCATTGAAATTGGCTTGTTTACTTTATTACATTAAATTTAAATAGCAGCACTTACCTACTCAGATACATATTACGATCGTACTAATACTGAAAATAGAAATTATGATATGATAATTTCTACCCTTGTTTTATTACGATCATAGATTATGAAAACATAGAAACCTTACTTTTAGACTTATTTATTTTATTTTTATTTATTTTATTCAACTTACATTTACTATTACAGGAAAACCCAATGCGATAAATGCGTTTATCTTAACATAATAGATACTAACATCTATAACTAATTATTACAAACAATGCATTCCTTGTGAATTCACTCAGAGAACAACAGAATAAGTCCTTATTTATGTACCCTTCAGAAAGTATGTAAAAAGTATTTATCTTTCCATCAGTTTAATTAAACATTGGTATTATAATGTGATTTTAAATAAGAATAATAAATCGCTACAAAATATAGTTAAAGGAAAATAAAGATTTTGAAATACCTTTACCTTTTATTTACTGCTTCAGATACTGCAGACTGCGCCAGTAAGAATTCAAATAACAGAGCTGCTGGAGTTATTTTTATTAAATATTTTATTTAAAATATTAACTCTTTCGCATAATAAAGCTATAAAATAGAAATAGTTATAATCTTGTTGGCCTTTGTTGTAATTCTTTGTGAATATTGAATTAAAATAATATCGACCTGAAATGTTCATCTAAAATAATAATTATTATGAATGAACCTACTTTATAATTTCGAAATATGTTTCTCTTTCTAGGAAAAATGTAAAATAAATAATAAGTTCCCGGTGGAGGAAGTAGTTTAGTGTTTTATTTGTGCTGATAATGACAATACTTAAGATCAATATTTGTTCACCCTATTTTGCAATAAATGTTTTGACTTTAGCTAATACTCAAGGCAGAATAATGAAAATATCGAAAGCTAGAAAATAAGAAATCTTATTTTCTCAAATACCTAGTTATGAATTGATTATGACATAGGTAACTAAATAAGAGCATGATTTATTTACTCACTGCAAAAAAAATAATTCATGTGTGTTCAGTTTTATAAACATTAGTCGTCCATTTTTTTTTGCAGTTATCTATTATTAAAAAAAAAAACTAAACAAAACTTTATGCAGTATTCTCAATGTCTCCCTGTTTATTACTTTGTTTCTTTCCACCACTTTTCCGTGTGTAGAATGATAATATGGGTATATAATTTTGTTGAAACTGGATCAACCCTAATGTGTTCAGTGTGAAGTCAACTCGCCGGATGACGTTTAAGTAATGTTTGCTCGCACTAAAAGCTGGATCGTGCTCTCACTACTACTATTTATAGATTCGTGTGTTGTGTGCTTTGCTTCGGTAGGTTTAGTAACTGAGGTGTAGATACATACGTATACAGACGATTCTTTAGTTTGAAAAGCCTGGTTCCACTGGGGTGGATTCATTTTGCATTTTTAAAAGAGGAATAAACTGGAACAGCTTTAGGCTTTCAAACTTCTATTATTATTTCAACGTAATTAAAATTAATGTTTTTTTTTTTACAAACTGTGAATGTCGATGGACCATTATCACAGTATGATAAAGTAACAGTAATATGTCTCGGTAGTGACTTTGTAATAATTACCTACGGCCGCTCGGTAGATTAACCATGTTGCGTAGGCCTTACCTACTGATAAACACTGAGATTTCGAAGAGCGTGGTTTCGGCCGTTTTCTATGGAGACATAGGTAGCACTGTTACCCATTTATACTGTGCCATTATTTTATCAAGTTTTTCGAGTGAATTTCGGTCAAATTTTCCCTGGCTTCAGATTAGTTTATCAGTGACCACAGCGAGTAAGTAGCTTGTGGTATGTCTATTTGGTATACATACCTAGAGCTTCTGCTGATCAGCCAGCTGCGGCGAAGACCAAAGCGAGGATAATGTTTTGAACGGGTAACTAAATCTCCAACTCTTTAAATACATGTATTCAGAGATACATACGTTCCTTTTAAAATTTATGTTTAATACTCCATACAGAAACCCATTTTTTAAAAGAACTGGAAAATGAATCAGCTTCTTTCACGTTTGCTGTACAACATATTTTATACTTTTTACATCTGTTCAGCGTCCATTTGTAAGAAGATACAGCAAGTATCGCATTTATCTAATGGAAAGAAAAACGAAGTATGTTTTGGTTTAATAAATATATATTTTTGTAAGTACGGGGAAGCTATAAATCGATTAGGCAGGCTGGCTTTCGTCGGAAGATGTAATCTGAAATATTAGCATCTGGCGCAAGTTATTGGCTTTAGAGTTTTGTATTCGCCCTCAGAGCTACTTAAATAAATAATTCTTTATTTGCAGACCTTGAAGTCCATAGTGTTAGTAATAACGTACTTATTCAACTAGTATTAGTAATACATAATCAAACAATGAACAATAACATAATAAATAAATAAGATACCCGTAGCTAAACTCCAACGTGATTAATTTTAAGACATCAATACCAGTCATATTCCGTGTCATGTTTTACGCCTACATAGGTTTTTGAATCACAAAGATGACATCCGTCTCACATCACTAGGTTATGCATGTTCGTATAAATTGATTGCTGATGGTAGAAATTATTATTCAAATTGTGAACGTAAATCTGACAGTACAATATCGGCGAGTGATACTTTAGATATATAATTTATTTATAACCCTGCAAATTATATAGGTGCCAGATAACTAATTGATATAAATACTTTTTACTGTGCGTGAGTCTGTCTCGCATTACAAAACAACTGTTTAGCGCAAACGACCCGCTGTTTATTCTCTATAGCCACGGCTCTCCCAAACGGTGAGCTGTTTCACCGCAGCTGATGAATGTTGGCGAGCGGTTTGTCCATTTCCGTTACCAAGAGAGCGCGTCCGGTTTAGCGAAGTACTGATAAAAACAATCTGCCTAGCTTTTTCTCAACTATGTTGGGGTCAGCTTCCATTCTAACCGGATGAAGCTGAATACTAATATTATACACGGAGCGACTGCCTACCTGTCCTCCACAACCCAGTAACTGGGTAATAGCCCAGTAATAGGTTTAAGTTTGCCGAGGGACATGAAAAAAATAGTTGTACTGTAACAATATGTTTGATATCTTAGTATCAGTTCTATAAGTACATGGTGGTAAATACCATGCATGCAGTCATTATCCAAAACTCGTTCTTCACTCATTACTTAAACGGCCATTTTGATTTCTCGCGTTTCGATTCCTATGAAGCAAATTGAGCTTAAAGGGTTGTAAGAAATACGTGAAGTGAAAAAGGCCCTCTCCTCCGAAATTCCTTTCAACTCTCGTCTGGCGTGGCCAATTCCTTGATGGAAAGTGGATTATTTTTAAATGGAACTTTTGAATCGTAATGCAAATAAAGTCGAAAGTTTCCAGAAATAGAAATGGAGCGAAGTTTTTTGAAGAAAAGTGAAACGTATTGCTTTGGAAAAGGGGAATGGTAACAATTGACTTACCTACTTATTTCTTAGGATGAAAATCCTCCTAGGTTTAATTAAAAATTGTACTTCTAATACAGGGTGGCGATTTAGTGACCTGCATCCTTCAAAGGAATAATTCTACCTGTCATACTAAACTACTTTCGCTATGAAACATGTACGAAACTTAAAAAAAATCTTTTCAAACATGACTCGACATACTCTGTCTACAGTTGTACAAGAATTTGTTTGTTTTTTTCAAGAATTGATTAGGAGTTTCATGGTAAAAGTTGTTTAGTGTGTGTAGAATCACCCCCTTGACGGCAGCAGGTGTCTAAATCGCTACCCCTGTATACAGTATAATCATTATGTTCGTAACGAATCTGAAATTAAAATAACACAACTACAAGAACATGAGTTTGTACATTCAACAATTACATTGCCGTAGCAAACACACTTCTCACACAAAAGAAATTAATATAGTCGGCAAACAGCTCACAAAGGGCTGCAAAGAAAACGCTATAACGCTTTTATACCACTCCTTTATAACAATCTCTACTACTTAACATAATGCTGCTACATTCAACGAGAAGAAATTAAACTGTTCCCCCGGGATAATTCTGGGTAGACTCCGGACCTGCACTAAGTACATTCATTAGTATTAATTAATTTTGTAGAGCTTATAAACTGTGACCCACACGAATAAACTTTCGCGGATTATTTATGAACTGTGAGTGAAACTTGATGTTATCGTTAAAAATGCTGACGTTAAAAACAAGGGTTGGACTGCATTAAATATTAAGGACGCAATTTTGGGAAAACCTATCAAGGTGAATAAGGAAGTTGTGTTAATGTTAAGTGGGAGCATTGTACTTCAGTGATGAGTGCTTAGTTCTGGAAGGCAATTCTCGCGCATCTCGCATTCGTTATTGTCGTTCAACTCGTTCTTTTCCCTCGTAAAAATCAACTTTTCACTCGTAAAAATCAAGTTGAGCTATTCTCGCCATGTTGATGATTCGAGCATTTCTCGCAGGAAGCCCACGCGACATGCCTTAGTTTATATGCGACATGCAAAGAGTGGTCGGGACCAGTCGACACGTCATTTCGATAGTTGTACCAAGAATCCCGCGTTAGTCTCGATCCCGAGGGAATATCGGGATAAAAGTATCCTATGTCCTAGTTCCAGGTCATGGTTTACCCATGTGCCAAATTTCATCCAAATCCTTTTAGCCGTTTTAGCGTGAAAGCCTAACAAACAAACTCACTTCCGCATTTATAATATTAATACTTAAGTCTAAAATCTACCCTTCTTGAGCAAGCGTAGCCGTGGTGATCATACGAACATTGATCACCACGGCTACGCTTGCTCAAGAAGGCCTTCTCTGTATGGGAAGAGGCCTTTGCCCTGCAGTGGCACAATAATAGGTTTGTATTATTAACGACTTCAAGATCTAACACCTTTATTATAATATTTTCATTTTACTTTTTCGTCTCTGTTTGTGTCACAGCTTATTGATTCTCCATATTACCACCGTCTTTTGTTCACGGTCTTTCTAACTTTATGAGCAAACAACATCCGCGCTTCCCATTTTGTTTCGAGAGCAAAGTATTAAAAACAAACGTGTAAACCGGATCGGCAAACAGAAAGCGTTAGAACAAAATCCGTAATGTAATTTAAAGTTTGCTCGCTACGTTTCAACAGCGGAGTATTGTTCTCATTTCAATTGTCAAGTTTGTTCGGGAAAAAACGTTATTGTTTACCTGTTTACCTCTGGGGTACCTTTTTGACGAGCCTAAAGTCCGTCATTGTCACAACTGTCAGGAACTTGGAAGGAAGAGACTGTGGTTAGATCTCGAAAGTGAACAATTCCCTGTGTATTTGACATTAGCTGAGCCTGAGACGCCGAAGCTTGAATCTTGTGAGTTCTTTGATTTGAGACAGTAACTCAATGTTTTAAAACAGTTTAAATAACGCTAGTTGTATTGCCAACAGAAATGTCAAATTTACAAATTACTGACATGGTGAAAAATAATACTTTATTATGATACAAGTAATACAACAATTAAATGGTGTGCGCCTCACGGCTGCGCCAAAAAGGTTCATTTCAGCATTAATGCCAGACAGGTACTGTCTGACGCTGGTTTTCTAATGAACCTTTAGTGACAAGTGACGGGAAGTACAAACAGTTTCAACATACCCAATAAATATTTTTAACCATTAGGTACCTATTAATAAATAAGCTAGTAAAAGGAATAAAACATAAATAATATAACTAAATACAACAAGAACCGTCTCAGCAAACCCTGTTTAGCGATTAGATCAATCGATTAGATAATAAAACCTTGAACAGGCACTCTTGAAATGGCAAAGTGTTGGTCAGTCAGAAACATGAAGCTATTTTCCCATTCCAAAACGTAGGTTCCTATGGAGAAGAATCTAGATAGAACGAAGATATCATTACCCTAAAATACAAGTTCGGTTTTCCGAATTTTTTCTTAAGTCTGCTTTTATTTGGAAATAACAAAAATATTGAGGGCTTTTTACTGACTGAAAACGAAATTAGTTTTCAAGTTTACTGACCCATTACAATTAATAAGCGGGGCTTATCAAAACATAAGTTAATTAATTTTTTGATTGAATATTTTGAATATTTCGTGTTGGAATAATTTGGCGAACCTTTGCGGAATATTCATTGTTGTTTGTGAGAAATAAAATAATAGATGGCCGATGGGGCCGGAAGGTTCTGGAGTGGCGACCGCGTACCGGAAGACGTAGCGTTGGAAGGCCTCAACAAGGTGGACCGATGACTTGGTGAAGGTCGCAGGAATCCACTGGATGCGAGAAGTACAGAATACGTCGAAGTAGCGATGCTTGGAGGGAGGCCTATGGCGGGACATAGGCCTCCCTCCAAGCATCGCCACTGTGGACGTCTTTCGTCTGAAATAATGAAGAAAATTATATTTTGAGATATAGGTATCTCGTAACGTAGGTTTTTGATTCGAATTGATCCTTTATCTGCTTTTTCGTGTAGTTAGTGACTAACCTGAGGGCCTAGACAAGTGAAAATCGCTTCGAAAGCTTTTCGTATTTCTACAACGACTTTCAACAGGATTGAAATATAAGCTTTTTGATAAATTATGTCAGTCCTATACATTTTTGCCTTTACCATCATCGTTATCGCGTCACTTTGTCTAGGGCCTCTGGTGTCGGAGTTTTTATGCCAGCCGTGGGCCTCTGACTTGGCTTCACATGCCGTCGAGAAATATCTCTCAGGCATGGCGGTTTCTTCACGATGTTTTCTTTTTTTGAAGCAAGTGATAACTATACAATTCGCACATGAATCCGAAAAGTCAGAGGGCTTGGGTTCGAACTCGTGACCTATGACTTGGCAGTTCGACGGTCACACCACTAGGCACACATCACTGCTATCGATCCTTTATTATTGTTTGACATATTTCCAAGTTTATCGAACTCTTCTTTCTAACTTACCTTGCTTGTATTGTAATAGCAGCCTAGACACTAAACGTCACATAATGCGTCAGGAAGTCCCTTATTAACGGTCTTTATGATTATCGGGCGCCACAGTAATAATGGTACATCCCTAATAAGCACTTGTGTGTATGTGCGTGACTGTATCACGTAAATACAGTTGAACAAGCGAATTGGTTTAAAGGCAAAAATATACATATATCGAAAAAAATTGGGATGTAATTTAGATTTTTTTATTATAAATAATTCAAAATATATAGAAATTGCATAGCACTTTATTATATTTAATTTATATCCGCAAAGTGACGCCGGATTCCATAACTTCTCAAGTCATCTTTCCATTATACTTCCAATACTATTTTTTATTTTGTGCGTATTAAATTAAGTTTATGGCATATCTACCTATGAGAATGATGTAAAATAATTGACTACTCAGCACACTGACTTGTTGTTTCAAAGTGGTTACAAGCTAGCTCTTCGAATCTTTTGGCGTCTGAATGACATCGACAGGGGGCGTAAGCAGTTTTTCTTAAATTTTCACATAAATTGTATTGAACAAACAAGATGGCGGCGTTAGTACCAATTTTCGATTTTTCCAAAAGATCCTTGTAACAAATAGCTTGTTTGACTGTACTTTCCTGCTGCCTCATTCAAGTTTGTTCCATTGATTATAGAGTTCATTACATTGATGCGTTTACTTCGCGATTCCTGCAACCCAGTTGATACTAACTTTCAAGATTAAGTTTCAACTATGGGAGTTATAAGTTAGTTGGGCGTAGACAATCAGACCTTGATTAAAAGTGGGAATGATGGTTTGAATTTGTTGATATTGCTGGCCTGTATTTGTCTATTTACTATGCTTGCCAGGCATATATGTTATTATTGTCATATTCCATAGGATCCTAATGAATAGACGCTTGGTTTGCTCTCAAAATGGTGAGGGAAACATCGTGAGGGAACCGGTCCTAGTACCAAAGATTCGAAGACATGACTGTGAAATCCAAACTGGCACTGGATTACGGCCCCCATTACCTCTAACACGGGGGACGCCTGTGTCTCAGCAATGGCAACATTATAGACTGATTATGCTTATATACTAAAAGAAAAGATTCCTTAACAATAATTATCCTAATGCTAACTTATCTCTAATATTATAAATGCGAAAGTGAGTTTGTTTGCTTGTTACGGTTTCACGCTGAAACAGCTGAACGGATTTGGATAAAATTTGGCACAGGCTAGACCATGGTCTAACCCTGTGCCAAATTTTATCCAAATCCGTATCCTATATCCGTAAAAGTATCCTATATCCTATTCTAGGTCATGACCTAGAATAGGATAGAATAAATCAACTGTCTATCTATAGTAAAGAAATGTATGTAGCTTACATTATTATATTTATTTATTTATTTATGTAAAATTATAGGTAAGTCTCGATCCCGTGGGAATATCGGGATAAAAAGTATCCTATCCTATCCTATTCTAGGTCATGACCTAGAATAGGATAGGATACTTTTTACAGCTACATACATTTCTTTACTATAGATAGACAGTTGATTTTGGTTCTAAACAGACTATTTAATTAACCAGTCCTTTGTTAGGACTGGTGGCTCAGTAGCCTGGTTGAAGTAACTAGGATTTCGTAATTAGAAATTCAAACCTACTGAAAACAATTGAATACTGAATTATTTCTTATAACTATGCATCTTTCCAGCAAAGAACTGCACCCCCAGGTTTCTTCCAGGGGTGTCTTGGGTGCGGAATGGAAACGACATTGCATTTGGCGAAAAATCTAGAGGAGGGACAGCGCTGCAGTTTCATGGTCTCGTTTAATTACAGAATATTTGGTGGCCTATGTTCATGTCTCGGCTTTAACGAACTGATAATTTTCCTTGAATAAGGATTATCTCAGAACACAAATGAACTGTTTTCCGACTCTCCTAGACACATTTGATTTACCAACCCCTTACAGAATCGAATCTGTTACAGGGTGATGTCCAAAATATGGGTCTTCTAGTTTTCTTCGATCCTATTCACGCCCGCGGAAAGGAAATGCTTACCGAGAAACCTAAAGACTCCTTTACGAAACCCTCAAACGAACCTGAGGAACTGTTACGGGCAAGTTCAAAAATAAATTTAATGCTTACGCCGCCGGCATCGCAAAACGTTTCAAATAAATAACTGAAAACTTTTTCAATTTCATCCCGCGATCCACAAATTGTGTTTTGCGTCTGTGTAAATCGAAAAATGAATAACAAATTTTGCCTTCTATAATTAAGGTAGCGAAATTAATTGCGTTTAGAACACATTTCGCACTGCGTTTGACTTCCATTTTGTTATTATTGAAGTTAGGTACATTCAATGTCGAAAATAATTTGATTCGATTGGAAACAACAATTGGTTCGATGTCGAAACCAATTTGCGTCAAACTCGATCTGATAAGGAAGATCTCTTGTGGCGGTCAACAATAGGTCGTCGTAGCTACAATTTGTAATATTGAACAATAATCAGGGCTGGAAAACAATGTGGGCTTAATCGAACAAACAGTAGAGCGGGAACAATGTCCAGCTATACATATTCATCGGCTATTAATTCAATTTTCATTGGTGGTTTTCACTCAGCGAGTTGATTTTGGTTCATTTGTCACTTTCCACATGAATAAATTTCAGATCTTTGTTTAAACAGTGTTGGCACTTGTGTGTGCCGCTATTTGTGTATTCTCTTTCATATCAAAAACATTGTGTTTAATGATTCGATTTATTCACGTGTCGTGTGAATGAAGTTGATGTAATTTGTGCAAATTATTTCATTGCGATTTCCTGGCTACTTACCTGATGGTGCCCTTTATTTAAGTGTCACTAGCTGCGCGGTTTCACCCGCATAAGTCTCGATCCTGTGGGAATATCGAGATAAAAAGTACTGATAAGGTACTATGTCCTAACCCAGGTCTTGGCCTACCCCTGTGCCAAATTTCATCAAAAGCCGTTCAGCCGTTTTAGCGTGTAAGCGTAATAAACCAACATAATTACTCACTTCTTTATGAGAAAGGTCCTAGGTAAAACGCTGTTCAAATATATTATATAAAAGTCTATAGTTAGCTATCTCAATTTGGTTATTTGTTGTTTTCAACTCAAGCATACATAATGACGTAGCATAAAATACTTATAAAGATAATCTAGCCTGTTCATCAAGTTGATAAACATACCTAATATTCCACGACCTCGCCTGGACACGACATATTTTATACAAATATCTACACATACTGTCTGACCGAGAAGACGAGGGACATAATGAAAAACATTCAGTTACGATTCTCATTCTAAAATTAAAATAAGTAGGACCTTAGTAATTGACATATCCTTATCCTTACATATTATAAAACAAAGTCCTTCGCCGAGGCTGTCGGTCGTCCTATTCGCGATAAACTCAAAAACCGCGATTTTCATGCTGTTTTCACCAATGGATAGAGTAGTTCTCGAGGATGGTTTTTGTATTATAATAACCACGCGGGCATCAGCTAGTTATTCAATAACACACATACCTACCTAAGGTCCTTTGTGCACGGAAACTCACAATACCTTTCATGCACCAACGGGAATTTCTTCTGGAATCTCTATGCGGTTGAAACCGCGGGGCCCAACTAGTAGTAACTATCTATCATTATGTACTGTTTGTCTTAGCTCGGAGAGGTCGCCTGCGCAGTGAGCGGTGCCCACATTTTTACGAATTGTATTAGGTTCCTAAGGTTTACTTTACTTGTTTTTTCCGTTACTATGAACATAGATTATATCCGCGGAAAAGTCCCTAGTTTACTCAGTCACATTTTATAATAATGTCTATCGCTATAATTATGAGACAGTAAAGTTAAATGAATTTCTAACACGCGACTCTATCGATTATAGAAGATTACTATAATTAAGTGTTCATTACCGACTTTTAAACCGAGGACATATGGACTGTAATTAAAACGGGAAGTCTTTTGTTTTATGATAGAACGGTTTCATAATTTATGCAGTGTCTAATAACAGTTCATACCAAAGATTTAAATCGTAGATTCGCCTTACTGCGTCAAAAGATGGTTGCGTTTCTGATAACTCTGACACACACAATGTCGCAAGACTAAGCATGGAGAGGGCAAATTCAATGTTTTAAATCTTTGGTTCATAATATATTAATTTATGGAAATGTGTCATTAAAATAATATTATTGGGAACTGAAGTTACTTATATTTATATTTAGCCTAACAGACACTATCTATTTATTTAGAATTAAACTTTCGTTTATTCATCTTCTATCTTATCTGAATACTATTAAAAATATAAAAATATTTATTCTTATTATTCTGGAATCTTAGCTGTTTACGCTGAATTTCTGCCTCGATTGGTATTTAACCTTTGGTTAACCATTGAATTATTATGGTTATATCTACCCGGCCGTGTCCTAAAAGCTGACAAAGATAGTTAAATTGGCATTATTGTTAATTAAGGGCGTGAGGGCCTTGGTTCAGTATTAGCGTTTATAAATTGACATGATCACAGACGGTAACTTATTACTACAATACTCATTTGCCATAGTGTAAATAGTTAGTTGTGTTAGGTATATATTGTATATAAAGATTTAAATGTATTTGCAATAACACATGTGACATAACCACAGAATAATTCCTTAATCGCTGCCAGATCCTCGTTTAAAATAATCTTGGAGCAAAAAATGACTTGGTAGGGACCACAGGAATCCTAATATGTAAATAGTAGTCACATTTTTTCGTTGAGTTTGAATTGTCCAGCCATTGGACACGTGCTGAAGAGTCAGGGAACCTAAAAAGGGGTTGTAGGCCCAAAAAGGGTGAAAAAAAAAATTGACTGCCTCATTGGTCTAGTGGTCGCAACTGCTAATGCTGAGCATAAGGACCTTTTTTTTTTTTTTTGAGGGTGGGGAATCATCCTATGACTTCTCCCGCTCTGGGCGGAGCGGAAGGGCGTGTCAGACTCTTACTGACTAAAACCCACCCGTGTTCCTTCAGTTGCCTGTTGCCAGGGTACCGGTATCCTTTTCGGACTATTCCGCAACCCTGGCAGGCATCGGTCCTTATGGACCCCGTCAGGTGTGCTGACATCTCTTTGAAGCGCGCGTGGAATACGACGCGCCATCGACCCGGGCCTAGTCCTTATCGGACGGCGAGCTACCCATTGCTCGCCGTCCGCAAGCCCGCGCCTATGGTGGCCGGGAATCTGCCTGGGATTCCCGACGGCCAGGGTGTCTCCAGTGGCGGCGGTTAGGGGCGTGAGGGCGCAGGCTTTGCCTCTCCCTCACGCGTTCCACCTCCTCCTTCGCGAGCATCACTGCTTCGC
Organism: Lithophane semibrunnea; assembly: GCA_947363905.1. NCBI lineage: Eukaryota > Metazoa > Arthropoda > Insecta > Lepidoptera > Noctuidae > Lithophane > Lithophane semibrunnea. The sequence goes on along the minus strand of OX376201.1, from coordinate 8,283,479 downwards.
AGAAGGAGGTGACCGCCTCCCATGCCCTCTCGCTCCGTACCATGGCCTGGACCAGGGCCGGACGCGAGAGGTCAGTGCCGCCAATCGCCTCCACGAGGGCACGGCGGTGCTCCGCCCAAGCAGGGCACACCTCCACCGTATGCTCCACCGTGTCCTCCGGACGATCCGCACAGTGGTGACTCGGGAGCATAAGGTCCTGGGTTCGATTCCCAGGTCGGGCAAAGAGGTATTGTATCCATTAGAAAAAAAAAAAAACAACTTCAAATCTACCTAGCCTTTTCCCAGCCATGTTGGGATCGGCTTCAAGTTTAACCCGATGCGGGTGGGTACTAGTATTTGATACGGAGCGGCTTGCCATCTGAATTAGATTTACACAATATTAAATAAGTCAACAGTGTCGACGGTCAATTTAAGTTTCACATAATGTAACATAATAACGCCGTTTTTCTCCGAAGAAGGAACATTTTTACATTTCACCAGTAGGTAAGTCAAGTTAAGTTTCAGTCTCCACAACCCAGTAACTGGGTAATACGATACCCCTTGGTAAGACTGGTTGTCAGACTTTCGGGCTTCTGACGACCCGTAACGACTGTCAAACATCCACAAATGACAGCCGGGACCAACGGCTTAACGTGCTTTCTTTCTTTTTTTAATAATCCCTTCTATACCCTTGTTTAGCTTTCTGTGGTAAGGCTACACCGTTGTTAGGTATATGACAAATGGTTGGCATATAGTTAGAAAGACGTGACGCGGGTCTTTCTTTATTTGCACCAAAAAAAGTAGGTCGACGCATGAAGCCGACGTAAATTGTTATAAAATCCTTTTGAGTTTCATAAATTATGTAGGTAAGGTCAAAATGATATTATGTGGCAAAATTTCATAGAAGAACAACGCGGACATACAGACAAACACGAAAATCGACTTTAATTTATAATATGTATATGTAGATAGATGATAGGTATATCAAATGAACATAATAAAACAAACAAAAATAAGTTTCCAGTCTCGTAATTTCAAGTAACTATACACTACCCAGCGGTTTTATTCTGTAATCTGTAGATATTTACATGAAATAATGAGTCAGGAATGTAATTTTTGTTGTTTCTGGGCATTATGTGCAAAGGCAGGAGCACATTTCCATTTTCAGAACCCATAGTAGAAAAATATTGTGACGAAAAGGGTATACAAAATGTCAATGAATTTTCCTTTAATATGATTATTGATTCAATAATCATATTGAAGGATTTTTTATCCTATTCATTAAATTATAGGTATCATTCATAGTATTGAAGGATATAATCTAAAATTTGGAATGTGAAACATTCCCTCATGTGTTTAAAATCCAGTGAAAAAGCTATTCTCTGTAGCAACGCAGGCACAACTTTTTCAGGCAGTCTAAAACTATTCGACTGTGCAAAACGGGCACCTTTTTATTTTGAAAGTTTTTGTCACTGTGTACATGTACAGTTTTATATGAATACGGAACTAGGAAAGTTTAAACAATTACCTACCGATTTAAAGTTTAGCTTTTTGTTGTCACTAGTATTAATAACTTTTTTTTTAAGCTGTTACTACAGCCAGGATAGGATAAACAAGTCATCATCATCATCTGCCTAGCCTTTTCCCAAGTATGTTGGGATGTTGGGGGGTTGTTGCTTCCAGTCTAACCGGATGCAGCTGAATATCAGTATTTTACATGGAGCGACTGCCTATCTGACCTCCACAACCCAGTAACTGGGTAAATACGATACCCCTTGGTAAGACTGCTTGTCAGACTTTCGGGCTTGTGACGACCCGTAACGACTGTCAAAGATCCACAAACGACAGCCGGGACCAACGGCTAAACGTGCTTTCCGAGGTACGGAGGAGTCTCGGTGTGTAAAGATGGTCACCCATCCACGGACGAACTGCGGTAAGCATAGCTTACCCTATGGATCGATCCGCGCGGCTGTTATTACTTAGGATAGGATATACAAGTATGTTTTCATATAGTCATCATTTCATTGTAACTGCAATTTTAATTCCGGTACCTATTTCGGGCTTGCTGATTTTAGTAGTTAATTGTAAAATATTTTTATATCTTCAAAGAAAGATAAGTAATATTTTGTAGGAAATGCGAGAACCTAAAAGTTATTCTCTCGTATCATTAGGTCTTCTCATTCATCATTAGGTTTCCTCATTGGTATAGAATGCTCGGTATACCGAAACGATACCGCACTGCTTTCATTTTTGCTCATGGGTCGGTAAGCAGTTGAAATACAGGCGCTCGGTAAGCTTTCGGTACCGAGCATGCTGTAAAACGTGTGACGTCAGCGGGTACCGCAGTGGATGTTTCTACCGAGACGCGGTAAACCGAATTATCGCGCCCCGCTCCCGCGTGTATCTAGCCAATCAGAAAACGCTTACGTACCGACCAGTGATGAAACAGTGCTCCTTTAAGCGTGTTAGCTCGCACGTGTTTTCTTATTGTAAACAGTTGAAAACGTTGCCGTAATTTAAAAAATAAATTAGTTATCCGTCTAGCGCAACTGCTTCCAATTTTAGCTAAAGACTATCTTGCGTACAGTTTATTAAACGAAGCCTTTCAGTAAACCAACTTACTTCAATGTGAACCTCGCTTAATATTGAGACACCAGAGTGTTCGCCAAATTAATTTAAATCCGCTGCATCTTATCTTAGTATAAACTGAGACTGAGCCACTTGTTTGTTAAATAATTAATTTGTGTTTTCTATTGTTTTTGCCTTGCACATCTCTAAGAGGAAATAGGGTGAGTTCTTTTCTGCATACAAAAAGTCATAATTCGAGGTTCGGCTCTCGTCTATTTCCTCCTCCAATATTTTATCAATTTCAAAGATATTTTATAAATTGAATAAGAAGGATATTTACTGTGCCGTATGTTTTCCGTTTTGATGATACATTATCTGTAGAAGCACTAGATCCCTCATAAAATGCTCAAAATTGCCTGTTTAAACCACTGTCATCAGAGGCCTATTGTACAAATTTGACAACTATTAATGAAAAAAGAAAAACATAGGGGAAAAGTAAATATCCTTCTATAAAAAAAACAATTAAATATCCATTTTTTGTACGGAGAAAAGACCTAACCCTATTTCCTCATAATTTGGCGTTGTTAATAGCAACTGAACACCACATGCCATGTCATTGGCAATGTACCTATGTAGATGACAAAGCTGGAATGTCTTATGTGCCACTTGCACTGGTAGCAAATAATGTAAAAAATAACAGAACCATACTAGCTGCTAATCATTGATGATAATATAAGGATGAACACCCGAGTGCACAGTTGAATACAGATAGTTCATTCCGCATTTTACGTATGAATCTATAAGTGCGCGGCGGGCCGTCTTGTCGGGCCAATTCAGTGAGTACTGTAGAGGTTTTATGCGATATGCAACCTCACGTTAGGCTGGCTGGTAGAACCGCAGCCTTGACTTGCGAACGCTCCAGCAGTCATTGTCTAAATGTTGACAGATAGGTTTTTATGTCGAGTCGGAGAGATCAGCCTGAACCCTTTAGATGTATAAACGTGCCACCTAAGTAATAAACCCTTGGAAAACCTACTCCTCTTTGGAATTCCCTCCTCACACACCCCCACATATCTAGTTAACGCCCTTCAGGCGTTACAGTACCTATAACGTAGTCAGAAGATAAAAGAGTTACGCAATAGAAAGAGAGGCAACTTCTAGGTGAATATAACTGTAGGTAATTAGCGCTTTGCGACCTGAATTGCACTCTATTGTGTCATAGCAAAAGTCGCTTTTTATTTAAATGATTTTGCGGAGTGAAGCATTTGTATTCGTCAGTACCGAATGTTGATGGTAATCACTGATTTGAACATTAAAAAAACAAACATGACAAGGACATGCTTAACCAAATTAATAATACAACTATAAAACGTCATGAAATGTTATCTAAGCATATACGTATATCAACCGGAAAATATGGTAGTTGTTCATTTTAATCCAAAACAAGAAACATTTAGAAAAATATATTATAATCTCGACAGCAATAATATTAACAATAATGTTTCTTTTGATAGCTATATAAATTGTTTTCGTGTTTGATCGCTACACACATGCCAGCTATTATATTGTAATAACAAATAATTTTCATCTTTACCATAAAATTGCCACAACGACGTCACGGTATTAGGCTTCATGTAGGAGCGACCTTATATCCGGACACACTTCTAAGCTCCCGACCGCTTCTGAGAAATTCCTAATAGAAAAAATCATGTGAGAGTAGATTTCTCCGCAATATGTTTTATTACGTCTAAACTACTATTTTATGTTATAATACTTATTTTAAACATTATAAGAAACGGAGGCGTGATTTTATGATGATATGTTAGTACAAATGAGTATCACCCATAGATATTCGTATCACCCGTAGAATTTGACAACCAATACACACCTAAGTAGAAAATATTTGTGAGCGAGTATTTTCAATTTTTAAATCGTTCGAATTTACGTTGCGTTTACTCCGGGCGTTCATGCTAGGCCCTCAAACACAATATGATGTAGTTAACTGTAACATTCAATTACTTACAACAAAGTTTTTTGTCAACAGTTCAAAAATCCTGAATTTTCGCATCAATCACACGCGTTGGATAAATATTGTGGATATCTTCATTGCCTTTAAAGAAAGATATTTTCAATTAAACCCTTGAATTTTCTGAATTTCGATATCCCACAAAAAACTTGCCTACCAACACTCTAGAAAAATAACTAGGTATTACAGTTCGATTCAAATTTAATGGTGGCACGGAACATGAGGCGATTCGGTGCGCAGTAAGAATTTCATGTGTCAGCGGGGGTGAGGGGTGGAGTACTACGGAATGATTAGCTAACTTCCGAGCCGCCATTGAGTTTGAATCGAACGTACTACGCTCTCCTCATGTCCACATCTTGTACCGTTATATCAGATAGTATATTCCTTACTGTCAACTATCAGCCTATTGTCACATTGGTCAGCAAAAATTGACCGGACGGTAACGGAATTACGAGGTCTACCAATCAATCTGGCTACCCTTTCCCAACTATTTTTGGGTCGACTTCTAGTCTAACCGGATACAGCTGGATTCCAATATTTTACATGGAGAGACTGCCTGAACTGTACAACCCAGTTATGTCAGACTTTCGGGATTCTGACTACCTATAACGACGATCCGGTAGAGAACCAAAGTTGTTGACATTGCTCACAGAATAAGCAAGCTGCAGTGGCAATGGGCCGACCATTTTAGCCGTAGAACCGATGACCGTTGGGGTAGACGTGTTCTTGAGTGGAGACCGCGAATTGGCAAACGTAAGGTAGGATGCCCTCAGGCTAGGTGGAGCGACGATCTTCGCAGGGTGGCTGGTAGCAGCTGGATGAGAGTTGCCGAGAATCGAGCTGAATGGCGTGTAATCGGACAGGCCTACTCCCAGCAGTGGACTGCTATAGGCTGATGATGATGATGATAACGACGATCAAAGATCTACGACAACCGGGGCCAACTACTTTACGTGCTTTCTGAGGCACGGTGTCGGTATGTTATGGATCCACGGACCGACCTTGGTAAGCGTTGCTTAATCTTGAAGATCGACCCGAGCGGCTGTTATTATTTAGCCACGAGCCCCATAGTACCGTTAATCGAAACCGCACCATACACATAAGCGTGTGGTTGCAAGTGTTTGCTCTCCAATTGGTCAAATAGTTATATAGCCAATTGACCAAATTGCGACCAATTACATAAATAATGTCTGTGTCGAATGGCGATTTAGTTTTATCGTGATAATCAGTTAGCCTACAAATAGTCAGGTAATCTTAGAAACCTACTCCAATCATAGCCCAACTCACCGAGAGACAACAAGAAAAATAAATAAAAATGAAATTCTACCTTCTGGTAAGTGAATTTGTTTTCTAAATATTATTTTTTTTGCAGCTAAAAACATTTGCAGAACAAAAATCATTTAAATAGCCTTAACAAAAAAATCAACCAACTAGAGTGATGCCACCCCGTCCCAAGGAGTATGGGTACATGAGGTGATACTTACCTAATTATAACAAAAGTTCTTTATCAGTAGAAAATGATGTAAAAATTTAATGTTTTTAAAATGAGGTAGCTTGTTTAAATTACCATCTAATCTTCTACTTTACTTTACAGCTGTGTCTCTCAAGCATGTTCATTATGATGTGTCAATCACAAGTACCGCAACATCGGCGGTTTTTCCCGGGATATGGTTACGGTGGGGCGGGTGGTGCCGTCGGTGGTGGGGTTGGTGGTGGTATCCACGCCGGATTAAGCGCTGGTATTGATGCAGGGATTGGTGCTAGCGGCTATGGCTACGGTGGGCTCGGTGGGGGTTTTATGGGTGGTGGGTATCCTTACTATGGTTAGGCTATAAAACTACCGCCGATATCATCTCTAAGGGGTGGGTCGTTTTTTTGTACGCAATTGAATAAGTAAATAAACAAAAAATTGTTCAGGAAAAGTAGTTTGTGGACCTGCCAATTCCCATTGAACCATTTAGATTAAAAATTATTGTCTGATACTTATTTGAAATTAAAAAATGTTAAAGTAACACAACATTGTTTTAGTAAAAACTGGTTAATAAATTGTTTCTGAAACCCATAGGTAATTGTGTTTTATTTTTCACTTGTGTTATCGCCTCCTATCAACACTTGCAGCGACAGAGTTAATTGTTCTAATGAGCTTGATACGGAGGAATGAGGAAAATGTCGTGAGGAAAGTTTTGAGTATGAATGTGGATAACTATAAGAGTAGGGGAAGACCAAAGAAACGATGGATGGACTGTGTGAAAGATGTTACGGCTGGAAAGGGGGTGACTACCGAGATGACGACTAAATAGAGAAGTGTGGAAGAAAAAGAAATGTTGCACCGACCTCAAATAAATTGGGAGAATTAATAATAAATTGCCCTTAGCAAGAGAATGATGAGCAGTTTTCAAATCAAATCAAATCTAAATATCTATCTATCTAGATTTCAAATCAAGCCAAATTCAAGAAGAGAACTGGCGACGCAGCAGCCGTGTGTTATATCACACGAACCATTTGGAGCTACTTTTCACCCCTCAATAACTCAAAATCTATTTAACATTCACATATGTTTGGTTTATTTATTAATACCCCTTAGATTTACTAGAACCCCAAATTTCAGGAATACAGCTCAAACGGTTGTTGAGATATTGACGTCTAAAAGTCGGCATTTTTATCACTAACTGACTTTAAAAAACCTAACCCACTTCCAGATGACCTAGAAAGTTGAAATTTGGCGTCCAGCTTGGTAATTGTATGTGAATAGAAAGGAAAAAATCATTTTTTTTAACGATTTTAAATATTTTTCAAGTAATCGATTTTTAACACCTAGCGCCTTTCGAAATTATAATAGCAAAATTATTTAGTTTTGTAGGAGAATTGGTTCCATTATGAAATATCGCTTTTATCATTTCGTATATAGCTACCAGATTATTTTATAGAACTTAGACAACCAATAATTAATAATAATTGTTAATCATTGGCTGTTTAAGATTTCCGCGAGGCGGGCAATAGGAGTGCGACGCGTCCGGGGACACGGGGATTTAAGGGTTTGGAAATATAGCTATAGTCTGTATCATGAGGTGACAATTAGGCTTCCTGTACATGATGTGGGAGCCACACAAGAGCCGAACCACAAGATGAAAAAAAATCAGAGTATCTCAGAATGAAAATGTAAAATCTACGCGGCGACGCGCCGCGCCGCTACGCCGCCCCACCGTGCCGGTGCATATCGCCTTGCGCCATGGGCGATATTCATTCGTAGGTATATACAAGCATGCGGTCCGGCATCGTACGCCGCACAGTGGATCGTCCCCATACAAGAGGTGTGACATAGCATCAAAAATTGAAAAAGTATTGAATTTAAAAAAAACAAAAATGCAGTTGCATTCCTCTATTAAAGAACAACAAAAATTGTTACTACGCTTTTTTTATTTGACCAGCACTTTCGGAGCGATTCGATGAAAACTGTTATTTTTATTTGGAAACGAACACAAAAATGTCTGTATCTCATGATTCCCTCCTTGTTTCGATTTCCGGTTTTCACTACTGTTATTTACCCATTTTATGCCACATTTTCTTCAAGGACACATGGTGCCCCTTGAGTGCCCCTTCCGAGATATTTTGCCTTTAGTAACTATCTTTGTTATTGTATTCCTGATGGAATGGAGGCACATTAAGTATACTTATTACTGGGAATAAGTCATCACTAAGTAGTTCCTTAAATAACAGTAGTATAGTAGTGCAAAGCTCGCCCAAGTGAGATGAATAACTTGGAAGAAGTGAGAGCTAAACCTGTGAATGAAGATTTATACAAGCATGGATTTAGTTCGTTGCACACTTGGATTCGTTCTATGGAGTGTTTATTACACATTGCCTACAGAATGGACATAAAATCATGGCAAGCAAAAGGTCGACATTACATGACGACATTAAAAAAATAGTTAAAGATAGGATAGAAGCTATTCAAGCAGCTTTCCGAAGAAATATAGGCTTTACTTCTACATACACGAAAGCATAGTAGCATCGCCACTAATGAAGATATCCTTCATAATCTTCTGTTATCTTCCGATCCTCTTCTAACGAGCCTACGACCGAAGATGACCAATTAAGTAAAAAAATCTTCATTTAGAGAACTGGACGATTTGCTCATACATGATCGGAGTGATTTGGAGCTCATTGACATTTCAACTGATACAATAGTTGGAGCAGTTTCGGAATGTAGTGACATTGAAGAAGATGACGACAATAATGATTATGATGAAGATGAAGAAAATATAGTTTAAGTCTTATAGTACCTAATATAATTTTTAGTAACTAAATGGTAGTATTAATTTATACATTTTTTATTATAATTAGTATTTATACCTAATTTAGTTATTAGTAGTTGTTTTATTTATAAATTATTATAGGTTTAAATGTAATTTACTTTAAGATTTAATGATATTTTACAGTGTTTTACAGTATTATATAAATAGGAGATATTACTTAATACATATTTTCTTATTCACCATAAAAAATGTTATTGTTAATGCGATGTCACAACTCATTACCGATATTTTTTTCAATATATAGAACTCACTAATGCCTTTTCTTCATTTAACTTCTTAATTTTGTGTAATTCTCAGTAATTACAATAACTAAATAAATTAAGCAAATACTACTGGTAGTCGTTATTTAATGACTCATTAACGCTTTTGTTATATTGCAACAAAAGCGTTCATAAGTCATTAAAGTACTTACAAATGCATATATGTGTTTAAGGAACTACTGTTATTTAAGGAACTACTTAGTGATGACTTATTCCCAGTAATAAGTATACTTAATGTACCTCAATTCCATCAGGAATACAATAACAAAGATAGCTACTATAGGCAAAATATCTCGAAAGGGGCACTCTGGGGGCACCATGTGTCCTTGAAGAAAATGTGGCATAAAATGGGTAAATAACAGTAGTGAAAACCGGAAATCGAAACAAGGAGGGAATCATGAGAAACAGACATTTTTGTGTTCGTTTCCATACAAAAATAACAGTTTTCATCGAATCGGTCCGAAAGTGCTGGTCAAATAAAAAAAGCGTAGTAACAATTTTTGTTGTTCTTTAATAGAGGAATGCAAATGCATTTTTGTTTTTTTTAATTTAAATACTTTTTCAATTTTTGATGCTATGTCACACCTCTTGTATGGGGACGATCCACTGTGCGGCGTACGATGCCGGACCGCATGCTTGTATATACCTACGAATGAATCGGTGCGACAGGCGTCATGGACCGGAAACCTTAGTAGTTATTTAATTAATTAAGATCTGTCCACTCGATCAACAGGTATTTTGTACTACTTGGTTTGAAACGGAGCTGTCAGTACGTTCACGCATTACAAAATCTGCTCTGCCCTGTGCTGCGTAGACTTGGATCACCTGCGTCTTAACAGGTTCGGAGCTAAATTGTTCCGGTAGCTCCGGGTTACCACAAAAATATATGAGGGATGTAATCCAATTTTCATTTACCTACCTGAGTTTTGCCTTAATCTTTGCTGAAATAGAAAAAAGTATTTAAAAAATTAAAGTTTACCATTGAGCCACTTATCTGTAGCTGTTGAAAATTTTCGGAGAAACTCCTCCCGGCGGATATCCGACCCGTACCGATAGCGCCCGTCGTTTTAAATCGACCTACTTCTGTTGTTGGCGTAAATAGTGGCTTATTATTTCTCAAAAATAGAATACTCATAATTTACGTTGAATGAGAAACACTGAGTAGCATACGTTCCTTGGAATGAGAGATGCCTGCCCCGGCCCTGCCTTTGGTAGTTTTCTCCGCGCTTAAAGTAGAAGGATTTGACAACCAATACTCATTGCTAGATGGACCGACGACTTTAAAAAGTTGTCTGGGACAGCCTGGATGCGGAAGGTGGAGGACAGGGTGTTGTGGCGCAGCCTAGGAGAGACCTATGTCCATTGTCCAGTAGTGGACTGCGATAGGCTGAGTTGAGTTGACTATCATTGATTGAATTATCTAGGACTGCAAAACTTCTTTGCGTGGTTGATGATTCTGTTTTTGTTTGGTAGGTCATGCATCAGAGGTGGTTCCATATAAATTTTATTAACTTTAGCATAACGTAATTTTCGAGTTTGCTTCAATATTAGGTATTTTTTCCACATAGTCTACCTGGACGATGTTTTAAGTTACTCCGTCACTGTTATATACATAGCATAGTGGTAGTGGTATTCGAATTTTTGTGGGGTAGGCAACACAACTTAAAAGTAAAAAATAACTTTAATTTCAGAAGTCGGTCGAAATTAAAGCTATTTTTCGCTTTTTAGTATTTTTTTGGAAGGCGGTTGTTTTTTCTACATTGTGGCCGTACGATGCAATTTCCAGGCATTTGCTTAAGGGGGCGTGTATTGATTGACGATTTAAAAGCAGTATTAAAACCAAACTATGTAAAAAAGGGTACTATAAAATTTCGGATTATTTAGAAGACAGAAATGCATGGGATTGAGCTGCTCGCTCTGCTAAGCCTTGAAAAAACCCTAGAACTTGACATTTTAACTTTAATCAGTATCTAAAATCATTAAATTATACCAGTTTTATATACCTACAAATTGACATTGTTGATTATTCTTTATACAACATGACATTATTACTTTGTAAGTATTATTTTGTTTTGATTATTGTGAATGTGAGGACTATGTGGATCATTTTTTATTTTTTGCTCCTCTTTCCCTGTTTTAATGATGGTCTGGCAGTTTTGAGTACTTTCTGCGGCCTACCCAAATGTCCTTTTTTTGGTATTGTTCGTCGAGTCGTTGAGCTCCTTCAGCTCTGAGTTGAGCTCCTCGGTTCCTGACAAATGCTTGCACTGACTGGACAGGTCCACTCAAATCTGTGTGGTTCTTTCCTCAAAAGACCATTTCAGACATTAATCTACATGGTCCTCATATGGCTTGACCAAGATTATGTCTGGACCTTAAAAGAGACTGCGACCTCTGAGTTTGTTTCGGCCTTTCTTCTCAGAGTAGTCAGATAGGAAACGCCGACCTCATCTAGCTTATTTTATTTTTTTAATAATATGACGTGTAAAAGTGATTGCGATATCCTATTTACAGAATAAACAATTTCATTTCATTTCATTTCATTTCATGACAGCAAAAAAACATATTTCACCCGCGCAACCCTTACCTACCCCTCTCATTAAACACGACGAAAACAAAACACAAAGCCTTCCCGCCAGCAGAAACTTTTCGCCTGGCGTTTATAGAATTCGAATTTCAATCTTCTGTAGTTTATTTTGCTTCTACGATACGCTAAGCTTGAATTCAGAACTATAGATCATGTTCATGTTTTGGAACTAGAAACTCAATGTTGACGTGAAAAAGTTCAAATTTAAATGTTACCAAATTTTATTTAGGACCTTAATTTGTACCTCATGACGTCTTTGTGGAAAATTGTGTTACCAAGTAATAAATTTAATGCTATATCGTGGATTTCGCTTTGGAGGATCGTGCACAGTGATACCCAAGTAAAAAATAATATTCGTATTTTTGCACTGTATTGTGCAACGACAAATGGCATGTGTCATGAAAACCTTTCCTCCGCCAAACGCGAACAATCCCTGTAGGTATAATATGGGTAAATCCTACCTTCTCGCTGTTATTACTTCCTTCCTGAGTAGGTGTGGTTCGTGGCGATGAAATGAAAGTCTTCAGGTAAGTATTATAGCTAGCTTATAATATGTTCCAAAGCGGTAGGTACACAGGATCGATATTAGCACAAGAAGAATGGAGGATTGAGAAGCACAGATAGTTCACGCGTATAGTCACTATAGTTCGCAAGCACAGGTGTTGAAAGCGGATATCGCAGATCAGGATAATACAGTATAGTTTAGTGATATGCGAAATCACTTTAGTATAAAATATAAGCGGGTAGAAGCAGAACAGTAAGCAGTTGAGCACCGCTACATCACTCCCCCCCAGAGGCCTGGTTAAGGACGGATAATAATCCGGGAACCTTACCACACGACCGGAACGAGTTGTCTTGGTGGCGCAACGTGTATCGTAACTTAAACTATTTGGGGTAGGCGGTACTGGGTCCTTTGGTTCACTTTCCTTCTCGACCATTATACCGGATGACATTTTTTACCGTCTCGAGCATAATCAGGTGTGTTGTGTAAGTGAAACAGAAGCCATACCCAAGAATATTTGCTTAGTACCATTGAGATTGTACAGGTTCGGAATTTCCTTCAAAAATCATGAAAACTATCCATCCTACGGCCCGTGCGTAAAAACTAATAATAGCCAAAATAGGAGATAGTAAACGGTGTAGGCTGCGATCGCGCATGAATGAAAGTTGTACGTGTTTGCGAGCGAAACGCACGCACATTTCTTTTGCGTAGAAACCTAGTAAGCGGCCGCCCCTCGCATGGTACAGTCGTGCTGAAAACGTTTCCAAAATCAACGCAATAACATTTATACTCCACTTACTAATAAACTGAGACAAACCTGATCTACAAATAAAATGAACACAATACCCAAAAATTCTCAAACATACAATACAAATACCCAATTGACTAAATAAGCCTCACACCAAAAGAATAAGTAGTAAATAGGTAATAATTTAACACAAGTAAGAAAACTTAACCTACCTAAAATAATAAAACACAACAAATACTTAAGTACAAATAAAAACCCCACCAATTTACCAATTAAAAAGATAAAAAAATAAGAAAACCTATCCTTACAAATAAAACGAAAACAGTAACAAAGACTCGGAACGAACTTTTAAAACAATCTAAGTAATCTTTTTTAAATAATTCGAAACAATAAATACTTGAATAAGCAAGAATACTCGACTGTACTTCATTCAAAATGAAAAGGACGTGCATACATGCGGGAGCGAGAACATTGACAGAAGGTTGTTCGGTCGACCCGTTGCTAAGTAACGTCGGCGCGCCTACGCACACACACGTACATAGAAACTTGATGTGTGCGTGAGAGTTCACTTACCGGGGTTCACGTACGAGAGCTGAGCAGCTGAGCGGTACTCGCGCGCGGGCGACACGAACGACCGACGCGCACGCGCATTGCGCGCATTTTACAAAAAATGCACTTAGGTCTGTACCTACCTTTTTAGCGATATCGCAGTAGGTAATTATTGTTCCAAATGTTTCGTTCTAAACATAAACTAGCACGTCTTTGCATATTGTTTGGTAAACTTCGAGGCGTGTCTCTATCACTTTTCAAAACATTAAAAGCGTTTTAAATTATTCGCTGTTTTAAATCACTAACGCTTTGAGCTTCTTCGGTATACACTAAACGTCAGACTAAACGTTTTAGGTCGGCCCACAAATAAAAGTCAAGGGGTGTTGTGTAGGTCTGGTGACCTCGGCCGCCAGTTCACAGGTGCACCGCGACCTATCCACTTATCACCAAATTGACCATCGAGATACGCGCGCACAGATCGTTTGTAGTGAGCTGGACATCCGTCATGCTGGAAGTACATGTCTTGCAGATAGGGATCAGAAACGTCTTGCAACATGGTGTCAATGACAGAACGGTTCTGCACCCAGTGACAAAACTCCATGCGGGGTCCGGGGGGGAATTTGAGGAGAAGGGATACCGTTCCTTCGCAGCGACTGAAGATTTTCTTCTTCTGCGTACATTCGCCTTGCACTGGCTGTTTTCACCAAACAAGATACTCTACGTTAGAATATTCGTACATGTTTAGATACGACAATATGACCGGGTGCACGATGCATACGCGGAAACAAACAGCGCGACGTCACACCACCGTGACTAATCGGTGACTGAAGCTCGGGACGCGGGCGGGCGGGGGGATGCGCGAGCGAGCAGCTCCGGCGCGGCGGCGGCTCAAGCGCATGATGATATCAAAGAAGCCGACGGCAAGTGCGGCGAGTACCTATCGGCCGCAAAGGAACGTATCTAATTCATTGATAAATTCCGTGCATTTAGTAGGGTGCGTATGATTTGAATTTCGATATTTTTTCATGGATTTATTAAAAAAAAAAATAATTTCTGTTTTTATTGTTTTTGTATTAAAAGTTTACTTCAAATGGGTAGTATTTTTAGATAGATCAATTTGTTTAAAGGGTATAAAAAAAATATATATATACACCGTGACATTTTAATCGTCTTACAAAGGTGGTCCACTCAATGTATCCGACATAAAATACCTCCAGACACGATTTTTTTTTTACCATTAATTAATATAATAGGTACAAAGAAAAATAAATATTGCATTAGAATTCTGAAACATCCTGTTATTAATGTTTACGTATCAAACGGTAGAACATACCTACGCAGCGCACGGGTCGAGTAGATCATTCCAATACCGAAAGCCAATCAAGCATAGTCCACGTGGACTGTCATCCAATGAGGAGCTCTAATGCTATCCTTTGAGTAGAGCCGCGCGTGTCACGCCCCGCCCCTTTCACTCGAAAAATAAGTGAAGGTCAATCTCGCTCGCAGCGTCTCAGTTGCGGCCGAATACCGGAAGTGGAAGTGCGCGCGCGCTACCGGATATCAAACGTTGTTCGCGATCGTTACAGTGCAAGAAGAGAATAGTTCCTCATAATCATTGTGAAGGAGGTATTCACAATGATTATGAGGAACTATCGATACTCGAATATCGAGTACCTACAAATGGTGCGCCTGTACGCAGTGAGTGGTGACAATTTACGGGGAGCAAGGAGATTGTACGCTGCGCCAAATAATCTGAAAATGTTACGCAACCGAGGTGTGATCAACCCGCAAGTGCCAGGACTGCAATTTCAGTAACTACATATCTTTTGTTTGTTATTTGCTAGGTTAGTAGACATGAGTCAAATTTCTATCTTCAATAGGGTCGAACGAAGACAAATTAATCAGTTATTGAAATCGGCCGTATGTTTGTAACTTTCTTTTTTAATTAATCTGCACTTACTATGTACCTATACCCCATTTGAAATAAGATTAGATATTGAAACAAACCTTTATACAGTCCGTTCAACTGATTTTGACTTCTATTCCGTAGGCATAAGGATGGCATTAAAAGAAAAAAAGGTTACACACATTTTTGCAATTGGGGGAATGAACTCTGTTAAAGATGCCGCCGCTTCAGTCCGTGCCGCCTTTGGAACGCAATGCTCGGACCGCGCTCATAACAGGGTGTTTCAAACTACGTCATGCGTCTTACTATTGTTTTTTTTTTTTTTTTTAATTACTCAAATGTTCATAAATACCTATCTTTTTTTTATGAATGTGTAGTAGTCATTGAATACATGAAGTGGGCTGCGGATGAAAGACGATTAAAATGCCACGGTGTATATATCTATGCCATTGGCTTCTACTCCGTTCACCTACTACACCCTATGTTTGTCGAGACGGTAAAAAAAATCATCCGGTATATGCTGGTTTGAGGCGATCAATGGAAACAGTTACTGCCTTGCCTTTTATCATTAATTTGAACACTTTGTCACCTCGTTCAATAATTTTATGAGGACCTGTGTATGCTGGAGTTAAGGAACCATACAATGCGTCTTCTCTTAAAAATGCATAGTCGCATGTGCTTAGGTCTTTGTAGACGAAGACTTTATTTTTACCGTGATGCGATGCGGGCACTGGTTGAAGTTTTCAAGCTATAGTGCGAAGTCGTGCTGTAAAATCTGTCACGTCACTAGTGCAATTCGTTGCTTGCTCTAGAAATTCGCCAGGTAGCCTTAATGGCTCGCCATATACTAAGTCGGCTGGTGACGCTTGTAAGTCATCTTTGTAAGCGCTACGGACGCCAAGTAAGACTAAGGGCAGAGCTTCAGTCCAGTTTTCATTTGCATGGCATACAATAGCTGCTTTCAAATGTCGATGAAAACGTTCCACGAGTCCATTGCTCGCTGGATGGTACGCTGTGGTTCGGTGATGACAGAACCCGGCTATTTTACCCAAGTACTGGAACAGGGTGGACTCAAATTGGCGTCCACGATCTGTTACGATATCTGTTGGGCTGCCGAACCTAGATATCCAGCCATGCAGCAAGGCTTTGCCTACTGTCTCAGCCGTGATGTCGGTTATCGGTATTACCTCCGGCCATCGTGTGAATCGATCAATGGCCGTTAAACAATATCGATAACCTTGTGAAATGGGAAGGGGGCCAATCAGATCGATGTGTATATGTCTAAATCTAGAGCGTGGCAATTTATAGGTACCTAATAGTGCTGATACGTGCCGATTCACCTTGGCTCGTTGGCATGAGATGCAAGATCTGGACCACTCTCGACAGTCTTTCTTAACCCCTGGCCAAACAAACCGATCCGCAACTAACTTTGCGGTTGCATTTGCGCCAGGATGACTTAACGAATGAAGACTGTCGAACACTTGTTTTCTTAAGCCTTGTGGTACGAAAGGCCTGGCGGTTTGCGTGCTGACGTCACAGTACATAGATACATCAGTACCTGGGACTTTTAACTTTTCAAGCCTAAGTGATGACGTTGAGTTGAGGAATCCTGCTAGCTCCATGTCTGACTCTTGAGCCTTAGCGAGAGTTTCATGAGCTACTGGTGCCTGCAGTTCATCTATCCGTGACAAGGTATCAGCAACCACATTTTCTTTTCCGGAAATGTGGCGGATATCGGTTGTGAACTGTGATATGAGGTCCAGATATCTATACTGATGTGGCGAACAGTTATTTTTCCTTTCATGAAAAGCAAAACTGATTGGTTTGTTGTCAGTATAGATAGTGAAATTTCTGGCTTCGAGCATATGTCGAAAATGCTTCACTGCTTCATAAATTGCCAGTAATTCTCTATCGTAAGGTGAATATTTTTGTTGAGCGGTATTCAATTTTTGAGAGAAGAATGCGAGTGGTTGGCAGTGGCCATCCTTGTGTTGTTGTAACACGGCACCCATGGCTAAATCAGATGCATCCGTGACCAATCCCATTTTGGCCAGACAATCTGGGTGGGCCAGTAGGGTTGCGTTTGACAGACTCTCTTTGCATTGTTCTAGGGCCTTTTGGGCGTCTCCTGTTAATTTGATTGGAGTTGATCCCTTCACTGCTCCTATCAGCAAAGCATTAAGTGGGGCTTGTATTCGGGCGGCTTCTGGCACGAAACGTCTATAGAAGTTTATCATGCCTAAAAACCTCCTAAGCTCTCGTATATTTTTAGGGGTTGGGTAGTCGCGAATGATTTGTACTTTTTCTGGCAATGGTTTCGTTCCTTTCTCTGATATACTATATCCCAAAAAGTTTACTTGTCGTGCACCAAAAACGCATTTTGCGTTATTAATCACCATACCATATGCCTTCATTCTGGTAAATAACTGTCTCAGGTGTTCCTTGTGGAGTGTTTCATTCTTACTGTACACTAGGAAATCGTCGAGATACGTGTAGCAAAAATCAAGGCCGCGCGTCATTTCATTCACAAACCGTTGGAATGTTTGACCCGCGTTTCGTAAACCAAACGTTATATACGGAAATTCAAACATTCCGAATGGTGTAGTGGTTGCGGTCTTGGGTATATCATCCGGATTGACTGGAATCTGGTTGTATGCTTTTACCAGGTCAATTTTTGTGAATATAGTGCATCCGGATATGCTGTGCGCGTAGTCCTGTATGTGTCTGCTGGGATAACAATCCGGGACGGTGCGGGCGTTGAGCCTTCTGTAGTCCCCGCAGGGCCGCCAGCCATTATCTTTTTTCGGGGCCAAGTGTAGTGGGGACGCCCAGGGGCTTTCTGATGGTCGAGCCGTGCCGTTGGCTAACATTGCGTCGAATTCTTGCTTCGCAGTTTTATGTTTATCTGGAGCCAGGCGGCGGGGAGTGCATGAAATCGGAGGCCGTGGTGTGGTACGTATGTGGTGGACTGTGTTATGAACAATGACACGCTGTGTACCCGGTGGATTGGTAATTTCTGGGAACTCTTCTAAAATTTTATGATACGCGGATTCACCAGTCATGACCTTTACAGAGTGAATATTATCTGATTTATGGACTAGTGAAGCTATAGTTGAACAAGTTGTTACATTGTCTATTAACCGCTGATGACGGCAATTGACTACGAGTTAATAAAACGAGAGAAAATCTACTCCTATTATTGGTTTCGTTACGTCTGCAACTACAAAATTCCACCCAAAGTCCCTTCGAAAGCCTAAGTTTAAATTATAGTACATGTAACCGTAGGTCGGAATAGGTGATCCATTGGCCGCGAATAGTTGGTAGCTGGTGCTGGCGCGTCGTTCACGTAGCATCGTCTGAGGAAATACGCAGAGGTCGCTACCGGTATCGACCAGGAACTGTACTTTAGTTCTTCTGTCGGTAACAAACAGGCGACCAGAGCTAGGGCAGTCGTTGGTCGCCATTAGCGACGGCCCGTCAAGTTTTCCGCCTTATAATCGCATGGAAGGACGCATGCTTTTGCTTTGCTGCCAAATTTGAAATGGTACCAGCATACCGGGAATTTCCTGTAATTCGAGTCTGAACGTTTGGATGACGAACGGGTGCGCCTTGTTCCACTCTCCCTGGAGCGTGACTGTCTGTGCCCAATCGAGAGCGCGTTCACCTCTTTCCGAAGCTCCACAAGTTCTTTAGCTAACACCTCAAGTACTTGAGGGTTCGCACTGGTTGAAGCGACTTGAGCTGAGGGGGTAGTTATGTCCTTGATTCTAACTGCTATGTCAGCTAAAGTTTCCAGCGAAACGGAGGTCTGTGCTGCCATGACGGTCTGTATGTTTGCTGGCAGGCGGTTGGTCCAGATGGATTTAATAAAGTCCTCTGGGACATTAGTTCCTGCTAAACTCTGGAGGTGCCTCAGAAATTGCGAAGGCTTGCGGTCGCCAAGCTCTTCGTGAATCAAAAGTTGGTTTACCTTCTTCTCATTTGACGAACTCAGTCGTTTTATAAGTTCAGATTTAAGTTTTTGATATTTATCACTCGCTGGTGGTTTCACTATTATATCTTTTACCTCCTTAGCGTACTGTGGTTCCAACTGTCCGATGTCGTAATGAAACTTCGTCGTGTCCGTAGTAATATTCGCAATAGCAAATTGTCCTTCTACTTGTAACCATATTTCAGGCTCATCAGGCCAGAAGGGTGGTATGCGAACCGCAACTCTACAAATTTCTGTCGACACGTCCGATGCGTCAGTGGAAACACGCATTTCGGTTCGTTCGGTAGATGACTTGCTACTTATGGACTGCGAACCTTCCAGCATGTTTAAATATAAGTATTCGCTTTGTTTGCGATCTGCAGTATTGTTAATTTTGCGGTTACTTATGCGGGGTCACCAATGTAGGTATAATATGGGTAAATCCTACCTCCTCGCTGTTATTACTTCGTTCCTGAGTAGGTGTGGTTCGTGGCGATGAAATGAAAGTCTTCAGGTAAGTATTGTAGCTAGCTTATAATATGTTCTAAAGCGGTAGGTACACAAGATCGATATTAGCACAAGAAGAATGGAGGATTGAGAAGCACAGATAGTTCACGCGTATAGTCACTATAGTTCGCAAGCACAGGTGTTGAAAGCGGATATCGCAGATCAGGATAATAATAATAATCGTTTATTGGGAACAAAAAAAAACATACACATACAAAGACAAACAATGTTATAATAAAAAGATAAAAAATAAAATTATATAAAAATACATTTAAGATTATGTGCCTTGTGTATGAGTACCTGATGTAGAGTAAAGGAGTGATGGTGTGATGTGTGGCGTGTGTGTGTGTGTGTGTGTGTGTGTGTGTGTGTGTGTGGGTGTGTGAGTGTCAGTGTGTGTGTTTGTGTATTTCCCAAGGGGTTAAATTTCCACAAGTTTTTCTGTAGCATCATAAGATAGTGATTTTAATAAAATCGCCAGTTTTTTCTTGCATTCATTACTGGTAACAGAATATATGTAGATATTTTTATTGATTCTGTTGTATATTTTTGAGCTCATGTAGGTAAAGTGGCGACGTGCAGCTAAGGTTGTACGAGGCTTTACCTCACAAACTCGATCGGAACGGCGTCTACTACTACATCGACCTGGTTCATAAATCAGTTGGGCATGCTTACGGAGCACCACTTGAGAAATGAACAACTGTCTGACCGTTAGTACCTGGCAAAGAGAGTAAAGTGATGACGTAGGAAACCGGATTGGTTATCTCGAAAGAACCTTCAAAACTGCTCTCTGTGCTCTTTCAATCCGCAACATTGTTGTTTTATGCGCACCACCCCAGACCGTCAGGCAATAACCAAACACTGACTGAGCAAGAGCATAATAAATGCCAATTAAGGTCTTAAAATCCGCTGAGCCTCTAAGTTTTTTAAAAATAAACAAGAGCTTTCTCAAGCGTGCCACGACAGAGCCAACTTGTTGATGCCATTTAAGGTAACAGTCGACTACAACACCGAGATATTTAATAGTCTGCGTGCTTTCTAGTTGAGGGCAGTCACAGTTTGAGGCAGAACTAGTGTTCATACAAGAGTGAGCGTGAAGGGCAATAGGTGTTGGGGGTTGACCTGACTTATTTAAGGAAAAACAGATGAACTTAGTTTTATTGACATTCAGAGTAAGAAAATTTGTGGCTAGCCATTTCATCACAGTACCAAGGGCTAGTTCAGCGTTTTTACGAGTTTCACTCCAATCGCGGCCTTGAATTATTAGAGCCGTATCGTCCGCGTAGGTTACTATTTTACAGTTAGGGAGAGGCAAGCAACACAGCTCATTCACATATAATAGGAAGAGGCTCGGCCCAAGCACACTGCCCTGTGGCACCCCAAAGGTAACCATCTCCTTTCTGCTTAGGTGGTTATCAATTTTTACGTACTGTCCACGACCTGTTAGGTAACTTCTGAAGATGTCTTGGGCAGTGCCGCGGATACCAACTTTTTCCAGCTTCGAGAGTAATATGGGGACAGAGACAGTGTCGAAAGCCTTGGATAAGTCTAAAAAGATAGCCAATGTTTTCCTTTTGCTATCAATATTATTAATAATAGTATCTGTTAGTTCCAGTACAGCTTCATCGGTGGTTTTACCACTTCTGAAGCCAAATTGGTTATTAGCTAAAATGTCGAATTTTGTAAGAAATTTTGTTAGTCTAATGTTAATAACTTTTTCTAAGATTTTTGAGAGAGTCGTAAGTACCGATATGGGTCTGTAATTTGTGACACTGCCTTTGTCACCAGATTTATAAATTGGGTGGACAATCGCGGTTTTGAAGATGTCAGGAAAGGTGCCTAGGGAAAGGCACAAGTTAAAAACGTGGACAAGCACCGGTATGATAGTATGTCTAGTTGTTTTCACAACAGAAGCAGGGATACCGTCAATACCAACGGCGCATTTGTCCTTTAGACCAAGAATAATGGTATTAAGCTCGGAGTTATCAACGCTGTGAAGAGCCATTGAATGCAGAGGAGCAGGTTTATAGCAATCGTTATTAAGTTTACTGGATGAACTGTTTTGGGGTTGAGAAGGCTGAATTTTGGATGCCAATAATCTGCCCACATTGGCAAAGTAGTCATTTACCGAGTCAGCTGATTGAGAGGGATTGTCACAGCAATTTAGGAGAACTGAAGACGATGTTCTGTTTTGGTTTAAGTTAGCTATCTGTTTAATGAGAGCCCATGTAGCTTTCGGGTTGTTTCTAGCCTTCTGAAACTCTGCGCGTTCGTACTGTAGAGACAAGAGACTCTGCAGCTTCATTTGGATCATTACAGTTAAGAATTGATGAGAAGTCTGTATGCGAAATCACTTTAGTATAAAATATAAGCGGGTATAAGCAGAACAGTAAGCAGTTGAGCAGCGAGCGCTCTGCGTCAAGAGTAGATCGAGACTGGTGTGTCGATGCGCGCGCGCCGGCGGCCGGCGTACAACCATAGGATAGCTATGGAGCTATATAGAATGGTGCTTTTCCACTGAGCCACAGCGGTCGAAGTTCCGACACAAAATGTGATGGTGTAAATAATAAATTATATGTTTTAAAGTAAATAGTGTATATAATCGTGTGTATAATGTAAACTATATTTATATGTGTATATACCGCTACATCCCCTTCGAAAACATTTGAAACATGTGAAAAAGAGGCTAAGTTCTGTACAAAAGAAATAAATTTAGGATTGTCGGCTTCACCACTAAAAGAATTGACATCTATTCATCTATGTAAAAGCCAAAGGGACCAAAGGGTGCCAAAGTACCAAAGGGACTAATTATAACAAGGGCCCGAGGTGCGCGCTCAGTACCTGCGCTGTTTTATGGGCGCGCGCCCGGCTCGTGTTGGACGCTCGTCAAACGCAACAAGATTTCCACATTTTGTTGTAACTTTTGAACCGTGTTTCTTTTAAGTTTATTACTAATGCGGAGAAAATGACAAGGAAAACTACGGAGACGCGAGGAATCGCGCGTGGCTTTGGGCGGCGCGGCCCGCACTGAATTCAAACACATGGCGTTGTATGAGTGCGTTTACGGAGACGAGATTTTACACGCGTTTGCTTGAAATGGAGCGTTTTTTGCGGCGGAGCCCGCGGATGGCACAGCCGCGTCACACGCGGCATTTTATCACGGCGGCGCATGCAACAGCAATTCTCGATGAAGCGATGCCCGCGGCAAACCTTCTCCCAGTCTTATTTGTAAATCGCACAACGGAGATGCAAGTTATGGTTTAAGAACTTTATTATTCCTCATTAAGAATTAACAATAATTCACTTACTGAGAAACTAAGTTTACATAAAATGTTTACGAGCGTACAAAGATGACGTTCAAAGTAAATTTATAATAACAAATGTGAAGGTAGTGATAAAAAAAGTAAATATCAACTAATCACCAACCAAGTAAACACGGATCTAAAGTAAAAGTAGATGTATTACTAGATGTGGCATGTATGGCAGCGTACTGACTAAATAAGGTATGCTTGTTTGCTAAAGATAGTATTTTTATATTATTATTGTTATTGACACAATATATGTGATTTAAGTTGGTTTTTAAAACAAGTAATGCTTTTTGCTTCTTTTATTTTCATAGGTATTTTATTGTACATGTTAACACCTTCAAATTCAATATTTCTTTTCCCGTAATTAACTGTTCTGGGAGGACGTGTTACTAAGTAATTGGAGTTTCGTAGTTTAATTTTTTGTACTTGATGTTTTTTTGTGAAATTTAGTGTTGTATGAATATCTTTATGTAATATTTTGCGTATTAGTATACATGTGCAGTATTTATATGTTTGGGAAATGTTCATTATTTTTGTATCTTTATATATTTTCTGAGTTGACGTCCGATATTTGAAACTAAATAATATTTTGGTTGAGAGTTGCAAGCGACATGTGCGCTCCCATCTCTCGTTAACTTAAAACTAGTCGGTTTGATTGAGTACGCCGCAAGAGCCGGAGCGTTGCCCGCCGCGTGCTTCGCTCCACGCTTGACATTACGCGGCGGGCGCAGCGTTAGGCACCGCCACTCTTCCCGTCTCGCATCTCTATGAACAACATCGTATATTGCCATATGTTTGTGTTTACACGTGCAATGATAAGTGCCGCTTCACACGCCGCCGCACCGTAAACAGAAAAAACGTCCGACGCGCCGCGAAACGCCACGCTGCGCGCAGCGAGTCAGGGCAGGGCGCCATTTTCAATTTAATCTATCGTCATATAGCCTATGACCAGTGGACGATCAAGAAGCGTCCAACGATACCTCATTTGTCAAATTGTGATGAGTCGGTTAGAAGATATGAGGGAACAGACATAGATAAATACATACAAACCGGTCAAAATCATAACCCTACATTTTGCTTCGCCGTAGTAGGGTAAAATCTAAAGCCCAACTACGACAAAAAAGTCAACTAAGGAGATATAAACAAGACATTACGGGTAGACAAATTAAAAATCCGGAGTCATACGTAATCTGTCCGAGTTCGTTCGTTATACCAATAACCTACCTTTATTCTAAACAAGTTTTATTTAGGGGCGGTCAGTCGCTCGAAATGTTCGTCTAAGTGTCACCTTACAAGAAGTTTGTCAAAAAAAGTGGGAGTAAACGAATTTGGATCCTGAGTATATCGCAATAAGATTTAATCTCCAGTGCGAACTTTCAAATGAACGTGGAATGGGCTCGTTGGCTATCTCCGCAAGAAAATTCACCGCAATACAGAGCAATGGCGCTAGTTGTACATACTTCTTTCTATACTCCGTGCTACTATACCAGTCAAAAATCTGTCAAATAAAATGTATGTCATCTTGAGTTTTCAAATATCAACATTGAATTTTATATGTTTATTTAGCCTCGGTATTTATTTATTTATCAATCAATAACACTTGTAATATTCGTTTTGGAAGTGGTTTTAGTGTTTTTTTCATGTTTTGTATGTCTCAGTTTCTTTTGTGGAATGTGATAAATTACGAAAATATTATTTACGAAAATAAATAATATCTCAGCGCAGCTAAAAATTTGAGCGCAGTCCTCTCGTCTCAACAGAGCGACGCTGACTGATTTGTGAAACAAAAATATGCTTGAAGTTCCCGTAATGTGCGACGGAAGATGGCTTCTTCCACGAATTAAGAACGTCGTAAGTCCTACAAGCTTTGATTCGTAATAAAACCAAAAATAAGACGAATAAAAAAAAAGCATGCACATTTTTTTTGCCTTGTTTTAATACATATAATCATCTAATTTTTAACTTCGTGATATTTTTTTATCGAGAAAATTTTTATATTTTGTGTTTCTGTTCCACAAAAAGTTTGGAAATATCATGTAGTTACTCATACTATTTTTATTTTATACCTAAGTCTAATCAATTTCAAGAAAAATCTTATTGAAGTCAGGCAATTTTGGTTCCGACCCGGCCTTAAACAAAAATGGATTTGTCAAGCCCCAAAATATGGCTTGAGTAAAAATCTATTAACTCAAGTATGTTTATGGTAAAAGTTGCATGTTTTAATATTCGAAAACTAAAATAACATTTTTGTAATGATGATATTATAATGTTTGGGCAACCTTGACGAATTTTGAGTAAATTCAATTACTGAATTTACCTATAAAACGGCAAAAAATTAACCGTTTGATCCAGGACACTCACACCATTCGGTAAAATGAAAGTCTTGATTCCGGTAAGTTTTTTTTTTGTTTCATATTTTTACATGTTAATATATTATCATGGAAGGTAGGTACTCTATGCAAGTCGGCCTTTTGTTTAAAAAAAGGTTACCCATCCCTTCATGTTACACCCCTACCAAGTATATTTCAATCATCAGAGAACGACTAGGTAACACCTGCATAAAAATTTTTTTTTTTTTACTTTTTTTGTAAATTCATGCTCTTGAAATTTCGCGTAAGGCTTATACTAATCCTAACATCAATTAATTTATTTTTCAGTTTGTATGTTTCTTGGCTTTAGCCATCGTGAGTCAAGCAAAGCCACAATGGCAACCAAGCCCCGGAAACCACCTGAGCAGTCTGGAGAGCCAACTGCTTGGGCTACAGCTGAGTAGTCTGGAGAGCCAACAGCAGCTGCGACGACAAGGTTTGAGCAGTTTCGAGGTCAACGGTCAACAGCTACCAAACCGACGTCATTTGTGTTGTGGATAATCTATGCTTATTAATGCCATTAGAATGTCAAAATAATTATTGGTGGACCACCTCATGATAATATGCAATATTTTACGAGACAAACACGACCACTGATTGTTCACAAATGTTAAAAAATCTTTCGGAATACAATTTTAGATTAATTATTAGGAAATGTTATTAAAAACTTTATAAAAATGGTAAATGTGATTAAAAACTTTATGAAAATGGTATTAAATTAACAGAATGACTTTTTTTGCATTTCGTTTATTCATCGATTTCATATTATTTATTTGGATTAATCATCTTGTAGGTAGTTACAACTCTTCGTCATTTATAAGATTTTGTTCCATGAATTTGACCGTATGTTCTTGAATCATTTATTTGATAGTATTAACAATATAAAATATACAATCTAATTCTAGTATTATAACCTAAATAAAATTAACTATACAAACACGTTATGTATGTAAAATTATATAACAAAATTAAAAAGAAAAAATAAAGGGGAGGGGCTCATTGACCATCAAAGAATTCGTCCGCATCGCTGTCAATGGGAAAGGTGCCCGAAAGGCTGACTTGTGACCGTATTGTATCTACAAATGACAAAATCAGAAAGTGACTACCCAACTACTGAGTTACCCCACACCTTAGTAAAGTATTTTCAAAAAAGTCTGTCTAAAATTCAAATATTTTCAGTTTTTAACTTCTCTACATAATATGTTTTCCCACTTTTAAACCTGCCAGTTCGCCTGTCCTACTTTTTTCCGGAAGGTACTTACATATCGGTCGTGTAGAGGCCATCAAATGAATAAAATAAAATTCGGTAGATAGTTGGGTCAGACGTATAGGCCCAGTCCACTAGGGCTTGAATATTTAATACGCTGGCATTCGGCATTCGGCCTCGCATCCACTACGAGACACATTGACAGCAGTTATCTCGGCTAATACACATTTGAACGGCATTTGCATGTTAAATTTAGATAGGTCGGACAGACGTATATATTAAATGTATCGATATCTGCTTATTTATTAGGTCGAAGCGGTTAATATGTGATTTGATGACTAGAACTGGAAATGTTTTGGCATTTTGTGCTGAATTTAGTGCTGTACCTATATATTAACTTTACTGTTGTAGGAACAACTGAAAGTAGTTTCAAGATTTTTGTTGTTTGGAAGGTATACCGGAACTTTTAGGGTTCCGCTTTATTCCTTATACCTAGTAAGAACAAAATAGTGGTCGTTGCTCAATCACCTGCTATTTTGTCATTTAGAATAACAAAGAAACATAACATTTCGTCCGTAGTCGTCGAAGGATTAAACAGAGGTGCAAAGTACATCCTTATTTCATCAGTAATGTTTAAAGGCTTATTTATTTATTTAAATATTTATGTACACACATAATAAACAGACAATAAGAAAAGAACAGAAAAAACGTACAAATGTTATGCTTATTTCTAAAGAAATCTCTTCCAGCACACATGCGATAGGAAAGCCTTAATTTGTAATAAGGTACACTTTGCCCACGTTCCAAGGGACCAGGGACCAGGGATCCAGGACCTCATGCTTAGCAGTCGTGCTTGCAACCAGTTAACCAACGAGGTAGTCAGTCAATCTGCCTAGCCTTTGCCCAACTATGTTGGGGTCGGCTTCCAGTCTAACCGGATGCAACTGATTACCAGTATTTGACATGGAGCGACTGCCTATCTGACCTTCACAACCCAACTGGGTAATACGATACCCGAGATACGACAACCAGTCTTACCAAGGAATGGTTGTCAGACTTTCGGGCTTCTGCCGACCCGTAACGACTGTCAAAGATCCACGTTTCACACTAATAGGTGTCACTAATAGTCATAAATAATCTTATAACGTACTCAGTTAGAACTTCCATACCAAAACCTTTAAAACTTTCAGAAGACACTGTCTTGTTTAGAGTGAAGGAGTTTTGTCTACGGAACTTTACTACAATGGCCGTAAGAAACTTAACCAGTTTTTTATTATTTTATTTATTTAATGCGCTGCTAGTGTAACGCCTGATGTCACAGGTGGGACTAACTGCGGTAGTTCTCTAAGTGTAGCAAGTTTTTTGTTGAAAAACATTTTTATTTCTACTACGAAAATGTCCAGTTTTCAGTAAAGTTGTACAGCCTGGTAATTTATTCACCGGCATTCGTCAAGGAGGTAATTTTACCCGTCTGTTAAAAAAAAAAACTACATCTTATTGGACAATGGAAGTTGATTATTATGACGGGTAGAATCACCCCCTTGACAGATGCAGGTGACTAAATCGCCACCCTGTATTTCTCAATTGTCCACACGCTCTAGTGTCGAAAAGTGTTGTTCTTTTTTTAAAGTGTTGAAAGGTTTTATTTTATACCTCCACTATTTTCATTTTTCAGCGTAAGACCTATTCTCATCGAACGGTTTTATACGATAATGTCCCATTCCTATTAAGATAGGGATGAAACATCGTCACTGTTCGCTATTATTTTCTTACACAATACGATACGATAACAACACGACACGACTGCGATACCATTGAAATGAAACATTTCATAACGGATCGAAAGAACTCATATCAGTATAAATATTTCTCAGATTATTTTTTCAGTTTGATGGTCTTAGCCGGATATCTATGGTCTTAGCTATTGTCCTTATTTATTGATTAAGCACACGAGCAACATATTTACAAGGATGATAGCAATACGAAAATGAAACGTAACGAAGCTATCAACGATTTACTCGCTCAAGAAACGTACAAGAGATTGTAGGTCGCGTGTAAGTAAAATAGATAATTATACGTTATATTAATAGTTGATTGCTGACTGTTCATGCCGCCGGAGAGAACTCGTTTGTAACAGCGACAGGAGCTATCAAAGAGAACACTCTTTCCAAGACTACCTCTGTTGTGACACTTATAACATGTCACTACTGAGGCCATCTATTATACGTTGTAACAGCGAATGAATTTTCACGCCTCCTTTTTGAGACCTGGGCCAAATATTGTTTGGTATTCGGAGAGTTTATGATCTAAAGGAGTACCATAAAGAATACGAATAAAAATTTTAAAAAAACGGAAAATTATGCGGAAAATGATCCTCCGCCTTCGCATCCAGTCTGCCCCAGCCACTTTCTTGAGGTCGTCGGTCCACCTAGCTGGGGGACGTTTCGAATATTTCCCAGCAAAGTCGTATCGTAACCAAATCGTCCAATGTAAAATTATAAAAGCATCCTTACTATCGATGACAGTAATAGCATTCAACGATCATAATACTAGTATGAAGTCTCTTTATATCTATTTAGCCTCTATCTACCCTGTTAAGTAGTGCTCTCTCTATTACCCCATTTTTACCCTCGCAGATTACCCCCCAGACAGTCAGATTATAGAGAAGGCGAGCTGTGGAGAGATGGTCGCGGTCTAAAGTATATAGATTATGAGGCAGTGGTTTTAACATGATAAGGAAACTGCTTGTGATAGTGACTCTTAAAATATAAGGTTTTTGGTTTAAATGTGGCAGTTCTATAGTTTCCTACTTAAAACCATTTAAATATATATCTTCATTTGTTTTTTTTTTCCTTCTTATGGTTTTGTTTTCCCAGCACGCATAGTATGACCACTTTTATCACTAAGAACAAAAGACATATTTTATAATATCTATTAATATCACGCGTGGTATTTTTTCTAAATTGTTGACGTCGTGCTGAAAGATTTCTAACTAACGAGATTGTGCAATACAATTTTACAAATAAAAACTATCTGTGAACATGAATGTTTGTTTCCTGCCTGAACTAAATCTGTATTTCGAAAAACTGCATTGAATGAAAACCAATTACCTTGTAAAGTACATTAATCAGTATATAAATGTAATAAACCTATTCGCATCCGTTCGGTACCTAGATACCATACCTACTTCAACTACAATAAACTAAGCTCAATCTACCCTAAACCTGTCTCCTATCACGACTGTCAAATACAACGTGATAAAGTTCCAAGGCATACACTGCCGAGTTCGTATCACGCAACTGATCGGTAACATTGGCTCCTCACGCTTGCCCCAACGTTAGCCCCAACGCCAATCGACCAACATGTGTGTTGGCCAATGGTATTTTCTCGAACCAAACGTTGGACGAGTCGCGGTGGGGCCAATGTTGCGACCAACGGCAACGTTTGGAGCCGGCCTAACACGCGTCGTGTTTGAACGATCGGGTAGTGCATAATCTTGTTGCATGAACAGGCAAATATAAATAGCAATAGAGGCCTCTGGAGGGCATTAGAGGCCATTGGAGGCCAGCAGAGGTCAGTAGAGGCCGCTCTATTTAGGCGAAATAAGTAAATAATTCGTAGTATGACTTTATTCCACGAATAGGTTAGGTTAGGTTGTTATTTACCCAATAACTCATAGAATTGCTGGAACTGGTTATCCACTGCGCTTTCAGATAATTATACTTCCAAACGTTTAAAAAATTTAGGACCCACTAGGCCCTAGAGGGTTCTGTATTTCCGTCACAGGAAGGCATAATCAGGAAATAATACCTATGTAGGTATCGCATTATGAGTTGAGTTACACGATTACTGAAAAATGTGTGCACTGACTGGACAGGTCCACTCAAATCTCAAAAGGCCATTTCAGACACTCGTAATCTACATAGTACGCAAGACCTCACTAAATCTGACCAAGATTCAGATGTCTCGACTTTAAAAGAGACTGACTTCTGAGTTTGTTCATGTATTTCTTCTCAGAGTAGTCAGTTAGGAAATACCAAAATTCATCTAGATTTAAAAACTTAATTTATTTTTGACGTCTAAAAGTGTTTGTACAAATCTACTTGCGGAAATAAAATCATTTAACATCATTTTCGATCATTCAAACGTTCTTTTCAAGTCTCATAAACATACTCGTATTGTAGGTAAAACGTTGACCACACAGCCGATGTAATTGATACGAACAAATCAAATTATCCATGCTAAATGTAATCAACGAATATTCAAAATATTTACAGTAATTAATACTTCAAAATTAATTGAAAGAGTGGATAGACAGCTAAACCTAATTCAATCATCGAAAATTATCATCAATTCACGAATTTTCGGACATTTAACATGAAATTGCTTTAAATTCAATTATGTGGTAATTTTATCCTTACGTGTAGGTTAACATAGAAGAGGAACACAATTGCAACCAAAACCAGAAATTGTGTACATAATCATACCTAAGTGTCATATTACCTACCTGTAGGTTACAAGGCAGTTCAAATAAGTTTTAAAAACACTAAACATGCCAAAATAAGATAAAAAAAATATGAAATTGTATTGTTGCAGTACTTTTTACAACCGCCACTACGCCTTTGCCAAAGTTACACAATATTTTTCCGCCAATTAAAACTACACACAAAGCCTTTCACTCTAAACTTGTAAAAGTAAACATTCAGCCATTTTGAATAAATAAAGGGTCAACACAGGTCAAGTTCCGCGTTCATTATACGGAGGAAATTCAAAAATCTTACATCCTACTAATGTTGCAAATCGTGAAAGTCTGTCTGTTTGTGAATTTTGTGTGTTTTAGGGCCAATTTCACCAATGCAACTGAACGCGATCAGCACACGCAAACCGAGTTCATGAATTGTCAGTGTCAATATTCCACAACAATTATTACACTGACGGCTCTAGAATGCTGTTTTTTGCTCTTAATCAATGACGGCTTAGCGGCTAAATGGATTTGGACGAAGTTTAGCACATGGACACACCATGAAAATAGCCAATTAATTTCTAAGTTTGTATCTTCAAGTTATTGAGTTGTACTAACATAGGCTAAGTTCATACTAACACTATATACCTTGGTCAGAATTAAAATATTTGAATTTGAAAAAGACCATAGGAACTTTTTATCCCGGCGCGCGACGGTACGTTATGCCGCACGTCAGTAGTAACAAAACAAATAAGTATAAGCTGGCCTTTTATTGTATTATTCCTTTTTTTCATGTGGTTAGTGACTAACCTGGTGTCAGAGTTTTTATATCACCCATGGGCCTCTGAATCGACTTCACATGTTGTCGAAAAATATCTATCAGGCGTGTCGTTTTCGTGACGATGTTTTCTTTCACTGTTTTTGAAGCAAGTGATTATTATACAATATGCACATAAATCCAAAAAGTCAGAGGTGCGTGTCTTGGGTTCAAACTCAAGACAGTTCGACGGTCACAACTCACAGTGTATGTGTTTTTTATTCTATTGAAACTCCGTACTACGCTAGGACTGCTCAAAGTGACGTGTGGCCTGTTGTACGTTCCCGTAGGAAAATTTCTTTTTGTCGTATTCCGACCTCCATGCGGGCGAAGCCGCAGCCGGATGCTAGTATTATATGTTTTTAAATGGAACGTTACTGTGATACTGAATGTACGGATGGTATGAAGTTACGCGGTTTCCAGCGCCAAAGAGTTATGTTGTATTATTTTTCTCTGACATTGTAATTTTCGAGTTCTTTACGTGTTTATTTTAATGGCTTTGTTGTATGGTTTAGTAGGTTTTGTGTATGGAGAGTAATTTTAATATGAATCCATAGTGTAACACAGTACTTAGGTAGTCCAGAGAAATGAAAAATAAAATGAAAAACATAACCGAAATATCCTTGCAGTTTACTGCAGTGCTATTTGCAAACTAAAATACTGGTATATTAATGCAAGTTAGTAGCCGGTTGGTTTCTCTCAGTATAAAGCCCGGAGTCTAGATTTTCCCGGTTGATGGCAATAGACTCGCTTACTGTTACATAGAACTTAAACATAACTGGCGAAATGTGGGTGTACTATTGTTACATCTCTGCCTAACCCTTCGGGGAATACAGGCATGTTATTATGTAAGTTAGACTGGCTACTCATAATCACAGTTACAGACGTGCCTGCATTCATAAAAAAAATGGCGGCCGAATGACATTTACGTACGGAACACGGCCTTGAAATTAATGAATGATTCGATAAGGCAACGCTCCGGCTTAAAAGAAGATTATAGTGAAAAACATTGAAAAGATTATGCTAAGATGGTTTAGTCATGATGAGAGGATGAGTGAAAGGCGACTAACAAAAGGTACTTACGAGCCAGATGCGAGTGCAAACGCCAGAAGGGAATGCCCCTAGAAGGACATAATAGTGGTTATGTTCTTAAAAAGATTAGGCGCGTAGTACTCGCATCCGGCGTGCCTGTATGATCAGAGGCAAAAGTGCAAGTTTCTTTTAAGGGGGATGCGCTAGGGTGGCCCGCGAAATTCAAATTTTCTTAGGTTTTTTGCAATTTGCAGGTCAGTATCAGGTTGTATGTTGATCTAAATATTATTAGCGCTCGTAACAAATATGGATTTACTGAATTATAAACATTAAAATCAGCAATACAACTCTCTAAGCTGTAAATCCATATTTGTTACGAGCGCTAATAATATTTAGATCAACATACAACCTGATACTGACCTGCAAATTGCAAAAAACCTAAGAAAATTTGAATTTCGCGGCCTACCCTAGCGCATCAACCTTAACTATCTTCACTTTACGCATCGACCGCGTTCGGCGCTCCGATTGGCCCTTCACTGGCATTCACTGGTGAAGGGCCAATCGGAGCGCCGAACGCGGTCCAGTGTGTGCACAGCAGTGACACTTTTTCACGTGACCAAGAACGATGAGGGCAAATCTAGCGATTTAAATCTTTGGGCAGTGAGTTTGGCTTTACGGTGTCAAAAAATGCTCTCCAGCAAAGCACACCAACTTACTTAAATAAATAACCTTTCAGTGACGTCATTCGCCGGTAAATTGTAGTCGCTATGTGGTGGCGACCGCTCTTCTAGGAATCCGTAGCTCAGACGGTTTGTACTCAACAACAAAACAAGACGAATAAAAATAACAACGAGAAAACTCCATTTCAGAAATGGAGTATCTCAGCTGTAATTTCTCCACAAAAACCTATCCCATGGACAGTTAACGATCTATCTTCCGGAAATAGTGCGAGCCACCGCACTTGACGTACTGATAAATGATTAGAAATTATCTGTGTGTTGATAACAATTGTACCTGTAGCTGATGGTTAACTAGGCATACTGCAGAATATGTGACGAAAACGTATTGGTTGTATGTACAATGTTCAACATTTTTTTACAAGTCGTGTATGACATAACTAGTTGCGTCCCGCGGTTTTTTTTTTAAATTTCATTCAAATCTGTTCAGCCGTTTTAGCGTGAACGCGTAACAAACAAACTCACTTACGCATTTATAATATTATACATAAAATATTAAGTAAGGATTATCCGATCAGCACGTGGAACGTAACCACTTTTCGAATGAAAGACAGATTGTATAGAGATTCCTACTGTGAGATTCCAAATAGGTTCTTATGAAAAAAAGGCAATTTCACTTTTTCTTCGTAGAAGAGAGATTAGATTAAGTGGTCATAGGTACCACACGGCCAGTACGTCCATTAAGCGCCAAAGGTCATAATCAAAAGTTAATGTTCATCAAAACGTCCACGCACCGTATTTCATTTCACAATAATTGAGCCACAAAATTGTACCTTAATACAATATTAACCCAAAATGCGTATTTACTCAGTAATTTCGTATATATAATTATAGACTTTTTGATACAAAAGGCCACCCAATAATTGCAGCAGCGACGAGATGGTTATCGTTGACGCCTTCCCACCCAAATTACTGAATTAAGTTTCGAAAATCCGACCTACATACTTTTTTATCATAAAAAGCCCACGTTTAACTTTGAAATGAAAAAATAAACACAGTTTTTATTCATGTTTCAAAGAGTTTCTAAAGGATACAGTTTTATAAAATGCTGCCAGCAATTATGACTACGTCGTAGTTATGAATTTAAAAATTCCAGTACAATGACTGCACAAAAGTGCAAAGAAAGCTCGCACAAAGAGATTTGAAAGCATCTGCAGCTTGGATACAGCTTTGGACTGCAAATTACAGCTGAGATAAACAGTGGCTATGCGCCGAGCCGCGACGCCGCTCCGTCTACGCGGTCTACGCCAGTTCGTAGCGGCAGCACGTAGCGAGCGGTCGCCCGTAGCCCGTCGTAGCGAGCGACTACGCCGGCGCGGTATGTACGAGCCAGCACAGTGCGTCCGCAAACATAAACAAATAGTGATATGAGTTGTGCGTCCCCGAGCCTAGTATTCCGACTAACTCTCCTCATATTAACTTTCATAGTGTCGTGTACATTCGTCGCCAGTGTGGTGTGGTTATTGCGAACGAGCGGCTCCTCTAGCCAATATGAGAATTATTACTTGTCGAGAATTAATATAAGCGCCGTTAAAAGTGACGGTAACAATATTTCGACGACACCGCCTGTATCGGACCATTATAAAGACTTGATTAAAATAGAGATAGCCATGCG
The DNA here is from genome assembly GCA_947363905.1 of Lithophane semibrunnea. Classification (NCBI taxonomy): domain Eukaryota; kingdom Metazoa; phylum Arthropoda; class Insecta; order Lepidoptera; family Noctuidae; genus Lithophane; species Lithophane semibrunnea. The sequence goes on along the minus strand of OX376201.1, from coordinate 8,248,014 downwards.
GCGAGTGGAGGAAAATAGTAGAAGATTAAAAGAGTATACGAAGTCGTTACTGTGGGATAACAAGGATAAGTCTTTGTGGTGTGTATTGTTTAAGGAAAATGGGAGGATGGAGAAGCCGTTGCGAGGTGGGAAGCATAAACATACGATTGATGAGGAATATATTCGAACATTGAGGGAACAAAAAATGAGAGAAGCTTTGATACATTTGAGGCACCACGGCGTTCACCACCGGCGGAGACCCGACGTCCTTCCAAACCTGCCCTACATAAAATAAATAACCGTATATTGAGTAACGTTTCACGGAAATTGCTTCGGATTCTCTATGGAACTGTTACCAGTTCAAAATAACAGATTTTCACTGATCTCGCTGTGCAAGAAAATTATTGCAACAATTCGTATAAAGTCCGATTCAATTTCGGTCGTGTTAAGTGGAAAGATTTTAATGTTAGTATGTTGTAAATATTTTGTACGTCGGTTTAATGTAAATGACTATATTCAATGTGTAAATATATGACGTTAAAAAATAAGTGTAAATATGATATGGCACAATTAAATAAATGTTTGTTGACTTCAGACAATATTTGGAAGGAATTTCAGAAATGTTTGATGAATTCAATTGTTTTTTTGTTTGTATTTCTTGAATTTAGGTATGCTTTGGTTGTTTTATATGTTATCTCATGGACAAATATGCTTTACTTATTATTGTTTAGCAATTATCCGGGAATTAAAAAAAAGGATGTTTAACATAAGAAATATTTTGCTAAGATTAACATTTACCGTTTTAACATTCACAACACGGTGTTATAACATCATACGAGTACATGTAAAACCATTGTTTCTTGTCAATACGGTTATCACTATTTGCTGTTTGAATAAAATAGGTTTTATCATTAGAAGAAAATCTTTTTACAAAATATTGTCGTTCTAATTGTAGAATTGCCATAAGAATCTGTGATTTTAATCATTTTGGCCTAATCCTAAATGCGAAAGTGAGATTGTTTGTTTTCACGCTTTGACGCTAAAACGGTTGAACGGATTCGGATGAAATTTGGCGCATGGGTAAACCAGCACCTGGGATAGGACATAGGATACTTTTTATCTTGGTAATACGTTCCCGTGGAATAATTTCCGACCTCCACGCGGGCGAAGCCACGGAAAAAGATAGTTTATTTATAATTACTTGTTGACATTTTGTAATTGGTTAACTAATAATATTCGCATGATTGTCATCGAAAAGTATTTTTTTCTTGAATATGTGATCAATAATTATTATTATTGTATTTTCGTTTGAATTCGAATAGATTAGGTATAGATAGATTCATTTATGTAGTCAAATCCATGTGTGTAAGTTTAAAACCCTGTCTGGCACTGTACTTATATATAAAAAACAGGGTGTCCTGTGCAGTCAGCCCCGCGACCAGCTTGCTGATTGGCTTATTTTTATAAGGGCATGGCCTAATTCTCATGTCATTGTAGTTCGTACAGATTCGAGAGAAGAAAAGTGCCGATGTTTCGGAGTAAAACAAAGTCACACAAATATAAGTATTGTCCAACTCACGGACACAAAGCGCAAATTATAATGAATCTGTCTATACCGATTTATATTCACCCTAAAATGTCAGTGTTTTATCCCTTCAACTGACAGCTGTCAAATGTAGTTTTGAAAATGTCTGATTTTTGGCCTATTTTGGCCTCGCGGCGCCAATCCGACTCACTGAACGCTCTGTAATGTATGAATCCATTTAATTTGTAAAACGATACGATTCAGCATTTAATTTGCTCAGTACTTTAACATTCCATCGTGTTAACAGTATGAATAAAATGGTTTGTGTATGAAACTTTTGTTTTATTTGTGACAAGTTAAATTAATGAAAGGGTGACAATGAAGATTAGGTTTAAATGAAAGGGGTGACAAAAATAATTAAGAAAATAATATCTTGCATTTTTAACGAAGTAAAGATAGAATTGTCTGCTAAAGTCATCTAAAACCTAAAGAAGTTTTATCAAAACTGGGTCAGCGACTTTGGGAAGTTTTTGTAGATAATAATATAAAAGTTATTTTTCACGGATTTATTATAGAACTCCCTGGGACAGTCTCGTTGGTGTAGTAGTCGCAAGCGCATTGCTTAGCATGAGGTCCTGGGTTCGATTCCCAGGTCAGGCATCGTGTTATTGAGTTGTTCCATCTGGAATTGGTCAGTAGTAGCCCGGAGTCTGGATTTGTGCTCGGTTGATGGCAATAGGCTCGCCCCCTATTACATGGGACTTAAACATAACTGGCGAAATGTGGGTGTACTATAGGTACACCTCTGCCGAACCCTTCGGGGAATACAGGCGTGATGTTATGTTATTTGAAAGTTATGTTATTCTAGAACGACAGACGTATATATAAATATGTCAATAGGTTCTTTCTTAATTACATTTACCTATGGAAATCATTGTTTGTCTATTAACTAAGGGTACTCGTACTGTGCAAAAATTCCACGATCCGCGATTTTGCGTAAACCGACGAGCTCGGACGACGGACCGTCGGAAGGTGTACGTGCGGGGTATCGCAGACATTGGAAGTTCCTCGTTGCGCGGTGCGTGGCGGTCTGTGGTCGTCTGCCGTGCGTGTCCGTTTGCAATATTGCCGATCGTCGGATTCCACCATAACTGGCCTGACTTTTGATTTGTCAAACACGTTCTTTCAAGTACTTATTTGGCTATATTGTAAGTGAAAACATTCCATCCGTAAATGTCTTTTAAAGTGAATAAAATGTATGAACGTGTAAGGTTCAGCTGTTTCTTCCCACAATTATATCCGTCTGTCACGGACAGCCCGGTTCAAAGAAAAATACTGGACATGGACTTGTGGAAATTACTAAAAATTAATGGGTGATTTCTAAGTTCCATGTAGTTTTTATTTTATCTTGAAGCCATTAAAACTTTGATATTGACGATTGCATCGATGGTGATTCAATCAATTGTTTGGTTGCAGAACAATTTATTTAAAAACAAAGAAATAAAAATTGTTTATTTTGCAGAAAAATAGGCGCACATTACAACAAAAAAATAAGTAAATAAAATACACAATAATACAAGTAATCTAAAGCTTTGTATTCAACAAATAAAAGTTTCAAAGTTATACAATGTTTTCTATTGCTTGATGTCAGGGCAGGTCACACCAAGACCAACGTTTGCAATAGAAAATGTACAAAGTAATATAAAAATCTACATCAATTTGTTGCTTCACATTCTTTGTACGAGTACGTGGATAGAAAACTTAAAAATGTTTATACCGACGCTAAAAGTGCTTTAAAGCCGGTCAAAAAGATCATATCAACATTTATATACGTACCGAGACAAGGTTATACACTCCCGTATATTTTTATGACACTATACAGGGTGACTACACCGGCATTCTTACCCGTGGCTATATCGGTGCGAGCATTAACCCCTAAAATAGATTATACTAAGGAAATGGTGATATTCACGCAGCCTGGGACCGAATTTGCCGGAAGATTGTTATGACTATAAGCTTTCTGAAGGAAATATAAGATTCATATCACCCTGCGGAAGTATATACATAGTGCTTTTACATAAGAGTGCAAGTATTTTAGCTGTAAGTAAAGATGAAGACAAGATTACCTTATGTAAGTTATATATAGGCCACACTTTGCATGTGTTTCATAATAGAGAGGGGAGTAAAAGTAGTAGTTTTTAACGTTAAAATGTAATAACTGAGCTTATTTTTAGTCTGTGGTAAAATTTGAGTAAAATAAATATGTCCAGAACATTTTATTTTCGTCCTGTGAATGGATGTTTCAGAAATATCTCTATTGCGTGGGATATAATAGTATCGTATGTAGAATGTGGGAGAAGTATTTGTATGGAAAACCAACAAAAAGAAGATGAAGAAGATGTGGGTTTAAATGTTAGTGCACTGTGGCAACACTTACGAATTCACGATGCAGGAGAAAAATATGAGTGGTAGGCAGTGATATAACAAAAAGTTGCCGATTAGTTGAAGAGTAACATAATATAACAGCATCCTGTACCTATTGTCCCCTTTGTAGACCCTTATCTATTGTACCCACATTTTGCCTCTTATTTTAAATGTCCCATGTAATAGAGGGGCGGGGCGGGGCGAACCTATTGCCATTAACCGGGCCATTAATTAATACAGAGCCACTTATTCCTTGTTACAATACTCAGTATGTAAAAATGGCGTTAGAATCAGAAAAATAACTACTTACTTTAGTCCGCATTCACACAAAGCATAAATAGTCGGCTACAGTGTTAAAATGTATGAAAAACAAAGGAAGTCAGTCGGCGGCTGAAGTTGTTTTTTCATACATTTTACAACTGGACGCTCAGGCTGAGGCTAAGTTACCGCCTGGCCACGGGACATTCCACTGCAGCGAATTTTCGAGCGGTGCGAACGGCGAAGCGTCTTGCGACTAAAACAAATGAATAAAAATGTACTGCCCGCCGCACCGCAATTTGCGCCGCCGCGCCGTTCGCGCCGCCTGTCCCGTGGCCAGGCAGTTAGGCCGCGACGCGGATTGCGACCCATGAGGGATTAATCGCTCATGTTCGCAAGTCGCGTCTCGGCCTAATGTAGCCTCAGCTTCACACTCGGTGGCCGACTGTACGTTTTGGTGTGAACACGGCCTTATGGCCCGTTTTCACTAAAACTAGGTGGCACTTCCACTCTCAGCGATTAAAGGCATTTATTTAGGTGTTTCTTAGTGTTAGTGAAACGGGCATTAAAGTTTTATTCGTTTATTAGTTACGGTTTCGTAATTTTGACATCCACTAGAAACCCTATTGAGTAAACCTCTCACTCACACATAACCCACCGCTTTAATTGGCTTAATCCATTCCAGAAGAGGTCGAATTAAAATTCAGAGCGCATATTTTGCTTTGCTTCAGCCACATATTCGCAAACTGACCCATTTGTTCAAAGGGCTAACTAGCGTTTCACAATTCGGTTGCTAAGCTTCACTCGTGGTTCGATAATCCTATGCAAATATTGAATTAAAGTGGCCTTAATACTCAAACTGTGGAAGTTTACACACTGTTGGGTTCCGCTTAATAGAGTTCAATCGATACTCCATAATAGAGGTACTTACTTTGAATGGCTGTACATATTTTGTTTGAGGCTTACTTTATTGGGGGTATACTTATTTAGGTAGTAATTAATGAAATACGTCAGGGACCTGAAGCAATTAGTTATGTAGGTAGGTATCAAGAGGACCCACCTCTTGATACCTACCTACATAACTAATTGCTTCGTAGGTATAGTATTTCGGGACATCGCCCAGCGGTTCGTCGACTCTTCACGTGACCAGAGGGCAGCCAATTTGAGCACTTTTCCCACTGACAGCAATGCAGAAGAATTTTTTGATGTCCTATGAGCTCTTCCATTATATTTTATTATTTCCTTTTGTACAGTCGAAAAAATTGAATTCTGACCCACCATAAGCTTAATTTCTTACAGAAATTCAAATACAATACATTATTTTGTTCTGAGTTATAGTTAAAGAGTTTGGATTCAAAATATGCATATTAATGCTTTATCTAAAATATTATCTATTGCAGTGATGACAAAGGTTAAAATTGCGTAGATCTCCTACCCGTATTGACATAGATTGCTTAATATTTAAAACGTCCTAAGTATGACATGCACTGTAAAGGAGGGAAATCTTTGTTATTTTGACGGTTTCAAACGATTTATCGTCAAAGTGGGTCATGATTCACTTAGCCTGACTGTACATAACTTTATATAAAATTTGTCAAAATAAATAGGTAATAGGAATCAAGAATAAATAATGAAAACTTTATAAATATATATAAGGCACCATGTCAGCGTATCTCGTTGGTCTATAGTGGCCGAGCATGAGGTCCTAGGTTCTCTTCCCGGGTTAGGCAAAGTGTTATTTAGTTTTTTCATCTGGAATTACACAGTACCAGTCTGGAGTCTAGATTTGTGCCTGGTTGATGGCAATAGGCTCGCTCTCTATTACATGGGACTTAAACATAACTGGTGAAATGTGGGTGTACTATAGGTACACCTCTGCCAACCCTTCGGGGAATACAGGGGTGATGTTATGTGTGTGAGGCTGATTTTAGAGTCACGCTGAGCGTCGCTGAGCGTCGGCGCTGACGGCCCAATATGTATGATTATCGCACGGCACGGCCGTCAGCGCTGAGCAGGATGATGATATATAATCATACATATTGGGCCGTCAGCGTCGACGCTCAGCGACGCTCAGCGTGACTCTAAAATCAGCCTTATATTAGCTTGCATTATTATTATATTGTTTGTATTAGAATGCTTCCACGAGTGTTTCGAATATCAAGCGCACTCTGCACCTTAATTGCGTATCACACTTTCAATCATAATCTAAATGGTTTTCAAGGATATTTCTAATCTATTCCTTCTGTTCGAAAAAGTCTGCATAACAATGTAAATAAATGTTGCTTATATGAATGTTACATGAAAGTTGTTGAACTGTCAAAATGAAAGCCATTGCTACTTTAAGAGCCATGGTTACTCTGCGTCCCACGCTCGCCTTGGCAACACGTCGTGTTCGGGTTCGCGACTGGTCAATCATCATTCTTAGTATGCCTCGTTGAGAGGTGAAACACGTGTCGATTTCTTACAGGGATTTATATGAATCTTGAGGAATACTTAAGCGGAATAGGTTACTAAATATATTTACGTCTATTGTATTTTATAATGGATTTCCGCAAAGTCAAGCCTGAATCACTTAACTACTGTAAGTGTGTTGCGCAATAACGTCCCTGGACAGTAAGCCCCGCAAAAAGACATTGTCGCGTTCCAATTGTCATTCCAACACGTCGGTAACTCTTTTTAAATCACTGCCTATCGCTACTATACCATACAGTCCCACAGTTTACTCGTAACAGTAACATATTGGATTTATACTCAATAGTGGAGCATGAATAGTGGCAGCCTGCCAGCTAACTGCGATCACAATATCCATTTCGTGCAGTTGACTTGTATGACTGGCGGCACTGGCTTGGCAAGTGTGGCGTGAAAGCCGAGTACAGTCATATAAGTATTCAAACGAAGCATGACTTACATCAACTCGTCATAGTTTTTTAAACTTGTAGAGTTGTATTTGTACCTGACATTCAAAAGTGCATAATATTGACTATTTGAAATAAATGTTTTGACTTTCACTTTGATTTCTGTCTTGGGCAATATCGAAACGTAGTCTCCATAGCAATTTAACATCTTTTTTTAATATTCTCCCATAGTTGGTCGTATTGCAATGGTACTTTCAAAGTCATTGGTTAATTATATTATTATTATTTTTATATATTTCAATCTATATGTCGTGTGTGGTACCTATAGAATGTTTACTGGTTGAATACGAAATTAGACTCTTAAGGCTACTAAGGCAAACTGGCGCGATATCGCGCCTGTTTGTGAGAGCTTTTACTCGACATATTCAATTGTATCGCAGCACACTACCTAATGTTGGACTGGCTAATGAAGGGATGGGGTCAATAACTCAGATGCCAAAGCATGCTTAAGTTGCGGTACTACCTATGCTTCCATCTTATTAAAATAATATTCAACATTGACAGTTTAAAGTCTTAACTATTTCATAATCTTAATTAATATTATAAATGCGAAAGTGAGTTTGTTTGTCTATTTGTTTGTTACACTTTCACGTTAAAACGGCTTAAAGACTCTTACATACTGGCGCGATTCGCCGCGCGACGCGACGCCGCCGCATTGTTCGTCGTGCAGTTTTCTCAGAAATTGTTTTGATAAAATTCGCGTCGCGCGGCGAATCGCGCTAGTATGTAAGAGCCTTAACGGATTTGGATGAAATTTTGCACATGGGTGGCGCAATCTCGTGAAAATATCTCCACGGGATCGCGAGACTTACGCGGGTGAAACCGTGGGGCGCAGCTAGTCAGATATAATACTAACCTGAACTAGACATTTTCATGAATTTAAAGTGAGAGGGCAATACACTATCCAGTATGAATCAGAAAGGTGTGGTAAAAAGACTGTCCCATACAAAACTTAAATACCAACTCGACCCAAATAGCTGATTATTTTTCGCGATTCCGATGTTGGTACCATCGAGAAAGTTGTTCAGTCTATACCCTTAAAGAAAATCAAGTAATAAAAAAAAAGTAATAGAAACTAAAACCCAACTACGACTTAAAAGGTATAAACAAGACACCACAGACAGACAAATTAAAAATCCGGAGTCACACGAGTTAGGGCGGCATAAATCGAACAGATTACGTGTAACTCCGGATTTTTAATTTGTCTGTCTGTGGTGTCTTGTTTATACCTTTTAAGTCGTAGTTGGGTTTTAGTTTTTATTACTTTAAAAAAAAAAAAATATTTTTGGGTTTTAATATATATATTTTTGAAATGTGCTCATTAAGCCCTTTCATTTGATACCCAACATAGTACGATTAAATAAAATTTTTTTTTTAGTTCCTGACTTTATTTCCTCTAGAGGGCGGCATTTTTAATTTAATATGACGTCACATAGCCTATAACCAGCGGACAATCAAGACGCTTCTAACGATACCTTATTTGTCAAATTATGATGAGTGGTTTAGAAGATACAAGGGAACAGATGAACATACATACATACATACATACATACATATCGGTCAAAATCATAACCCTCCTTTATCTTCGCCGTAGTCGGGTAAAAACTAAAACCCAACTACGACTTAAAAGGTATAAACAAGACACCACAGACAGACAAATTAAAAATCCGGAGTCACACGAGTTAGGGCGGCATAAATCGAACAGATTACGTGTGGCTCCGGATTTTTAATTTGTCTGTCTGTGGTGTCTTGTTTATACCTTTTAAGTCGTAGTTGGGTTTTAGTTTTTATTACTTTAAAAAAAAAAAAATATTTTTGGGTTTTAATATATATATTTTTGAAATGTGCTCATTAAGCCCTTTCATTTGATACCCAACATAGTACGATTAAATAAAATTTTTTTTTTAGTTCCTGACTTTATTTCCTCTAGAGGGCGGCATTTTTAATTTAATATGACGTCACATAGCCTATAACCAGCGGACAATCAAGACGCTTCTAACGATACCTTATTTGTCAAATTATGATGAGTGGTTTAGAAGATACAAGGGAACAGATGAACATACATACATACATACATACATACATATCGGTCAAAATCATAACCCTCCTTTATCTTCGCCGTAGTCGGGTAAAAACTAAAACCCAACTACGACTTAAAAGGTATAAACAAGACACCACAGACAGACAAATTAAAAATCCGGAGTCACACGAGTTAGGGCGGCATAAATCGAACAGATTACGTGTGGCTCCGGATTTTTAATTTGTCTGTCTGTGGTGTCTTGTTTATACCTTTTAAGTCGTAGTTGGGTTTTAGTTTTTATTACTTTTTTTTTTTTTAATTATTTTGGGGTTTTAATATATATATTTTTGAAATGTGCTCATTAAGCCCTTTCATTTGATACCCAACATAGTACGATTAAACAAAATTGTTTTTTAAGTTCTTGACTTTATTTCCTCTAGAGGGCGCCATTTTTAATTTAATATGACGTCACATAGCCTATAACCAGCGGACAATCAAGACGCTTCTAACGATACCTTATTTGTCAAATTGTGATGAGTGGTTTAGAAGATACAAGGGAACAGATGAACATACATACATACATACCGGTCAAAATCATAACCCTCCTTTTTTCTTCGCCGTAGTCGGGTAAAAATGTCCATACCTTTCTGATACAGGCTGTAGGACCACTTAGATTGTATGGTCTGGCTTTCTTTTTCATGTGGTTAGTGGCAAATCTGGTGCCAGATTTTTAATCCCGCCCATGGGCCTCTGACTTGGAAAAAAAAAACAGAAAGAATAACGTTTATTTGGACATAGTTTATGAAACACAAAATAAAAAAAACAATCATCTGAACGTAGTACCTCCTCCTTTTGTGAAGTCGGTAAAAACCGGCGAAGTGCGAGTCAGACTCGCGCATGAAAGGTTCCGTACCAGTATCTATAAAAACGATAAGATATGATAAGAACCAGCAAAACTGAAGGACATGAGTGACAATCGAAAGTAAAAAAGTTGAACTGGATGCAAAGGATGGACCTTTTCAACTTTTCCACCAGCTCAACCCCAACCAGTTCAACTTTTTTACTTTCGATTGCGAAAATATTGTGGAAAAACCGGCAAAGTGCGAGTCGGACTCGCGCACGAATTTTTATCCGGTACCGTATCATTATCTATAAAAACGGCAAAAAAATAACGTTTGTTGTATGGGAGCCCCCTTAAATATTTATTTCATTCTGTTTTTTAGTATTTGTTGTTATAGCGGCAACAGAAATACATCATCTGTGTAAATTTCAACTGCCTAACTATCACGGTTCATGAGATACAGCCTGGTGAAGACGGACAAACAGCAGAGTAATAAGGTCCCATTTTACCCTTTGGCTACGGAATCCTAAAAAGTGAAAATATTGTTTAACAACAATAGTATGTGCCTCACTTGACTCGTATGGCAAGGCTCCGGGAACCATTAGCCCAATTGTTTTCTTAAATTATGTTCTTTTCTCGCAAACACGGGGAAGTCGCACGTAGCATTCATTATTATAACAACTACTATGATTCAAGTTAGACACGACTCGTTTGCGCTGTAAAGATTTTTAACGAGCTGTTACTCGTAGCTTTTACGCTGTTGATAAAATATTTCAATGCAAAACTCCTTCGTATACCTACAGCATAAAAACTCTTTCTTGAATCGATTCTTAAAAAAGAAAAAACACACTTAGCTTTTGGAGCGAACTTCTTTAACGCGGTTTGTGGTAGGAGTTGATTGGTAGATATCGTCACGTGACGAAAACGCGTTATGCCCATACCATGCGTGAATGTGGTCAAAATGAAAATCCAATATGGCGGTTGCTAAATTTTCAAATTTTTCGTCATGGTTGTCGTTTTCATACGTGAGAAGGATTTTCGTTCTTAACGGGGGTCCCTGACCGCACCCTTTTTTTTTAAGCGGATGTTATTAATCTGCTTAGCCTTTTCCAACTGTGTCGGGGTCGGGTTCTAGTCTAACCGGATGCAGCTGAATACCTGTATTTTACATGGAGTGACTGCCTATCTGACCTCCACAGCCCAGTTACTGGGTAACACGATACCCCTTCGTAAGACTGGTTTATGGTAAGCCTTTCGAGCTTTTGACTACCCCGTAACGACTGTCAAAGATAAACGAATGACTGCCGGGACTAATGGATTAACGTGCTTTCCAAGGCATGAAGGGGTCTCATGTAATGGATGGTCAGCCATCCTCGAACCGACCGCGGCAAGTGTAGCTTAACTTTCGATCGACCCGTGGGGCTGTTATTATTTAGCCCTTAAAGTGAATGTTGTAGACTCGGTAAAATGAAATCGCGGTGACACCTACGCTGTTAAAAGGTGAAAAGAGAGTAGGTACAGGTATGGCATACACTTTTTATGATGTACTTAATCCTATAAAAAGGACGAAATTGTTCGACCCTAAGGAAGTGAAAAAATTTTACCTCAATATATTTTCACTAGCTGCGCCCCGCGGTTTCACCCGCATAAGTCTCGATTCCGTGGGAATATCGGAATAAAAAGAATCCTATGTCTTAATCCAAGTCATGGTCTACCCATCAAAATACGTTCAGCCGTTTTAGCGTGAAAGCGGTACAAATAAACAAACAAACTCACTTTCGCATTTATAATATTAGTTAGGATAAATAGTTATGATAATAAATGTATAATATAATAAAGTATATAGATGATATATAATATTTTAATATATAGTGTTTATAGCTCTTAGCAAAGCCATTTTTTAAGTAGAATAAAATGGAAATAATTTATTTGCTTATAAAGTAGGTTTAAAGTTATGATGTAACTTAGACTATGGGGGAGTAATCACTTTGTATTCATCTGTGGGGGCTTGTAATTAGCAATTTAGTTAAATATTATTGTTATTATAAAGTTATTTGTTATTAAAAAAAAATATATATAATATATATATATATTATATAGGTACATATAAAATATATATACATATATATATAATAATATATAGTTATAGTTATGATGGTCAAAGCGGCGGCCTATACGAAGATAATATGACACCGAGCTCATACAGAGCGGGAATATTTTATGTGTTTTAATATTCATAAAAGTAAGGAACAGATACACTTACGCACTTTAGTAGACGCGACCTACTGAGAATGTGTGGTTCATAAAATCTCATACATAAAGTTGCCTTTTTTCGAATAAACTCCATTTTTGGGAAAAGGTTTTTAGGAATAAACAAGTCCCAACTTTTATCGAGTATTACGAAACGAATAAAATTCTAAGATTTATGGACGACTTCGTCCTCTGTTTTAATGTTAAACTAAATCAGTTTATTTTCAGTTAGAAAAGAGTTTACTAGAATAGGTACGTCATAGAAAATAACTCTATAGGTAGGTAGTAAACTTATTATTAGGTACTTAGGAGTCCTGCCAGGGTTGCGGGTTAGTCCGAAAGGGATACCGGGACCTTGGAAACAGGCAACTGAAGGAACACGGGTGGGTTTTAATCAGTAAAAGTCTGACACGCCCTTCCGGTCCACCCAGAGCGGGAGAAGTCATTGGATAATTTCCACCCTCAAAAAAAAAAAGGTACTTAGAAGTGCCTCCATCATCATCATCATCAGCCTAGCCTTTTTCCAACTATGTTGGATTCGGCTTCCTATCTAACCCGATGCAGCTGAATACCAGTATTTTACATGGAGCGACTGCCTATCTGCTGACCTCCACAACCCAGTTACTAGGTAATACGATACCCCTTAGTAAAACTGGTTGTCAGACTTTCGGGTTTCTGACGACACGTAACGAGATCCACGAATGTTGCCGAGGCCAACGGCTTAACGTGCTTTCCGAGGCATGGACGGAGTGCCTACATGTAAAAGAATTTACGATATTTTATATTTTCAACGATTTCAGAAAACTTTAAATAGCCCTATTTTGTCTTCTACATAACTTTAGATTCTTGCCTTCACAAGTGATAATCTTCAAGTAGGGCACTATAGTGCATCCAGCTGCAGGCGTAGCATGGCGCTTTCTATCTCTACGAAGAAAAGACAGCTTTTTCTATACTAAGTTTCTTCATTTTTGACATCGCACCGTAGAAATCCTTCTATAATCTGTCATTTTGTCTTTCATTTCTAACGATCTTTGTCTAGGTCTTTTTGTAGGTAGACTATTTCGAAAGAAAGTTTTCTATCCTTACTTTCAAAATCACACTGACAACCGATAAATCCTATGACAAAACAAAGAATTCTGATTCAAATTATGTAAAAGAGTGAATTTTGTAAAAAGTTCAGTTGACTCTTTCTACTTTGCTGCCGTCGTACTGCCTACAGGAAACGTCATTTTTGTCTACTCTTCCGTCAACAAAACGGTGCTCCATGCTACGCCTGCTGAGGTTGTTTCGGCTTTACTTTCGGCAGCATTACTTCTCAGGGATAGGAAATGTCGACTCCATATATATAGCCTTTTTTATCATGACGTGTAAAAGTGATTCCGATATCCTTATTATAGAATGAACGATTTCATTTCATTTCATAGCAATCGGAAGTGATACGACCCTTTTGCCTTACCCACATGGTAAAAGAAGGCTGTATAGATACGCTAACTCTGCGTTATCTAATGTAATGTTTTGTCTCAATGTCTACCCAATATTCAATGGTATTTATGACACTGTTAAGGTACATAACGAGACAGTTGCGTGTGGCGGGCGTCGCGACAGGAGTAACAAAAATAATTGAATATAATACATAATTGATTAATAGCCATTACAACGTGACAGATATTGATTGCTATCGATGTGATGGTAAATGGTGTGCGCTGTTGACTCTTCCGTAATGTTGTGCTCCTAGTACTTGTTTACATTTCTGTGATGGGTTTTTCAATATTACTTTAGTTAGATTATTTTTTCCATTTATTCTAGACTAGCTGCGCCCTACGGTTTCACACGCGTAAGTCTCGATCCCGTGGGTATGTCGAGATAAACAGTATCCTATGTCCTATTCCAGGTTAAGGTCTACCCTTGTGCCAAACATCCAAATCCGTTCAGCCGTTTTAGCGTGAAAGCGTAACACCAAACAAACAAACTCACTTTCCCATACATAATATTAGTTAGGAAGTTAGGATTATATTTGCTTTTATGTAAATGTCAAAACATCGAGATTTCTAATATCAAAGATACCAGGTCAGTCAGCATCAAAAATATGTATACATCGACAATAATTAATTTTACTGGTTAGCTACAAAACATAATTATTACATATTGGGTACCTACTTAATTTATCACCAATTGTAGAGAATTCTTGTCGATGCATGCATCTTTTTGAGGCTGTCTGTACATACTTACTGTGATTACTGTGAATGTATACTTCAGAGCGTACTATTGTTTCTATTACCACTACCGCGAGTGCCAAAATATAAATATGACGGTGCCATAACTATCAATCCTAAACTTTTAGTCAACACACGAACAAACTACACAAATATTCAAAAAAATGAGCAGTGGCCCAGTGGTAACGGCCGCGACTTACGAGTTGTAGGTCGTAGGTTCGAACCCCGACAGGCGCTTTACTTTGTGTAAATAATTTCATCACCACTGCTCTCAAAACGGTGAAGGAAAACATCGTGAGGAAACCGGCATGTCTTAGAACCAAAAATTCGAAGACATGTCACATCTACCAACCCGCACTGGGCCCGCGTGGTGGATTACGGCCCACTCCCTCTCATAGAGAGGAGGCCTGTGTCCCGGCAGTGGGAACATTATAGGCTGATTATGATGATGATGATTCAAAAAAATATCTACGCGTGCTTTTTTTATTTAATTGTAGCTATTCTACCACGTTTTATTTTTATTTCGTTTTATAGATATTTGTCGTTTTTCATTTTGTTTGTACGGCCGGAGCTCCCTAGACATTTAACGCCGGTACCAACCTTAAAGGTGTGTCCAAACATTGAGAGGCAAGACCTCGGCAGTAACACGCGGCGTTTGCAGAACACCTTTCTACCGCGCTTTAGTTAAGTAAAAATGTTTGTGGACGGCAAGTAGATAGAAGCGTTCGCGTGCGGCAGTCTAATCACAGGGATTAAAAGTACCCAAAGTGTCTCCAGGCTCTATACAATTTTTTTTTAAAGATTTTCGATATTAATTCCCAATTAGTGCCTGTCAGGGTTGCGGGAAAGTCCGAAAGGGATACCGTGACCTTGGCAACAGGCAATTGAAGGAACACGGGTGGGTTTTAGTCAGTAAAAGTCTGTCACGCCCTTCCGCTCCGCCCAGAGTGGGAGAAGTCATTGGATGATTTCCCACCCGCAAAAAATAAGGCTCTATACTATTTGTGTGCCAAATTTTAGTCAAATCCGTCGAACCGTTTTTGCGCCAATCCGGAACCAACATTAAGACAAACAAAATAAAGGACAAAAATTCTTCGTTACTATTTTATTCTTTAACCTTTTGGCACTCACATACCAAATAAAGTAATCACTCCACACTCTCCACTGAAAGCATTTTTAAATAGAAACCACCTCTCACGTATTCTCTTTTAATTTCATTCGCAAAGCTTTAAATATTTCTCAGAACATTGTACCACGTCGTCCTTTGTGCTGACAGTCAGTAACTGAAAATGTGCATGTTTAAAGAGCTCTTTAATCTACAACCACAGAGCTTACTCGAATAGTTTACTGTCAACAACTTGGCAGTTAGGTATGTACAGTCGAAAAAAATGAATTCTGACCCACCATAAGCTTATTTTCCTACAGACATTCAAATACAATTAGGTCGACATTCGCGTAAACATACATTTCCTTGATAACGAACTTGTCATTTGCTATCTTTGTTATTTTGACGTTTTCAAACGATTTATCGTCAAAGTGGGTCATGATTCACTTAGCCTGACTGTACTTATGCAGCAGTGTTATTAACCTTAAAACGGACTTACATAGTGTATACATTTTAGTAAGCTTAGTGAAATTAATATGCTTTAAGGTAGCGAAGTACAGGCAACAGCAGCGGCGCGTTGCCGCGACACTACTGGTTTCTATGTCATCATCATCATTATGTCTTGCATCTTTCGTTATTTTTTAAAGTGTGTTA
Organism: Lithophane semibrunnea; assembly: GCA_947363905.1. NCBI lineage: Eukaryota > Metazoa > Arthropoda > Insecta > Lepidoptera > Noctuidae > Lithophane > Lithophane semibrunnea. The sequence continues at coordinate 8,231,830 of OX376201.1, read as the reverse complement.
CAGACAATATTGTCACTGTAACTAGTTTTTCTTTTTTGTATGTTGGCCCCTTGTAGCTATTTATTAATGTAATTATTATTATTATTATATATATATACACGGTTATTTAACCGTGTTTTTGTATATTGTGCTTCGTGTGCACCAAATAAACGTTTTATATATCTATCTATCTATATATCATCATCACCGCCACTTCGACCGGTTCTGTGCGCCTCGCATCCAGTGCATTCCCGCGGCCTTCACCAGGTCAAAGGCCGAATGGTACCGGAGTGGCGACCGATCATAGATCAACCCCGGCAAGCGTAGTTTACCTGATGGATCGACCCGTGCAGCTGTTATTGCTTAGCCACGAGGTAAGTATAATAAATACAACGCAAAAAATATAAAAGCGGACAACATTGACAATATACGTAAATATCCACATAGTTACATATTACACGACACATTATTTAAGCCAACAAACGCGACACCGAAAAAAAATGGACTATGAGTCATCAATTTCCATTTTCTTTATCTTAAAAAAATCTAAAAGCGTAAAAAAAACGCGTTGACTCGCGATATCGACATTCCATTCAGTTGGGCACCTGTCATGGCGGTGATTGATTGCTTGCTATATTAAAAAGTAAATGAAGTGCCTTTTAAACGCGCCACCTACATTCGACAAGGATAAAGTAGATTTACAGCGTGACTTGATGGAAATGTCAGAAAAATGTCGTAAGTTAGTTTGAGTTTTTTGGGCCTTTGCTTTATGAAAATTGACAAATTACCATGTGATTTTTGACTAACAATATGCACTAGGCCCGTAGAAGTAGTGAAAAAGGAATTAACATAATAATAGAAAACGAGCAGTAATATCTTCGTCATCATCATCTGCCTAGCCTTTTCCTAATTATGTTGAGGTCGGCTTCCAGTCTAACCGGATGCAGCTGTAATACTACTAATACAGTAGCAGTAATATCTTTGTGTCTGCTAAAAATACAAAGGTACAAGCGGTAATATCGAGGAAGGCGGGTGAAACCACGGGGCACAGTTAGCTAGTAAGTGAGCTAGTATAAATATGATATTGAAAAAGTCACCCTACTTGGGACATAAATAACAGACAAGCTTTACACATAGAATACCTACAAAGTAAGTGAATCTCTGATTATAATGAGATTGCATCAGTATAATACCGGATGCTTGTGCTTGCTCACTAGACCATAAACATTTCTATAGAAATAGAGATCTTATTTCTCAATACACGGTGCCACAGTATAAATAACTAACAGTATTATGTCTTCATAGAAAACGGCCGAAACGACGCGCTTCGAAATCTCTGTGTATACCAGAGGGGCAATTCACGCATGTCATTTGCAATCTGTCAAAAATACAATCAATTTAGCAATATTTTGGACAAGTTTGACAGATTGAGAGTTGAATGTGAACGTTTTCTATGCACGAGAATTGGCCTTCAGTACGCAACAGTCACGAGTGCGCGGCAGTTACGCATGGATACGGAAGGTTTATCTACCGAGCGACCGTAGGTAATGATTACAAGATCAATGCCGAGATATAATACTGTTACTTTATTTTACTGTGACGGTGCAGACATTCTTTCTATCTTTATTTGTTCTGTCTGCAATACAAAATACACAGCCCTTAAACCTATGTATATCTACTCGTATCTATGTCTACACCTTCATATAATTATAAATTAATGTCGTTTTTCTTGTCTGTCTGTGACCGTGTTGTTCTTCTAAAACTACGCTACTAAATGATGGTGAAAACCGGATTAAAAACCGTTTTTATCCGGTTTTCACCATCAATTTTATAAGAGAAGGGGTATGTGTGTAATACCTATATCGTTATTAAACTTACATATAATAAAGTCATTTCGATGTTTTTGTCAAGTCATAAAAACCGTGAGAATCGGGGGCGGATCGCTAGTTTATAAGCAAAGTACTCCTACATTAAAAATATTGCTTCAGAGATAGCAAAATAATGTTAAAAACATTTATTTTACATTTTGGCAACCCTAAGCTTATTGTAAAACATTTGACGTTGATATTCATATTATTATATTTACTTTATACTCCGTGTTTCAAGTGGATAATTGGATATTTAATATTTTACGACCAACGTTTATTTTCACTACTTTGTATTTCAGACCCAGACGAACGGTATTATGTTTCATAACATATGTGTTAACTCTCCGCTTTATAGTCAAAGACTCAACTAATTACTAATATAAATAAATTAAATAAATTCATGAGGAATTTAATATTGTTTTAATGAATATCATGTTCAAAACAAAACCTCGTAATTGTTTTATGAGTGTTGTTATACATAAACCTTTTTAGAGATAAATTCGAAATACTTACCCTTTATTTTATTTTTATTTTTTTATAGTAAATGTATCCACAAGTTTATTTATTTAGTTTCTAATAATATACATTATTATACATCTAACACTACAATACTAATAATATTATATTATATACAAGTATGTAAAAAGGGGGAGGAAATAATCATTAAAGTGCATCAGAAAATTCGTCCGCATCGCTGTCAGCAGGAAACATGCCCAAAAGGCTGGTAGCATTGCCACGTTGTATGGCAATGCTGATTCTTTGGCCGAAGAATAGGCCAGCCCTCTGGTCACGTGAAGAGTCGACCAACCGCTTTGCGATGTCTTGATATAATAAGTGAGCACTCGGGCCCCATGGCCCTAGGGCCAACCCCAATGGGCTCAAACATATACGACCCAATAAGATTGGAGTATTTGCGCCGTTAGAGGTTTTCCGCACCTGTAGCAGCATCCCCAGCACAGCCCGCCGTACTAGGAAGATAGGATGGCGCAAGGGTGTCGACACACGTTGCATCCCACACCAAAGGCCTACTTACCTTCCAAGGCATTATGGTAATTCCGTCTGGTCTCTTCCCATCGTCGCGTGCCAAGCCATTGGGTTCTAAAACAGCTGGCACCCCGACGGTGACAAGAGCACGACGGATGATGTCATTGATGCTTGCGTGTCGTGTAATCCGGCCTGCGCTTCTACTGCAGGATAGGCCATGGTGACCGAGGCAGTCGACACCTTCACCGCATTGGCAGCGATGCGGAGCCACGCAAGGAGCGCCCAGACGCAGACAAGTAGCGAGCCGGAAGGTGGTGTCACCCAGCATAGTGCCTATGTTGGGTGACGGTAGTGCCTGAAGCCAGAGGCCCGACTCCCATTCACCCACAGCCAGTAGGCGGGCACGCTCAGCAGTATTGGTGGACGTATTAATAAGATTATTCCGTACCAATCTGCAGAGCGGCTCATCCCACTGTCTCTGGGAAAATGGGTTCACGGGCCGATCTGTACCTGGGCAAGCCACTTGCCGGGCGTTCTCTGCATCGGTCAAACACGGCACTTCAGGGTCAACCAGGCAGGGGGTAAAATTCTCTCGGTCAACTTTTCAGTGCTGTGGACAGAGGACAGGAACGCCGGTAAGCTAATACTAGTAATTTTGCGGACGCCGAGGCCACCAAAACGGATGGGTAGTGTGGCTTGCAGCTACGCTCGGTCGTCGTCGGTTGTCTGTCGGTCGTGTCAAAAAGTAAAGGAGAATGACCAGGAATGTAGGGCACCCTGTACCAAGCGAAAAGTCCGCCTGTCACAACCAAACCTAGTGTATTTAGAGGAGAATTAAATGCTCTTCTTATATTGTTAACTTTTTTTTACATGGATTCCCGCAATTCGTATTTATTAACCATTTATCTACTTCATATTTTGAGGTTAAGTTCGAGAAAGTGACAGGCTCGAAATGGGGAAGTTGATGACAAATGAAGCGGTAACTAATATCGGTTGCTTTTTATTCTTGATTTGGCGCTTGTTTCCTGATGGATGATTATACAATACAACACTGATAGTCAATAATAATTCTAAAATAGGTAGGACAATTGGGTTGCGCTCGGGAACGCCTTGCAACTGTTGCAATACGTAGCATGGACTGTCCACATCCAAAGCACACATCACTCCACATTGTGACCAAGTGTTAGTTCAGGTATCAGTTCGGAATCTCAGGGAGTTTTTCTTGTATCAATGCGAAACATTTGTAACATTATGAATAGGAACTACCAGGATTGATCTGAAAGCATAAAAACTGTTTTTTAATCCTTAAATTGAATAAATAGTCCCGGAAGTAGGTAGGTACTTTAGAAGCTAACTATAATATACATGCTTCTACTAGGTGAGGTAATACTTACGGGCGTCGCGTCGGTACAATCTATGATGTTAAAACACGATCATATCCACGGATATATTTTCTATGTAATATATTCTAAATTGTTCTAACAATACTAGTGAACGGTTTAGGATACGTCGGCGACGCTGACTTGCTGGCCGATGTCTTACTCTAGTTGAGGGCATCGCTAAGGATTATCACACAAAGACTACGTTATGAAAACGCACCTGAGCCCCCGTTTTTGTTAATAAGTATTACAAATTATTATTCAAATAGTTCAGATGAAACCAGTATTGAAAGTAACGTCACATGACGGTATTGCTATTGACAGTAACATGACGGCGCCACAGAATAATTATTGCAATACGTCACAGTACAAATGACATTTTACTTTTTTGAATAGGTCCTATTTTCATTATATGCATTTATTTGCAATGTATTCCAAAAAAATAATAATAAATTATTACGATGTAACGCGTGACCTAAAGATGTTTTTTGACACACATAAAAATATATTGTATCCTAATATAAAATGGCAAATTGGTACAATTATCTTCTTCATTTTTTAATGTTCGTTGACAGGTAGGTACCTATATTTTTAACATAGTAGCAACATTCGGAAATGAAGTGCAATGTCAGTGACATAAGCCGAAAATACGTACCACAAAAGTAAAAAAAGACTTTTATTTTTGGTGTCCGAAAGCCGGGAATCGTTTTCATAACAAAATCGTATATCTGATTTAAAAAATAGGAGTAATTTTATGAACTACATTTGGTTGTGACACCCTAGCTCCTTTGTTGGTACGACAATATGGCATTCTCCTTTCGCATTTTGATGGGTTAAGGTCCAGGCCAATAGATTTAAATTATGTTTTGAGGAGTCGGTATCTACATCACCTCCTAGCGTTCCATCATCTAAATACCACACGTTAAATTTTGAATTTAGTTTGAAGTTACCCTTTATTATATCTAAAAGTTTCAGATGGAAGCTCGTTGAGATAATCAACACATTGTTAAACACAAAATAAAACGATAAAAGTTATGCTTTTTCGTTTAGGGTTGTAATTTTATTTCAAGATAACGAAATATGTTTTAAACTCAGTTTAAAACATTGAACACAGTCTTTTTGGTACTTTAGCGTATATCCTAATCCTACCAGGGTTGCGGGTTAGTCCGAAAGGGATACCGGGACCTTGGCAACAGGCAACTGAAGGAACACGGGTGGGTTTTAGTCAGTAAAAGTCTGACACGCCCTTCCGCTCCACCCAGAGCGGGAGAAGTCATTGGATGATTTCCCACCCTCAAAAAAAAAAAAAAAAGCTTATAGCCTAATAATATTATAAAATGCGAAAGTGAGTTTATTTATTTGTTACGATTTTCTCGCTAATACTGCTGAACGGATTTGGGTGAAATTTAGGTCATCAGTAGACCATGACCTGGAGAAGGAAATAGGCTACATGTCCTGGATCGCAGACAAAGTCGTGGGCAACAGCTGGTAGCTTATTTATTAAATTTGGTTTAAAATTGTGATTTTATTGTTGTATTATTGGATTCCCGCCTGTAAAAACTAATGTAAGTGTTTAGAGTAGGTAAATAAATAATTAAAAAAAAAAATCAATGGGTATACTTATTTTATCAGTAGTCCCTTCCAAAATTGGGCAGTTTTAGAACGAGTAAAGCAACATTTGCAGTCCAATACTATGTAGAAAAAAAACAAAGATAGTTTCTTTGTTAACAAATAAATAACTCCTTCCATCTATACCCAACAGACGGGTGTAAGATCCTTTTACGTCCAACACACGAGGTATTCTATTCTACCCAGAAATCGAACAGATCCTGCGGGAATTCTACCTACACGGAGTGGCAGGTATAAACCAGAGGAATTTAAAACGAAAGAAGAAAACACCACGATAGGATCGAGCGTAGTACCAACCTAAACCCGACTCATTATCTGCCAAGATCCTTTTCAAAGATAACAAAGATTGCGCCTTATCCAAAAGTTTGAATTGTAAAGTTTGTTTCAGTTAGCCGAAAATCTTTTTTGTTTAAAAATTCAATAGACACGGAAAGGATTTTTAAAACGAAGGCGTTATAGCTCTGCATTTTTAAAGGAAATAGAATATTTTAGATTTTTCGACGACATAGATGAAAACTTTGAGACATTTTTGAGGTTCTGTAGAACATCAAAAAACGGAAAATTATTTTAGTTATAACTGAAATAATGTGCTTATAACTAAAAACAACAAAGGTTCAAGTGAGAATTAAAATTATAATTAAACTAACGGCCCTGTCTCTCAACGGGTATGTGAAATGAAATGAAATGAAATTGTTTATTCTGTAAATAGGATATTGGAATCACTTTTACACGTGACCAGAGGGCTGGCAAATTTTTAGGTCAAAGTATTGCCATTGAACATTCATTGGATGTTTCTAAAAACATTTTTGTTAAAATGGTAATGCTTGTACCCCACACATTAATGTTCAGTTGTGAAAACTCCTCATGTGAAAGTTAGGAACACGAACGAAATACTGACTAATTAGGAGCGATTGTTTGTTTGTTTACTTATTGTTGGTAAAGCCGAACGATGAGATGTAATTCGTGAATTAGCTGTGTAATTCTTTCGGTTGATTCCGAGAGGAAATATTTTGGTAGCGAAATACCTTTATTTGTAGCAAAACGAATTAGATGTCTTGAATAGTTTTGGAATGGCAAAAATATAGTCGTTGCGCCTAAAAAAATTGCTGTTTTTTCTTTCGTTTTTGATGCAGTTTTGATTCTTATTTCAATACACGCAAGTTATAACCGTTTTCTGATATCTTCAATATTAACGAATTATAAAATGTAGCCAAATAATATTCATGTAGCCAATGTACTTAACAAAAACCTAAATCACATGACTATATTTCTTTACTACAACATGTACTTACTTTTTGAGTGCACCCGATATACATACATAGTGTTTTATTTTATTGTCATGCTGTGACATTGACATTGTGACAATACAGATTCGGTAAACTAGTAAAGCGGATTCTATTGTGCAAACAAAAATAGGCGTTATGGAAGGTGACAAACCTATTTTTATTGTGACTGTACTTATGTATCATCCAGAGGTTCCTATAATGTAAGTCATGAACATGAATTGATGACGTATAAGAGATATACGTATATATGAGAAGGCCAATAGATAACCTTGGGGCTAATATGATAATAAACTAGTAGGAACTTCCCTACCTAGAGTTAAACGATTTAACGATTAATCATTTCTATGAACACAATTGCAAATTCACATGAACTCCGTTACATGTTTCGTAGAAGCTTTGTTCCAACATTTTCTTTTTCCACGTTTAGTTAATCGAGGAAAATAAAGGTTTCACACTGTTTTACTTTCAAGGAAAAATATCTTCCCACGTCCCTTTTATTCCGTTTCGTTGGACAAAGGTGAGGTAGAAAATCCTCAGGATTTATTTATTGACTTTAATAATGCCGAATATTTAAGTTAAATCTACGGATAATAGTATGATAGATAATGAAGTAGAGGTAGTATTAAGGTACACACATATCAACTGGGAAAGGGATCGTCACCGTATCGCCTTTCGCCTCGCCGTCAAACAGGCGTTAACCTAACGTAAGCACGTAACCAAAGCGGACCAGCAGTTCCGATACGTCGACTCGGCAACAGCTAGGCGATGCCGCGCTTACGGCTCGCCGACCGCTGATACTGGCAAGAATAGTGTGCGCGGGAAGGGAGAGAGGGACAAGGGTGGACGAAGAGACGCAAGCGCGGCGACGGCGAGGCGTAAGCGCGGGGACGACGAGCCGTAAGCGCGGGGACCGCTGGTTGACCACGCGCCACACTGCGGTTCGTGAGCTTGTCCCGAGGCAAATCGTTTGAAATGAAATGAAATGAAATTGTTTATTCTGTAAATAGGATATTGGAATCACTTTTACACGTCATATTAAAAGGTTGTAAGAATAAGCTAGATGAGGTCGGCGTTTCCTATCTGACTACTCTGAGAAGAAAGGCCGAAAAAACTCAGAGGTCACCGTCTCCTTTAAAGGCCAGACATAATCTTGGTCAGGCCATATGAGGACCATGTAGATTAGAGTCTGAAATGGAATTTTGAGGAAAGAACCACACAGATTTGAGTGGACCTATCCAGTCAGTGCAAGCATTTGTCAGTAATAGTACAGCTCAACTCGAGAACTTAAGGAGCTCAACGACTCGACGAACAATACCAAAGAAAGCACATTTGGGTAGGTCGCATAAAGTTCTCAAATTGCCAGACCTTCGCTAAAACTAACAGAACGAAAAATAGGTACGATTCCGATTAGTGTGCTTTTCAGTAGGGAGTTTCATACAAAGAATACTAAACAGCCTGAGCTGATACGGTTACGATCCGTTCCCGGGTTGATATGTATGCTATGACCTTAGCGTGTATCAGAAAGGTGTGGTACAGATCATCAAACTAAACAACTTTCTCCATTGGACCAACATCGTAATCGCGAAAAAGTAATAGTCCCAATACATTCGGGTCGAGTAGGTATTAATGTTTGATGATAATGATGTTTACCTACTTTAGAATCTGTTATTCCCGTATTTAAGCTGATTATATCACTACACTGGCTCATCACCACACCAAGCATCTCGTGCAGGCACGCTCCACTTTTCAACCACTTCCCGGCATTTGTGGTGAACCGACAATTGACATTAGTGACAGCGACCTCACTGCTGACGTGCATGAGATAGTGTTTACATATCTATTAAATAGATACACTACACCTGCTATATCCTTAAATATGCACACCTTTCTGGTACTTGCTGTAGAGATTGGGTGACGTAATAAGGATTAGGGATGCAACTCTCCCTACAACACGATATTAGGAGATTAGTTGCCTCAGTAGGGGCGGTACTGACAATAGCTAGCTAAGAACATTAATGATGTCATGGTGCATTACTATTTACAACGTTGGATGTCACAATTCGTTGCAAGTTTCATGTTGAATTTGTAACAGGATTTGTTAACGGTTTAATCCGTCACGATACTCCAAAAATTTTCAGTGAATCATGAATCCAAATAATTCGATTTGTAGGTAGTTGTTTTTTCTGCAAAACCATCTAGTGATACATAATTTCTTCACTGGAAGCCCGTTGCTCTAAGGGGCCGAGCAGACGATGGACAATTTTTCCGGGGAGAATTTGGAATCGTATGGAAATATAACGCGTAAATAGGACTAAATGCCGGGATTTCCTTACGATGCTGGGATTGAATGGGATTTCCATGCGGCCTCGTACTGACGTCCGCGTATCGAGATACGAGTTCGCGGATAAATTATCCATCGTCTGCACCTAAATCAAGGTATTGTAGCACAAACTATCACGTTAAAGAAGAAAAAAAAGCATAACAATGTTCAAGGACTGTTTTCTCTGAGCAGCACCTAGTACCCAACTGAAATCAATAACCATTAACTCTCCAACCAGTTTACTCTTCAATTCATATTCAAAAATAATATTCAACACAGTCTATTATTTTAGTGGGTAGGTACTACCTATAGGTATGTTATCAGTACGTCAGGTGCACCTTTCCAAATTGCTAGTGAGCCCGCCTTCCTGTCCCAAATACGACTGTCAGACCCTTATCAAGCTCTAATTATACATTACCGTCGTTTTCATTTGGACACTCCGATATTCTGGTGGATTTCTTTAATGACAATTTACTGTGTGACGTCATTTCTTAGGTAGGAAAGGTTTTTGCATGTTGGGTTTTGAAAATGGAATGGTTGATTTGAATTTGTTTGTATGTGGTGAAGTTTTCGGCTGTGTTGTTTATGGTTATGTTATATGTGTGTGTTTTTTAATGAGCTTAGTTATTGAGTCAGAAATTAATTTCATAGAAAAAAAATATATATTTGGATTTTTTAAATCATTTGAAAGAAAGAAAAGAAAGGAAACATATTAATTAAGCACCGACAAAAAGGCTCACAATATAATAAACAACCGACAAAAAAATAAAAAAAATATTTACGTTACGTAGGCATTAAAAATCTGTCTGGAAAACTTGGTTGCTGAAACAGTCTCGAAAATAGGCCAACGTGTACATATTTAATGTGATAGTAGTTCCATGAAATATTTATTTTCATCGATAAGTACATTTATGTAGCATAAAAATCAAGCCAATGTACATTAAAATAAACAGTTAAATGATGATTAAGTACTAATTAAAATAAAACTCAGTTTTAATAGTCATGAATTCATGAAATATTATACTCGTTAGATCATAAAAAGTTATTAGATGTCGCACTTTTATGTACAACAGACTTTTTCGTTCGAAAGTCGTACAACAAAAGCTGTTGCTTTTTACGATGACTATAGTCTTAAAACAGGAGTTATGATGTCATTAGTGTTCTATTATATCCTTGGAAATGAAATAATGCCTCGCAAATATTTTTATTTTGTGCTAAGAAAATTTTAATTTAGGAATATAATTAGGTTTTGAATTGATTAATCCGCGTCTCTTTTTAAGAAAATTTCTCGGCACTTCACGTCACCAGAGAGCTGCGCTCGTTCGTTCTTTGGCCAAATAATCAGCATTGCCATTCAACGTGGCAATGCTGCCAGTCTTCTGGGCCCGTTTGCGTATGACAGCGATGCGGCCGAATACTTCGACGCCTGAGAATCCTTTTATTTTTATATTTATTTGTATAGTTATTAATTTAGTCATTTAATTTAGTGTTAGATTTTTTGTTGTATAGTGTGATAGTTTGTTTATTGTTTATAAGATTTTGCGTATATTACCTGAAAATTAATGTCTAGACTGAGAATTCAGCTAACTGCATTGCTACATCACCCGTTGTTTTTTAAAGAAACGACTAAGTAATTTGCGGTAAAAAAAGAGTTTTTATGTAGCTACAAACTTATTTTTTGTACTTCTCATATTCTGCATTAAGTAAGAACTTTTTAACTCATAAAAAAATATAATTATAGAAGGTTCATGTGAATATTATGACGCAAGACCGCGACTGCACTTTCAAAATAAATAGCTATTCCCCCCATCTCGCCTGAAATGAATTTATAATTCCCTAAAGGTAAAATTAAACCTCCTATATCTAGCATAACTACCGCTTGTTCTCAGAAATTAGTCACTCGGTTATCAGTTTTTCTATTAGCTAGAACGTGTGGGAGGTGCAATATTCTACTCCTAGAAACTAACTCCTAACTAATGAAATGGCATGCTTACCCACTCATGCCATTACATTAGTTAAGAGTTAGTTATTAAGAGTAACCATCCGTATTCGTAGAAATGATATTAATTTCTCTTTAAGCAGGAAATATGGTAAAGTAAATTATGCATTTTCTTTTGCTTCAAAGGAGGAAGTCGTCGGAGGGTTGTACTTAGTATAAATCCCTTGTAAACAAAGCTATTACAGTAATTCTGGGCAAAAAACATAGTAGCATAAAGTGTTTAAAAAATATTTTTATCATTTAATTCATTGGACATTTTACAAAATTCGAGACAACAAATTCTCCTCATCAACTTCAATAATATTCTTTTTAGTGTCCATTTCAGACATCTCCAATTATGAGTAACTAGCTGTTGCCCGCGACTTTGTCTGCGATCCAGGATGAAAAGTAGCCTATGTCCTTCTCCAGGTCATGGTCTACCCATGTGCCAAATTTCATCCAAATCTGTTCAGCTGTTTCAGCGTGAAAGCGTAACAAACAAACAAACTCACTTTCGCATTAATTATAATATTATAATTAGGATTTCATTAAAATACTTTACATAAACCCTAATAAGTTATACAAAAATGTATAATATTTTAAATTTTTTTCGCCTGCGGCTTCGCCTGCGTGGTATCTCGATAAAAAGTTGTCTATGTCCTTCCCCGGGATGCCAGCTATCTCCTTGGCAAATATTATCAAAATCCATTCAGAAGTTTAGGCATGAAAAGGTAACATACAGACAGACAGACAGAGTTACTTTCGAATTTATAATATTAGTATGGATGAATATTATAATTAGGATTTCATTAATATACTTTACATAAACCCTAATAAGCTATACAAAAATTTAGCACAATATTATTCGAGAATCAATAGTACCAAAATCCCACATTCTCCTGGGAAATTCGTGAGACGCGCAGTTGTCGGTGCGTCGCCCGAGATTGCAGCTATTACTTCTAACACCCTCTGTTTGCCGCCAAATAGTTATGCCCTCCCCTAAATTATTAGCCCCAGGTACACACCTGAATGTATGTGGGCTACGCAGAGGGAATCGGAAAAATAGGGGACGGAAATTGGAGTTTACTAGACTGATATGTCTTCTACGCACTTATTACGCTCACTTTGTATTGATATAACGTTTTGAGGAAATTATTGTCGGTTTTTTAGGGGATTTTAAGTGCTCGTATATTTCTTTTTGTGTGCTTTATTGGTTACTAGCTGATGCCCGCGGCTACGCCCGCGTGGATGTCGGTTATTATATAAAACCTTCTTCGAGAACCACTCTATCTCTCTATCTCTATCTATTTCCCATTGGTGAAAACAGCATGAAAATCGGTGCAGTAGTTTTTCAGTTTATCGCAAACAGACAGTCAGAGTTACTTTCGAATTTATAATATTAGTATGGATGAATTTTACCAACCATGACTATACGTAGGTACAATGTTAAAAATGATGGCCAGTACATAATAAGCATCTTCTTGTTGGCTATCCAGAGTGATATGATAATAGTACCATACACATCGTCCGTTGAATGCTAAATCAGCCATTCAGCCATATAGGGGTGCATTAATATGACCTCGAGAAACCATACAAAAGTTTTTTGTTTGGTTTCTAATGGAGAGATATTAGGGAAAGGGCAATGACCGATATTGCCACGCTAAAACGCAACGACTATAGCTAAATACTCGTTGCATTGCCTCCAACGAGGTTACGTAAAGTTAAAAACGTAAAAAAACTTGATCCAACTACAAAACGATGGCAAAAATAGGAAATGAGAACGATATTTTTGCTTTGATATTTACATTTGAATAAACGGTCGCTCGTTTGAAGTAACTTGATGCTAACAAGGCGACTTTGAAATAATGTCTGAGTAAGTAGTATCGTTATAGACGATATATCTATAATATAAGGATCTTTGAAAACAATATTATTGTAATGGTAATGTAGGCTTTTAAGAGATGAAGGTATTAGTTTATTAGTGAGTACATAGTAAGTATATATTTATGTTAAGGTAATATTTTATACTTTGTTTGTGTTCCATTTAAACTTATTGAGTACTTTAATTTATAGATATTTAATAACTAGGTACAATCTATACTAAGGTTAAATTTTAGTCTTTTTAACCCACTTAAGGGGTCATTGTACACACGGCTACACATCAAGCTATACATTTCCAGTATAAGCTGATCTCGCATTGTACAGAAATCCTATGCAATGCGAGATCAAGTTAAACTGGAAATGTATAGCTTGATGTGTAGCCGTGTGTACACATCATTATGAACAAATTTCACAATGGGATCAAGACTTTTTTTTTTGAGTGTGGGCAATCATCAAATTGCTTCTCCCGCTCTGGGCGGAGCGGAAAGGCGTGTCAGACTTTTACTGACTAAAACCCACCCGTGTTCCTTCAGTTGCCTATTGCCAAGGTCCCGGTATCCCTTTCGGACTTTTCCGCAACCCTGGCAGGGATGGGACCAACCCTGAAATCGCGAAAAAAACTCAGCTGTTCGCTACATTTTGATGAGTTATGCGAACATAAATGTAGGGAACAGGAACAGCTGATTTAATCCATGTGGTTAATTATGAACTATCTGTGTACCAAATTTTGTCCAAATCCGTTCAGCCATTTTTGCACCAATCCGGAACTATACATCCTGGATTTTTTTTTTAAACTATATATTTTCGGCATCAGACTGGTTCCCAAAACTCGTAGCAATTACTTTTTCAAATATATTCAATGTACAATTTGACTTCGTTACTATTTTATTATATTTAGATAAAGATCTTACGACTTTCACGCGAACGAAGTCAGGGCAGAAGCTAGTATACCATAATTATTTTCATTAACATACACATACATACAACATATAGGTGACTACTGAGTATAAATCTTACGCAAGCAATTTGGCGTAACAAAAACTGAAAAATACTATTAATTAAAGTCGATTTTCGCGTCTGTCTGTATGACCACGTTGTTCTCCTAAACTACGCATCATTTAGATTTTTGTTTCCGAAAGGTTTATGTAACAATACATTAGGATTAAACATATATAAAGAAAAATTATAAGAATAAGAGAAATTATAATTTATAATTACACATTACGCAACTAATTTGTTTTTGGCCTCTCATCCACAGATAACTGTCTACTAAAAACACTAATCTCTATGCTCTCATCAAGCTATAGACAAAATTTGAAAATTTTTTTAATTTTCTTACTGTTATATACGAGGCTTTTGGCTAATTTGTAGTTCTAGTAAATGTCATTTTTTATTTTGTATTGTGTGTTTAGTTTGTGCAGAATAAACAATTTTTCTTTCTTTTTTTCTTTCTTACAAGGAATTTTAAAGATGATTAAGAATAATCTTGATGTTTTGTCAAGTCGTAAAAACCGTGTGATGCAGGGGCGGGTCGCTTGTTATATATAACGGCGATTCACGCATTCCACATAACTGCATCGTATGCGCCGACCATTCAGAAAATATACGGAATATTGCGTTTCATGCCCACATCTCTATGAAACAGCTTTTATTTGTTGTTCACTAAAGATTCAATGGATTGTAAAGAATGCAATAGCGGTAAAACACTGCGATAGTCTCAATGCAGTACAATATTTACAGTCGCCATTTTGAAATGCATTTCGACGGGACTCGACGTAAAGTGTCTTTTTAATGGTATTTGGTTTTTAGGATTCCGTACCCAAAGGATGCCAACGGGACCCATTACTAAGGCTCCGCTGTCGGTTTGTCCGTCTGTTTGTCACAGGGTTGTATCTTTTGCACCGTAATTAGGTAGACACTTGAAATTGTGTACTAACACTAAAATAAAATTAAAGTAAAAATTAAAGGCGTAAAAAGGTAAAAATTAAAGGTTAATTTTACCTTTAATTTATTAAGAAATGTTAATACAAAAAATGTTTTCTTTTTTTACAAAATTATTATAAATAAAATCATCTGCCTAGCCTTTTCCCAACTATGTTGGGGTCGGCTTCCAGTCTAAACGGATGCAGCTGAGTACCAGTATTTTACATGGAGCGACTGCCTATCTGACCTCCACAACCCAGTAACTGGGTAATACGATACCCCTTGGTTAGACTGGTTGTCAGACATTCGTGCTTCTGACGACTCGTAACGACTGTCAAAGATCCACAAATGACAGCCGGGACCAACGGTTTAACGTGCTTTCCGAGGCACGGAGGAGTCTCGATATGTGAAAATGGTCACCCATCCACGGACCAACCCCGGCAAGCGTAGCTTAACCTGATGTATCGACCCGAGCGGCTGTTATTACTTAGCCACGAGCTCCTCAAAATTATTATAAATAAAATGTAGTGTTAAAGTGATAGAGAAAGAGATGAGAATAAAGTGTAAAATTATTATAAATAAAATGTAGTGTTAAATTGTACGGTGTAAACCCTTCGTGTGCGAGTCTGTCTCGCACTTGGCTGCATTTAGTTACTACTAACTGTCTGATAAAGCTGGTTGTTCAGCTGTCTGTCTGTGCAAATACGTAGGTATTGTTTTAGCAAGCGAAGGATGGATTTTTTTGACGTAGCTCTGTCCATTGCGGTTTTATTAACTTTGTTTCATCTGCGAATGAAAGGAAAGCTCAGATTTTGTTTGTTTTTTTTTATACAGAATTGTTAAAATATTAGGTACCCAAGGGAATAGAAATGAATGCCACTCAATGTGACAGTTTAGAGAAATGTGATATTTAGTGACGAATTCGGGAAATAAAAAAAAACATAGAAATTAGGTTTCCTCGTATCCCGTAAATTAGTCTACGAGTCTTGAAAACAGACTTTAGTTATGTAATTTTTATGGTTTTAATTCGTCAAGGATTTTCTAATTGACTACAATGTCTTTTGGCCCGCGCGCGGCCCACCTGGTAGCTTAGATATTATAAAGAGGTAAAGTTTTGTAAGTTTGGATGTAGGAATATTAATCTCCGAAACTTCTCATCCGATATAAAACAATCTGTAACTGACAGAAAGCTACACTTGCCGAGTGCCATATGATATTATGAGGCTTCGAAGTGGACGGAGTCGCGGGCAGAAACTATTTATTAATATTTTCAAATTAATCCGTGTGCAGCATTCAGTCGAGAGCTGAATAAAAATAAAACTATTTACATTTTTGACCATCACAATTAACTGAATATACGAGGAGTTCGTGGCTAAATTAATAACTGCCGCACGGGTCGATCCATCAGGTTAAGCTACGCTTGCCGGGGTTGATCCGTGGATGGGTGACCATCTTTACATACCGAGACTCCTGCCTCGGAAAGCACGTTAAGCCGTTGGTCCCGGCTGTCATTCGTAGATCTTTGACAGTCGTTTATGGGTCGTCAGAAGCCCGAAAGTCTGACAACCAGTCTTATCAAGGGGTATCGTATTAACCAGATACTGGGTTGTGGAGGTCAGATAGGCAGTCGCTCCATGTAAAATACTGGTATTCAGCTGCATTCGGTTAGACTGGAACCCAAACAGAGTTGGGAAAAGGCTAGGCAGATTGATTGATTGATTGACAACTAACGGAATATACAGGGTGAAATTGAAATCATGGGTATCTGAATCGATACCCATGATTTCAATTTGTCGTATGTTAAGTGTTGGTCCCATAGTGAAAGTTGTTCATAAAGATTAGTACACTGACCCCATATGAGGATGCCCGTAAATTCAATTTCATATATAACATTTTATCCGTAACAACTTTATTTGTTTAACCCGACCACATACCTATTGTTCGTGATAAGCCTTGAAGTAGTTTCGTGTAAGTCAACAATTTATGACCTCATTAACGTGATGTACGCACAATAATAACTCATTAATTTAAGCTTAGTATTTCAGTACCAATTATTCTATACTAACGCTTACTAATTTAATTCTCGCAGGATAGATAGAGCTCACGAATCCATACTGACCGTATTCATACTTTATTATTATTAAAATTATACATGCGAAAGTAACGCGATGGTAACAAAGTGGAATATAAATCTCATTTTAAAACGAATGCAGTAGGAGTACCCCAAGGCAGCGTGGTGGGATCGTTTTTATTTCTGCTATATATTAATGACCTTCCCAATGCAACACGCTACGAAACAATCTTATTTGCTGATGATACGACACTAATAATAAAATGTAATGACAAAAATAAATTGGAACAGGAAATTAATGAAGCAATCAAGGACATAATAAGTTGGCTAAATAACAACAATTTAAAAATCAATATAAATAAAACAAAAATAATTCAATTTCAAACTTATAAATCAAACTTTCAGACACTTAGTATAAAATATGAAGACAGTATCATAGAACAGCTAGTAAACACAAAGTTTTTGGGCATAATAGTGGATCAAAACTGTAACTGGAAATCACACATCAATTACGTATGCGATAAGCTCGTATACGCTATAAAACGTCTGCGATCAACAGTGTCCGCAGACGCAGCAATCACTGCATATCACGGATTCGTATCGTCTGTGCTATCTTACGGTCTGATACTATGGGGCAATTCAGTTGAACTTTTAATGGCATTTAGGGTACAAAAGAAGTGTGTTAGGGCAATATCTGGCGTCTGGTTTTTGGACAGCTGTAAACCTTTATTTAAAAACTTCACATATTACCTTTACCCTGCATGTACATCAAAGAACTATGCATGCTAGTAAAACAAAATCCGCACTATTTTCGCTTGCAATCAGAAATCAGTCATAAAAAGGCTACTGCTAGAGATAAATATAAATACGAATTAAATGTACCTCAATGTAGATTGCAAATATTTAGGAGGAATGTATACGTTAATGCCATTCAGGTGTACAACAAGTTACCTAATTCATTTAAGGAACTTCCCATCCCTATGTTCAAGAGAAAGCTGACCAGTTGGTTATTGGATAACTGCTTCTATGATATTCGCGAATACTTGGAATATTGCAAAAATCCAAGATGATATGAACTTAATTTTGACATTTTAAAGTAACGATTACCTAATTACATTTTATAATAATACTTACTAATTCTTGTTGGACATATTGTAAATCACAATTGTCGAGAATGACAAGTGAATATTTGTACACCATATATTTTGTGGTAGAATGTAAGAACTAACAAAAATACTAACACCATACTATGTAAAACTACATTCTTACAAATAAATAAAAATAAATAAATAAATAAATAACTGTGTCGGTCTGTCTGTTACCTTTTCATGTCTTAACAGCTGAACGGATTTGGATTTGGCACACGAATAAACCAGCACCCTGATTGCATAACACAAGATCAATCGCATTCTGTTTCATTTTGACAGTTCAACTACATTCATTATTAAGTTATTGAGAAGACAATTTTTTCGAACATAGCAATTTCCTTAACTTATGCAAAAGATTAGTAATATCCTTCAAAATGATTCAGATTATAATTGGTTATGTGTTACGCAATTAGGGGCAGGTTTTGGACATAAGATTTTAGGGATCTTTTTATCCCGGTAGTACGTTCCCGACAGATTATTTGGGACATCGACGCGGGCGAAACTGCTAGTATAATATTATAAGTAGGTACCTGATCGACCGAGTTCTGCTCGGGTGAAAATAGAGAAAAAACGCATTTTCCCAGAATAAAGATATGAGATCCAGCTAAATAAATTTTTCGCCCCCGTATAACGTTAGAGCCGTTTTCGAGAACGTGATTACAAAATGTAAAGGCATATAATTATATACAAATATTGCTCATTTAATCGTGTATGATGTATTAGGTACTTAGTTGTGTATGTGTCCTTAAACATTTTTTTCCCGTTTAGCTCTTTTATATATTTAGCTCAGTTCTGCAAGGGAAATATTACAGAAAACTTTAAGCTAAAGTGAGAAATAATATCGGTCTTTACAGTTGCATTTGTGGTGGATTTTCTATTTTGTATGAAAAAGCCATTACCTTGCACGCTGGTTTATAATATAACAGTAGTTTATTTTACTGTAGGTAGGCTGAGCTTTTCTTCAGAAGAGGAAATATACCAAGCTTCTTTTTAATAAATGACGACATAATTTAAGTTTTCCAACTCCATGCCCAGTTTATGTTACTAAGCTATTTTCTATTTAACCAGTGTTGCCACAACTATAGAATTTTGTGGCCACCATGATTGCCGGGCGCTTATGTGGTTAAGTTTACCCAAAATATTAATAGTATGTATATGTCACGTTTTACTACAATGGGGAAGACGCAGTTCAGCTAAAATTAATTAGTACCGCTTCATGTGTCAAGCCGATTTCCAAGTCTAAGCTTATCCATCTGATAAAATCTTTCAGTTTAAACTATAAAATGAAGTTAATAAAAAAAAATTACACATTTACACACAAATACCTATTAGCACTAGTAGGGTAGGTACTAATAATTAAATTACTAATAAACCCAAATAAATACAAAAAACACGAACAAAGGAACACTTAGGCGTCAAGGTGTAAGTACTAGTCCACATCGCTGCCATCCGGAAACGTGCCCAGAAAACTGGCAGCATTGCCACGTTGAATAGCAATGCTAATTCTAGTCAATAATATATTATATAGAGATAAATTAACTATATATTATATTCACTAATTAGTAATTCCTCTGAATACGCCAGCATTAAAACCGCCATGAATGGCGATATGAATGAACACATTCCAAAATGCATTGGTACGTTCATATCTTTATCGAATATATGCAGTTCATCACCCACAAATCGGATTTACCCTATTGGCGCGTTAAGCCACGCTAATTTCGCCAATCGTTGGGAAATTTCGTTGGTACCAATGCGATTTTACATTCAACGAGGAATAAATTCATTTAGCTTTGCATATTCAGAATAATATTTGGGAATATCTGGTGTTTTAATAGTTTTGTGGGAACGTTTCAAAATAGCTCGATGGTATGAATAATTTTGGTATAACGCGGTTTTTATTAATTGAATGGTAGTAAAAAGTGGGTTGCAACCGTGCCTACGTTTTGTTAAAATTGTCACGAACACTATTTTCAGTACTCACAACATTGTTGATATCGTAAGGTTTTGAGGAAACAGTATAATGGGTGTAAAAATACTCCTACGGCCAGTTTCTTCATCAAAAGTAACAGCCAAAGTAACAGTCACCTGTTCTTTTGCACGGTTGTATTTTCAATCCTCCACGCTGAGGCGAGTGTTGTAAATCCAACAGCGCGGAAGGACAGTTGACTGTTACTTTTGATGAAGAAACTAGCCGTGAATGAAGCCGAGAGTCACTTGTTCTTCCCGTTATTTAGAGGTTCCGTACATCCGAATGAAAAAACGGAACCCTTATAGGATCACTCGTGTGAAGTCGTGTGTCTGTCTGTCTGTCCGTCTGTTGCCTTTCATGACCTAATTATATTTAAAAAATATGTGAACGAAGTTCACACTTCATTCAAATTTCCCGCGCCTTGACTTTTACGTATTGCTATGGTAGAAACTCTATACAGCCCGGTAAAATGGTCTATGGCGTGGAGCTTATTGTTACAAACGTCTGAGTGAAAGTTAATAAGAAGAAAATTAACAAAACTAAAACGGATTTGGAAATACTAGCTTTAAATGTTGTTTCTCTTTTTTTGTACATAGTTTTAAGTTCATAAACGTATGATGTAAAATGTTAAAGACAGTGATTAATAAAAACTTCTCCTTTCAGAGCAACACAATTAGTTTCTGTTTCAAAATCCTAACGTGACTATAAAATCACATTATAAATATATTATAAGGTACCTTTTACTGGTATGGGACAGAGATATTGATATTTGCCTCAGAACACTTTTCCTGGAAATAATTCCTTATAGGATGCAATATTAATAATCCGATTTTGCAATACCGAGAATGCATTCACAGTATCTCTTTTATACACCAATAGCGGAACCCAATCAATCATTCACATAATATTTTCATCTCTTTATTGGTTATTGAGCTATATTATTTAACGTCATTCTGAAGTCGACGGCTTTTCATATGGGGTATTGAAAAATGAACAGTCTCCAGTAAGTATAAATTATCCGCCTGGTATTCCGAAGATTAATGACTTCGGAATTTCTCTGAGGAAGTAAAGTCGATGAAGCCATTTTTCCTAAGTCCACTGCCAGAAAATGACATAAAGATTGATGTTTGCAGGCACTTTCGAAAACGGCTAGGCGTGAACGTGATAAAAAACGGTTAAATTCGATGATGATTTTTTTCTTCGATGCTAATTTATTTTTGCAGAAGTTTGTCTTGAATTTGTTATTGATGATTCATCGGAAGTGGGCGTCTATATTTCACTAAATAAAGATAATTCCGATAAAATTCGTCACTAGATTTATTTTTTATTTTTGCGTTCACGAGAAGAAAATAATATTTTCTGCAAAAAATGTAATAGCCCAGGATAATAAGATATTATCCTGGGCTATTAGAGGTGTAGTTTGTTTCTAAAGTGGCAGTAATAGCCCCGTTAAATATAAAACGCTTTAGTTCTAAATAACCTTTTAGTTCTACAAGTTCATTAATGTCTAACTCAGTTAAGTGCTTGGCCATGTTTCTAAAACGACTACATTTTTCATTATTATTATTTAGCCTGTTTTATTATTAAAGTAATAATTGTGGCTTTAAGTGTAATTTCGTGTTTACTTATTGTTAATTTATGGTATTGCGGACACTCGACTGATGATTGGCATTCATCTAATTCGTAAATGTGGAAAGCACATTAGCCGGATTATCAATTTTACTACTCAAAATTCAGGGAGATGACTTTGGGCAAAATACGCGTCGAAGTCTTTACAAGGACATCTATGTACTATAACGCCTGAAGGGCGTTCACTAGATGTGTGGGGGTGTGTGAGGAGGGAATTCCAAAGAGGAGTAGGTTTTCCAAGGGTTTATTAATTAGAAGGCACGTTTATACATATTAAGGGTTCAGGCGGATCTCTTCGACTCGGCGTAAAGACACACCTGCACACAACGACTGCTGGAGCGTTCGCAAGTCAAGGCTGCGGTTCTACCAGCCAGCCCAACGTGAGGTTGCATATCGCATAAAACCTCTTCATCAGCTACGCCCTTTAATTGAATAGATGGATTGGCGCAGACAAAAAAACAAGACTTCTATTCAAAATATACATGGTGAGGTCTTTCTTTTGCAGAAGAAGGCTTCAGGACTGACGAAAGACACCCCGGCTTGTGTCAATTAAGGTAGGGTTAGCATGTGCCATATTGCACCCACATCAACACAACGCCTCGTCCTGCTTAAACCTTGTCATACCAAAACTGGCGAAAAAGATATGACAAAGCCTCCTAGGAAAAAACACGATGTGACAAGTTCACATCTGCCCGGATTGGGCTTAGAACCACTAGACCACAACATCCAAAACCTTATGTAACGCCTGAGGGACGTTACCTGGATATGTGAGGGTGTGTGGTGGAGGGAATTCCAAAGAGGAGTAGGTTTTCCAAGGGTTTCTTAATTAGAAGGCACGTTTATACATATTAAGGGTTCAGGCGGATCTCTTCGACTCGGCCTAAAGACACACCCGTCAATATTCCAACAACGACTGCTGGAGCATTCGCAAGTCAAGGCTGCGGTTCTACCAGCCAGCCCAACGTGAGGTTGCATATCGCATAAAACCTCTACAGTACCTAGGTACCACTTACCAAATTGTTTTCTCGTAACTTGTTAAATACTTTGGTACAGGAAGTAGATACAAAAATATTCTCCCATTGTCCACCTTTGAATTTTATTGTAAAAATTGTCGAAACTTGAATATTACCTATGCTATTGTGTTGTTTGCGTATAAATATGTTTTGATCCAATTTTATCCCAATCCTGTTTGGGGTGGAAACCCTAGGGCCGTGGGGGTCCGAGTGCTCATGGTTTGTTCAACGAGATTTCCAAACGGTTGGTTCACACTTTTCCGTGACCCAAGGATTGCGGCTTTTACCTTGGCCAGCGGCATAGCCATACAACGTGGCAATGCCGGCAGTTACATACATTGCACCAGTGGGTACATTACCAGCCGACAGCGATGCGGAGCATTTTATGTACTACTGAATATTGAATACTTACGCATTTTTTCTAACTTCTATATTATAGCAGACAGATTTTTAATTAGCATAACTATTTTAAGCAATTCTACCATCTTAAGAAGATTTTCTTAAATTCACATAATATAAAAGGAATTTTATAAAAAAAGTAACTTTATAAAAATAAAATCTACTTACTGGAGCGCTACTTTTATAAATGGCACTGTTTCACAAATTGCTCCAATCTTTTCACTTCGTAAATAAATAAGTGCCCATAATGACTTTTCTTTATAGCTTGCTTCAAGTGTACTCAGTTCATTATAAACCGTTATTATAATAGCGCTGTTTAAAAATATAGAAAGCAATCTCTTGGTAAAAATTGTGATTGAATCGACGTCGCCAAATCAATTTACCTTCCATCGAGGGTTTCGCGAAATCTTTTGATAAGAGTGCCTTTATTACGTTATCTTAAGGCGCAATTATATCGGGATTGCTATTTTTAATGTTTCTGTGAAATAGGATTCGGTATCGTATAATTTATATATTATTTTAACCATAGGAGCTCGTGGCTAAGTTATAACAGCCGCACGGGTCCATCCAATAAGTTAAGCTACGCTAGCCGGGGTTGGTCCGTGGATGAGTGACCATCATTACACACCGAGACTCCTCCGTGCCTCGGAAAGCACGTTAAGCCGTTGGTCCCGGCTGTCATTCGTGGATTTTTGATAGTCATTACGAGTCGTCAGAAGCCCGAAAGTCTGACAACCAGTCTTACCTAGCGGTGTCGTATTACCCAGTAACTGGGTTGTGGAGGTCAGATAGGCAGTTGCTCCATGTAAAATACCTACTGGTATTCATCTGCATCCCGTTAACTGGAAGCCGACCCCTGCATAGTTGGGAAAAGGCTGGGCAGATTGATTTTCAGCACTGTATAATTGAGCTTGTTATTTAAATATTTTGTTTTTGTAAACTAATTAAAAGAACGATTAAGATCGCTTGTAGCGATAAGACCGCCCATTGTGTCACCCTATGTTAAATTTCTACATGTATATTTGTACTTTTTATGGTGTACATAATAAAGAGTGTTCTATTCTATTATATTAATTCTACTAAAGTATATTTCTCTTTTCCAGCTGTAAGATTTTTTATCAGAACTTTAAACCATAATTTCAATCAATGCATAAATTACCATTACTACATATACAAAACACGCTCCAAATGTGAGCAGTTGAAAATTATATCAAAGTAAAATTGTTTTTATCACTATTTGTGTGGAGCTGTGGTGGCCCAGTGGTAACGTCCGCGACTTACGAGTTGTAGGTCGCAGGTTCGAACCCCGACAGGTTCTTTACTTTGTGTAAATAATTTCATCACCACTGCTCTCAAAACGGTGAAGGAAAACATCGTGAGGAAACCGGCATGTCTTAGAACCAAAAATTCGAAGACATGTGACATCTACCAACCCGCACTGGGCCCGCGTGGTAGATTACGGCGCACTCCCTCTCATAGAGAGGAGGCCTGTGTCCCAGCAGTGGGAACATTATAGGCTGATTATGTTATGTATGTAAAAATTGCCTTGACAGCTTCAACTTCATAAGAATGGTCAGAATAGTGCAAAATCAATATATATATTATTCATACCATCTCAAGATTATAATGTACACGCATATAGTAAACACTGCTTCATTGGATTAACTTTAGGTTAGGTTTTCTTTGCACATTTTTTAAAAGAACTTGCAGTGAGTGTGAAAACATACTTACACTTAGATACTCTTAATTAAGAAAATGTTGAATATCAACTAAAAAGTTCATGTCATTGTATTTTATCAAGCACATATAATTTCTAACGTGATGATAATATCGCGTACGTCCACGTCCTCGGCGCGTTAGAACAGGGAGGAAAGATGTATGAAAATATATGAAGACGTTTTTAAATTTCTGTCCGCGATAACGTTATAACGTCGACGTACTTCCATAAATTTTATGGACGTGAACGTGGAAGTCCCCGATAATAACATAACGTAAGAAATGATGAAAGCAGCACATTACATAATAATAATTATACCCAACTAAACTGCGCAATAAAATATTTAATATTTCTTAGAAAGTTTTACTTGTGTACTTTATAAGATGTCACAACTGATTCGTCAGACACTAGGTATTATAAAAAATTCGCTAAACTTTAAAACACTCCCGAAGATTGGCTACCCCGAAAAAACATTTCAACGCAAATAAATAAAGTAATTCCATGAAAATGTTTACGACAACGCCGCTTACGTCTGAAGCGATAGACCATCGTTACAAAGTAGATAAGTACAGAAGGTCGGCTTCATACAACGGGCCACACAAACGCGCGTAAATTCAATTCAAAATATTTTACTGAAACCTACATGGGCACGAAACGTCAGATGATCGATTGGTGTAATTTCCTATGGAGAAGATACTTTCGTACGTCAATCTCTCAATCTGTCTCAAACAAATGCCAGTCTCTACATGCACTTGCATACGAAGCTTTTGGCTACTTAGATTTATGTTTATTGTCAAACATGCGTCGAGTTTGTGCAGAATTAAAAAAAAATCTTTCTTGTTTCTTACTTTCTTGCACTCTCTAGTTATGTGAATGGTCCAACTAGTTGGACAGAGCAGTTGGACCACTGCCCCGGACTGAACCATGTCTACATGACTATATGAGTGTGGCGGTATCTATATCGCCACATATGAACTACGCATCAAAGACCTGACGTCACACAAAAGTCCTGACGTCACATAAATCCTGCATCGCGCAATTAAACTTTACCGTGCAGTGGACATATAATATACAAGAACCCAAGATCAATCGTTGGGCAGTTGCCCGCCAGACACAACACCCGTCTGGTCGGAGGATCCTCCCTCCTCCACCTTTTCTATGGTGGTAAGTGAACCCTGTTCCTCATACTCCTAAATGAGCGTGTTTTTGCTCGTTGTATGAAGTCAGCCTTCTGTACCTAATATACTGTGGTATCATGGCGGATCGGTCCATATTCAATCAACCCCTTCGATGGTGATAAATGGAAAGCGTCGCTCCGCTGATCGATGCGGCCTTTCATATACCGATGTCGACTTAATCCTTCGGTGATATTCTCAGTATAAACTCGTCATTATCAGCTTTTGAAGGATGAAGATTATTGATGTTATGTAGTTCAATGGTTATGAAAATGTATAGCATATTGATACAAGCTAAGGTAGCATAAGCTAGATGGACCAGCGATCTTAAAAAGGTGGCTGGGACATTCTGGATGCGGAAGGCGGAGGACAGGGTATTGTCGCGCAGCCTGGGAGAGGCCCATGTCCAGCAGTGGACTGCGATAGGTTGAGTTGATTGAAGGCAGAATAATGTTTGTGTGAGTTGAATATTAAATCTTCAACATCTAATGGATAAGGTAGATCGATTAGATCGATTTTGTTTAGCCAAAAATTTTGTTGAAAATTCTCAATATTAATTATTCAAGCGATACCCTTATAAACTATTGTTGTCTCGAATAAAAAAACTCATATATCATTACTTGGTTATTTCTACCTACTATCTTTTTTGTGGTGTACATAATGCATCAGGGTAATCTAAAATTCATTAAAAACTATTTAGCGGCTTCAAGGGATGCAAATGTTGTTTATTTACTACTACAATATGTATTTTAAAGGTCAGACACTAACTGTGTATACCTAGAATCTTTAAATATATTCTATGGTTGGCCAGCACGAGAGTATAATTAATTACAAACTGTTATGTTGCTATCTAGTGTTTTGCGAATTTCTATTTCAAATAGAGACTATTGGTCTAATGGTCGCACGGTCTACTGTTAAGCATGAGGTCCTGGGTTTGATTCCCAGGTCCGGTAATTTTTTATTGGGTTTTTTCATCTAGAATTTCTCAGCAATAACCTAGAGTCTGGATTTGCGCCCGGTTGATGGCAATAGCACATCACCTGCCTAACCCTTCCGGGAACACAGGCGTGATAATGTTTATGTGATATCCACCAATCCGCACTGGGGCCGGGTGGTTGATAACGGTCCACTCCCTCTCGGAGGGAGGAGGTGGTGTCCCAGCAGTGGGAACATTATAGGCTTGGGCCTTACATAATAGAAGTAGTATGCTTTCGTTTCATTGTAATGTAAATGTTGCGAAAAAAAAACAGCTGTTCCGTACATTTATGTTCGCATAACTCGTCAAAATGTAGGGAACAGCTGTTTTGTTTTTCGAGATTTCATATTTTTGTTCCCATAGTGTTAACGCAGTTGATAACAAAACGTAATAAGCAAGCGAGGGGCGTGAAGTTGCTGCAAGGAGCGCTCCCCACTCGCGCGAACGTCAGAGTGTGTGGCCGGCGCAGCGCAGGCAGTGTTGCCAACTTAGTGGAATTTCCACTAGATCTGGTGGTTTAGACTTACCTTTTAGTGGACAAATTTTGGTTTTAGTGGCTAGTGGATTTTTCTAATGGCAATTACACTAAGTTAGTGGTACGAAATTCAACCACTAGCACGATTAAAATATTTTCGGGAAATAACTCGAACGTTTAAGTTATAAGTGTATATTTTTTTATGTGTAGGCAACACTCAGAACTAAAGTGGTTGTTTTCGGGGATACCCCGAAAATAGTTTGTCAATTTCTTGAATAATTTTGATTATATACTTTATTTGTATAATAACTGGGTCAAGTTTGATTTGAATTAAAAATGTTTGTTTTCTATGCATTCACAAAAATATAAATACAACGGACAGTACAGTACAGTTCGGAGTTCGCGTTGGATGTTTTACTTGTTTTGGTTTATTTTGTAAAACGAATATGCCTTAACTACAGTACACCCAAAAGAAATCATAGAAGAAGCCGATTCTTTCGAAGATGATTGCCTGTAAGATATTATTTTGTACTTATCAAAAATAAACTATAATTTTATAATAAAAAATACAATAATGTTGTTTTATTTTCAAATAATATTTAGGTATTATCTGTCTGGCATAATATGTTAGTGGTTTTTTGGTGGTTTGAGGGATCGCCAAATTTTGTGGTTTTCTGGTGGGTAACTATACCACAATTAGTGGTTTCGTTAATATAAAGTTGGCAACACTGAGCGCAGGCGACACCTAGTGCAAACTAAGACACCGCACGCGCCGTCACGTATCAAAATTATTTCAAACTCAAAGTTGTACTATTTAACTGATTATAAGTATAAAAATCTACATCGCATTTTTTGTGCATCCTTCTGACTGCACATAGTAAAAGTTTTTCATAATGATGAGTACCTACAATGACTCCATAAGAGGTTTTTCATCGGTTTTCAGAATAGCTTCAGATCATTGGCCAAGAATAAAGTAATTTTGTTATCTTATTTATTTCATGGAAACGTTTTTTGAAATACTCAATTACTTCCATTGTTTTCGCCAAGGATATAAATAACTTGGAAGATAAACTGTTATTTGATACTTCGTAAACACCGTTTAAGGAAACGGACGAATTTATGTTTTTTGACATTCCATGACAAAGGTACGGCTTTGAAGATTAAACGCCTTTAGTTTATTGCGATTGTTATTACATTAGCGGAATTAATTTATTTAAGGTCAGCTGTTTATTTATTTGATCATTGTCGTGTCAGGAGGGTTCGTGGCTAAATAATAACAGCCGCACGGGTCGATCGAAGGTTAAGTTACGCTTGCCGCAGTTAGTTCGTGGATGGGTGACCCTCCATTACGTATAGATCCGTGCGTGTCATAAACAGCACATTCAGCAGCCAACAGACTGTTGTCATTTGTAGATATTTGACGGTCGTTACGGGTAGTCAGAAACCCAAAGGTCTGACAACCAGACTTTCCAAGGGATATCAGACACTCGGGGGGAAGGTCAGATAGGCTGTCGCTCTATGTTAAGTACCGGTATTTAGCTGCATCCGGTTAGACTGTAAACCGACCCCAACAAAGTTGGAAAAAGGCTAAGAAGATTGACCTATTTGTATAAGTGGCATTCGCATAATTTTTTCCGTAGAAGTTTGACCCATTCTTAGCTTAGAATGTATGTATAAAGTCAGTATGTACCTATAGTTTATGTTTAAAGGCAATTTCTTTGTTTATTGAATGCTGATGGTTCTATGGTCCTGAACGAATTCAAGCTGGTATATATTTATTATTTTATACTTTATTTGTTTCTTTACCTTTATTAATAGGTATTTTTTATACTTGTAATGAAATAAATTGTATAATAATTTAGTTTTAATTTTTTTTTAATTTAAATTTTTATAAAGGTTTGCTGAATAACGTTAAAGGACAAAGTCCTGCGTAATGAAGCATCTTTTAACAGAACCAATCATACATGAAACTTATAATTTTATGAGGAATCAGAGGTCGAGAAGTAGAGGTCGGTTTTACACGACGAAAAAAAAAGGAGGAGGTTGTCAAGTTGACACGTATATTTTTTTTTGCTACATTATTTTTTTGTTTATGCTAAACCCGAAAAAGGGTCATTGTACTCATCATGTTAACAACTTTTTCTAAGGGACCAACGTTGAAATCGCGAGAAAAAAAAATCTGCTGTTCCATACATTTGTGTTCACTTAAATCGACAAAATGCAGGGAACAAATGTATATACAGTATGTTAACTAAAAAAGGGCGTTCCCGTTAACCTGCAATAGTATAGCGTCCATACCTGCTAAAAAAAAATTACCATTAAAAAAAAAGGTTTTTTTTTGTTTTTGTATAGTAAAATATTCACAAAAAATATTAAATTGTTACGGAAAATAAACTCTCTGTATACGCCCACTTGTCACACTTGTTTTTCTACGTTGAAATACAAGTGTGCGTGTACAGTGTTTCTTTTACGTTTAAATTTAATCGTTTTGTGAACTTTATCATGACAAAAAAAAAAATATTTTTTTTTTGAATGGTAATATTTTTTTTAGCATGTATAGACGCTATACTATTGCAGGTTAACGGGAACGCCCTTTGTTAGTTAACATACTGTATATTTTTTTTATTCTTTCTCGTATGGCAACGAGAAAGCAAAACCCACCTCTATAATAACAATGTTGCTGTAGACATAGCTAGAGTTGCTACCAGTCATTTCTGTTCATTCCCCAAGGCAAAACAACTGTGAAAATAAATTATGTTGGAAACGAGTTTTTACCCAAACAACCGCGCTAAAGTTTTTGAAATTATCATGTTTTTCGCTGTGGGATATCCAATTTAATTACTTGTGTAATGTTATTTTATGAAAGTCACTTGTAAATGTAGATCATTTGACTAGAAAGGTGGTGATGGTGACTACCGAGATGACGAGTTATAGAAGAAGTATGGAAGAAAAAGACATGTTGCGCCGACCCCCAAATAAACAGGCTCCAACAAACAGATATCGCGGGTGCGACAAGGGTAGCGCTGCCTGTCGCGCCCGCGATATCGCGCCAGTTTGCACGAGCCTTTAATTGGGATAAGAGCAGTAGAATGATGATGATGATGATGTTGACTTGTAAATGTACGATACACACGGTCTAAAATATTTTACAGTAGGTATGCGTCAGATGTATAGATCATTATTGATAATAATTGTGAACACTGTTCAAAGTTCCAGAAGAGATTTGTGAATAAAACGCTCATAATCTACTAGGTTTCATAAATACAGGGTTACATTTTAGTCGTTTTAATCCCCTTAAGGGGTCATTGTACTCATCATTATGAACAACTTTCACTATGAGACCAAACCGAAAATCGCGAAAAAAAATTCAGCTGTTCCCTAAATTTATGTTCGCATAGTTCGTCAAAATGTATGGAACAGATGATTTTTTGTCGTGATTTCTGTGTTGTTCCCATAGTGAAAGTAGTTCGTAATGATGAGTAGGTACAATGACCCCTTAAGAGGCTTTAAAAGACTAAAATTTAACCCTGTATAAATATAATATTTAGTATAACCTGAATAAAATGAGCAGCTAACTTTGTTACTGACCGTACAAAAGAGGGTGACGGTACTGTGAGTGGCCAGGGTAGGGTTGAATCAAATGACGTTTGTCTTTTTGCCTCTTCTAGAAATAGACGTGGATTATTACGAGCTAAGCTATAATAATTATTATGTAGTTGCATGTTGGCATAACGTAAGACTTGCCCTCTATGACCCACTGACCCTTGCAGACAGACTAATACTCCTTTGGTAAGTATCTTATCTCCAACCTACTTCCATAGAATTTGATATAAAACGTTCCTATGATAAATAAACCGGCAGGAAATGAACGAAATTGTAATTTACACAAAATACACTTATTTTAATACAGCTGTTAATGAGAACATGTTATTTTCACACAACTCGAAATTATTTCATTTAAATACGTAAACATTATATTCGTACAGGAAGCGTCATATGAGAGTAATTGCGTCGTTTCATAATCGTCGGCGCTTAATAAAGACGGCTACACTTTTAATTAAGCCAAATATT
This sequence comes from Lithophane semibrunnea, assembly GCA_947363905.1. Lineage (NCBI taxonomy): Eukaryota > Metazoa > Arthropoda > Insecta > Lepidoptera > Noctuidae > Lithophane > Lithophane semibrunnea. The sequence continues at coordinate 8,199,957 of OX376201.1, read as the reverse complement.
TAAATTAACAACGTAACAAAATACCCATTAAAAATTCACCCCCAGTTTACTTCGTTACCCCACCAACACGGAATCGTACAATAAATATCTTTTAAGGCGTCTTTAACTCGGTAATTGTACTCTTTTCTGAAAACAAGAGAATGCAATTTTCAGGGCAACGTTATACTTATAATTACATTTTTTGTAGCAGTGAGTGTTGCCGTGTGAAAATGTCATGCTTAGCGAGAAGATTTAATAAGTCTCGGCTGACATTAAAAATATTTCAACGCTAGTTTCAGCCTGCTACGCTCGGGTTAAATAATAATTGTTTGAAAATGTGACAAGATTTTTGCTTTTATTTCAAAAGGTCGGAAGCTAATTAGCCGGTGGCCATTTTGTTATTATACCTACGTAGTCCAGTCGAGTCTGGTTTCCACTATGCACTTTGTAATTTCATATTTCGTTTACGGTAGAGAAATTTTGGTAAGAGTATCAGCCTGTGTGCATTCACTGCTAGACATTGGTCTGCTTTTGACCGCTCCAATTTAGGTAATATCATTGAAATTGCCATAAGCTCGGTTCGTTTAAACAAAAACGAATAGTTTTCCTTACTTAATGGTAGCTATTTTTATTGCCAAACTGGGCATATAAATCGAATCGTAAGCTTATTTTACCTGTGATAGCCAGTTCCACATCTCTACTCTCTACTATGCAAAGCCATGAGAGTTTTGCTTCGTTATTGGTAAAGATACAAGAGTCTTAATTTTAACCAATACATAATCAGCCTATAATGTTCCCACTGCTAGGACACAGGCCTCCTCTCTGTCAGAGGGAGCGGGCCGTAATCCACGACGCGGGCTCAGTGCGGGTTGGTAGATGTCACATATCTTCGAATTTTTGGTTCTAAGACATGCCGGTTTCCTCACGATATTTTCCTTCACCGTTTTGAGAGCAGTGGTGATTAAATTATTTACACAAAGTAAAGGACCTGTCAGGGTTTGAACCTACGACCTACGATCAAGTTTTTTTTTTTTCGCACGACTTTGGCAGGGTAATACGTCAACTCGTCCTACATGCCTACGACCCATCTAAGACAACTTGCAGAAAATCAAAAGGACGTCCTAAATGGGCTGTAGGCATGTAGGACGAGTTGACGAATTACTCTTTAGGCAGTGTACAAGCCAAATAGTACAAGACCTTCACATAACACAAGCACCTACGAATACGATCTATAACATCCAAGCAAATAACAAAAACGTATCAAACTCTCAACACGTATTCCTAAGGAAAAAAACAATCAGTAAAGAGCAAATTAAGCTCGCACTCATCAACCACATTCCTATCAGCGTTCATAGCGGGCTGACGTTGATTTGTTTCTGTGTTGTCCAATCGAGGTGGTAAATCGTAATTACGGCTTGACGCAGGTCTGACGTGCCAGCAACTAACTGACGTACTGGAATTACGTGCAACTTTGACTTGCTTATATAGTCTGTTAGTCTTCGGATGTTTACTTGTTTGTGTTTGAAGGGGATGTGCAAAAAGGTGCTGTGAAGAAAGGAGTTTTTCACGCTGGATTAAAAAGTGTAAAGCGTGCGGTGGATGAGAAAAAGTCTGGTGCTTGCCTAGAGAAAATGAACATGCTAGGCCTGAGGCCAATGATAAAGGTTGTCTTCTACTAAGACATTTTATGTAGATACATGACTCACTAGTACAGTGACTGTGGTTCCCAAACTATGGGTCGTGTGCTAGTGCTTGCTATGGTTAATATTTATTTATTTTATTTTATTATCTTTGGGTGGCTTACAGCTAACAACACAGAGTTAAGAATGAGGTAATTGACGACAAGCCATTTACAAGCCTCCACAATTAGCAATAGATTATTGTTGTACTTTTCAAAATTGATTATGAATTCATAAAGTACAACATTAAATTAACTATTAAATTAAGTCCCTGCATAAGTACAGGTGCATGCACAACCGCTATTAGAATGCATCAGAAACAATATTAAAGTGTTTAGATAGAACAGTAGTTATGGAATATTAAAACTAAATACCAAAATAAATTGGAAATACCAAACTCATTGTGATTAAAAGTAATGAAATTACAAAAAATGGGAAAAAAATACACCCTTCATTGAAATAGCACTCCTTGTATATAATTAAGTATTTTTCCACACCAACAAATATTGAGAAAACCTGTGAAATGACAGTCGTCTTCAACTTTTCTAAAGAAATATCATGACGTTTTAATAGAAAGAAAGAAAGAAAGAATAACTTTTATTTGGACACAGTTCGTGAAACACAAAATACAATAAAAACTTGACAACAATAGTGTGCTCCTCACGGCTGCGCCAAAAAGGTTCATTTCAGCATTAATGCCAGACAGGTACTGTCTGACGCTGGTTTTCTAATGAACCTTTAGTGACAAGTGACGGGAAGTACAAACAGCTTCAACATACTCAATAAATATTTTAACCATTAGGCACCTATTAATAAATAAGCTAGTAAAAAAAAAAAGGAATAAAAAATAAATAATATAAGTAAATAGAACAAGAACCGTCTCAGTAAACCCTGTTTAGCGATTAGATCAATCAATGCGTGCACGGTGCACTCACAATGCGCTACAGGCCGCCGAGCGCGGCGGACAACCCACCGACAGTTAGGTATTTAGTTTGTCGACGAAAGAAAATACTGTGAGTGAGAGTGAGAAATACACTTAACCATCACACTTGTATTCCCCGAAGGGTTAGGCAGAGGTGTACTTATAGTACAACCACTTTTCGTCATTATTAATTGTTTCAATTTATATTTTACTAGCTGCCCGCGACTTCGTTTGCGATCCAGGATGCAATGTAGCCTATGTCCTTCTCCAGGTCATGGTCTACCCGACATAAAAATTCGTTCAGTAGTTTTAGTGTGAAAGCGTAACAAACAAATAAACCAACAAACAAACTCACTTTCGCATTTAAAATATTAATTAGAATAAGTTTAAATTTTATACAGAACTAAGAAATTTATTCTCAGACACACAATTAAACTAGCAAAATAAGCACTTCTAGATTCAAGTGCGGAAAATGCGCAATGAATACCATCTTAAATTGAGGGAGTGTGAACTTCGTAGCCACAGACACTTCGCAGATTGTCTTGATGTTTTCCATTTGTCTAATTAACTAGACTGAAGTTTGACCGCAATACTAGCTTTCAAATCAAGATCCGTCATAGTTGGTGAAGGGTGAAACGTTGTGTTTAACTATTTACGAGTATCACTTGAAAGTTTTGTTTCCAAGATGCTGTTGGAAGTTTCTAGGTCAATTTGAGGATTGCTTGGTTCTTGAGACAGCTTTTGGTTGTTAAAATTAAATGGTTTTGATTAATTGTCTTTATTAACATAGAAATTGTAGCGAGACGGAAAACTTTTTTAAATGAAGAGGTGAAAAATGTTCGCTGATTATGCTAAGGTTTTTGAGTTCGAGATGTATTTTTACAAGGTTAAACTAGAAATAAATAAGTAATAATGAACAGTCTGTTGGTCATCAGCGTAAATGGTTTGATAATACCGGTAGGATAAGACTAAACTGAGAATAGCGTTTATCTTTAAATGATGAAATTTAATTATACGAAAGTGACATAACAACATTATGTCAAATTGGTATTCAAGTGATCATGCTTATGTTTTGTAACATTCAAATCAGTTTACGCATTACAAAGTTATCAAGGCACTTAAGCGTTTCCCAAAAGTTCTATCAAACTCCCAGAGCGTCGAGCTTGAAGGGAAAACGAAATTATTCAACAAAAAGCAATCTACTCGGTATGTTCGTTCGTCTAATCGTTTCTTGAAAATAAGTGTTGACATGGTCCACACTGACTGTTTCAAGGAATCGTTCGACACGTCTGTCACAGAGTAGTACAGAAGGTACCGGTCGAGCGGAAACAGGCGTACGCACACTTAAAAGAATGCCATTCGCGAGTGCGCTTGAACTCGCTGTCCCTGAATCGTGTTTATGTGTGCGTTGTCGTTTGTTGTATGGAACTGACCTTCTGTGTTATTCTGTACATCTGTGGCTCTGTGCTCGTCGCAAACCTTTTGTGTAAGACGTTCGTTGATATAAAGGATATTGTTATCTCTTGTTCGCTTAGTGCCTACCTTTGTAGTGTTTACCGTGTTTCTAAGCGTTCAGTTTTCATTCCAGTAAAGTGTGTGCTCAATGGATTCTATCTATATAGGTCAATGGAAAATTGGAGGCCGTTTCCAATCGAAATGAAGATTGTATTTCTTATTTGCGTCATATATTTTCTGATATTGTTGGGTCATTTAGAATCCATAACTATTGTGTTTATATTGAAAACTGTACGTCGATTCTGTAAAATTCAAATAACAACTCGAATCTCACATCGCTATTCACTCTCACTTCGAATTTGGATCGGGTTTGAGTGCTAAGTGAGCGTCGAAGTTATGGGGGAATTACCTTACTGAATGCCACTTCTTACGTCATCTCATACTTTATCTGTAAAAATCTCACGGTCAATTTAGTTCAACTCGCTGGCACGCTCGCAAGGGTAGCGCTAGTGTATCAACCGAGTTTTTAGAATGCCAATCAAGAAATTCACAGCGGATTCGGAGCGGAGTAACCAGGGGTGTGATTCTGTAAGCCCTCATTCTATGAGGGCTTACAGAATCACACCCCTGGTTACTTTGAAGAATATTTTAGTGAGCGTTTTTCTTTTTCTCGTAAGGGCATTGTTTAAGGAAAATGAGATGTGGCGCATTAACGGCTTCGCCCGCGTGTTAGCTTTATAAGTTACTAGCTGCGCCCCGCGGTTTCGCCCGCGTAAGTCTCGATTCCGTGGGACTATCGAGATAAAAAGTATCCTATGTTCTATTCCAGGTCATGGTCTACCCATGTGCTAAATTAAATCCAAATTCGGTCCGCCGTTTTAGCGTGAACATAACAAACACACAAACTCACCTTCACATTTATAAAATTAGTTAGGATAGCCTACTAGCTTCCGCACGCATATTCGCCCGCGAGGTATGCCGATTAAAAGTATCCAATTAATTTCAACTCTTAGTGGCTTTTGTGGACAGGATTATAATTATTCAATTTGTTACAGTTGTAATAGCAATCACGTCAATTGGTTTAAATAGGTTTTTATTTTTATATGAATTCTAATTTTATTATCATTAGTCTTTTAGATAGATTATTTTCTATTTTGTGAATGTGAGAACATTGTAGGCTTATTGGACTGTAGATTTATTGAACATCTTCTATTTTTGTTAAGTACCTGGTACTTACTTGTTGAAAGGCCTACATTGTCCCCCCATGCCTACCAACACTGTAATTTGAAAGTATTGTAAAAGCCAATTATTTTTAAAAGAGTAACCATGGAGTTTCTTGCCGGCTCTTCTCCATAGGAAACGACCAATTGGAACCGTGCACCTAGCTTCTGACGTTTCATAAGTGCCCATGTAGGTTTATGTGAAATAAAATATTTTGATTTTGATTTTGAACCTATGTCTTTTCCAGGAGCCAAATCTCATCCATATCTGTTCAGCCGTTTTAGCGTGAACGCGTAACAAACAAACAAACTCACTTTCGCATTTATAATATTAGGTAGGATGTTACTTAAAGATGATAATAGTATTCAACTGGAGAAACAATTTTTTAAAACGGTCCTGTGGTGTTTGAGTTTATTCATTATGTACACAAAAATACAAATCTTTTAAGAAAGAAAGAAAGAAAATACGTTTATTTGCGGTAAATATAACGCAAAAAACAAAAAAAGAAAATAACCACAAAGTAAAAATAAAAAAGGTTGGGGGAAACATGCGTCACATCCACGCAAAACGGCTATCGCTCAGCATTATGCTGCGACCCTATGCAAAACAGAGCCCCAGCGCTGGTTTTCAGCGACAGCCGGCGCTGACGTAATGACGTCGATCGGTGCGGCAAACCATTATTAGAACGCTATACCGGTACAGCGCACTGTAATAAAAAATAAAATATATTATATTAATATCTAATAGTATAAAAAAAAAAAAAAATATATATATAAAAATAAAAATCTTCAAATCATCTTTTCTCTTTATAATATTAGTTAACGTCAAAAACAAGTTCCTAGAACATCAAAATTCCTAGATCTACTTAATAGATATGCCAGTTTCAGGGACGGTCTCGGTCCATGATGTCTGGGAATGTTTGAGAACTCTCCCAATAGAAGGGTTGCGTCCGAACTTTCATACCACGAAGTGAACTAGCTTATAACTTGTGTTTATACTCAATTGCGTATTATTTACTTAGGAGTTGGTATTTCAATAGTAGGTTTATGTATTTTGTAGGTTAACGTAAAGAGAGAATTGAGCTCAAAAACTTCACAAATAAAGGGCCAGAGATCAAGATCACACCTAGTTTCCCCGACGGGTTAGCCACAGGTGTACCTTTCTAAAGTGGTGGTTAGTTTTGTTTTTAGTACACCCAAATTTCACCAGTTATGTATAAGTCACATGTAATAGGGGGCGAGTCTATTGCCACCATCGGCCACAAATTCGTAAATCCGGGCTGCTACTGAGAAATTCCAGACGGAAAAACCCAATAACACTTTGCTTGACCTGGGAATCGAACTCAGGACGTCATACTCAGCAGTAGCGCTTGCGACCACTAGACCAACGACGCAGACAGGGCCAGAGATATTGTGGCAAAATTTGGAAAGGTCGTCGTTCACCGGTGGACGGACAGGCTCAGCCAAATGATTGATTGGTTTATGTGCGAAAATGTTAGCTGTATGTTTTTTGTTATTTCTTTTTATTTATTAATTAATGAACATCACAAAAACCTCAATAGGTTTGTCCGGATTGATGTAAGTACTAGCTTCCGCCCACGGCTTCGCCCGCGCGATATGTCGATAAAAAGTAGCCTAATTTAAAACTTACACACACCCTGGGATCAGGTCCTGGGATCACGTGCCATCTATCTCCTTGCCTGTTGTCGAAATCCGTTCAGTGGTTTAGGCGTGAAAAGGTAACATACAGACAGACAGACAGATGGACAGAGAGAGTTACTTTCGAATTTATGATATTAGTATGGATGTGTCTGCAATAGGAAACTCAAAAGAGATCTTAAAATACCTTACCAATGTATTGGATTTCTTTTAAAAGGACATCGTGAGTACCTACCTAACTTTTCAGCCGAACAGAGTTGAGGGCATAGTTAGAAGGTATCTCAATAAAGCTAAATGATCAATTTTCTATGCATGAATCAAAATAAAGCAGAGTGCAATATTATAGCAGAAGGATTCAATTAATCAATTAATAGTACCAACGCTCCAATAGGAACTTTATTCCGTGCTACACAATATATTTCATTAAGGATTTAAATGTAGCCTGAACAAGCCTTTACATAATTGAGGGCATGCACTGTAATGTTCGATCATTTTCATCCAATTGATTCTCTTGGGACCGGTTTAAACCTCAGAACAGTTATTGAGTCGCTTTAATTACAAGTTTTGGTTATATGTTCGAGGAGCTCGTGGCTAAGTAATAAAAGCCGCACGGTTCGACCCGTCAGGTTAAGCTACACTTGCCGGGGTTGGTCCGTGGATGGGTGACCATCTTTACATATCGAGACTCCTCCCTGCCTCGGAAAGCATGTTAAGCTGTTGCTCCCGGCTGTCATTCGTGGATCTTTGACAGTCGTTACGGGTCGTCAGAAGCCCGATAATCTGACAACCAGTCTTACCAAGGGGTATCGTATTACTCAGTTACTGGGTTGTGGAGGTCAGATAGACTATTTTTAGATTTATAAAATAAAAGTTTTATAAACCTACTAGCTGTGCCCCGCGGTTTCACCGGCGTATGTCTCGATCTCGTGGGAATATCAAGATAAAAAGTATTCTATGTCCTTTTCCAGGTTATGGTCTACCCCTGTGCCAATTTCATCCAAAACCGTTCAGCCGTTTTAGCGTTAAAGCGTAACAAACAAACAAAAAAGCTTACTTTCGCAGTTATAATAATTATTATTGTTAGGATACTTGTGTATTTTCAATAATACAAAGTTCGAACGATTGTGTATTCGCGGGACGATTGCTTTTAAATAGTACGCGAAGTACCAAATGTTTTATGTGGAGCGAAAATACACAGATTAAACCAGGAATTAAAAAAACGATTACGATTTATCTCAGCACTTGGGCTAGGTACAGTTTAAGTTCACTGGACTAAACTAATTCGAAAGGTTTTACCCATCTTAGTCTTCGCACTAATTCAGTGTTGTCAAGGAGTTGGATCGCCTCAACATTCATGTGATGCTGAAGTATGCTTTTATGAGCTTCTGCATATTTTTGTATAAATATGTTTACGACATCCATCTTGAGGTCCCGGTGGAGGTCACTTTTATAAAGAACACGTGGATCCAGTGTCTTTCCCTTAACTTATATTGAATAAGACAGACGTTTTTGGACGATTTCTTAATTTTATAGTCACTTAGCAGTTTCAGTCATATTTAAATTACTTATTGGATAGATTGTAATGTGAATAAAGTATGACCAATTGTGATACTTTACAAAGGGGAAAAAAATAAAGAATATGGAACTTAGTTTATCCAAATAATATTGACTTTACTTAGAAAAGAAAATTATGAAAAGATGTTAGCACAAACTCTAACTACCACTAGCACATAAAACAAGATTCTATCCAGCCTCAATATCGTCTATTATACCTTCCTAATGGGATACTTCAAAAATCTAATCCCATCTCACAGATTTTCGATAATGGCACAACAAGCCATTACGGTCTAACGACTAAATAGCAATACGAATAAATACTCATTTAGAGTACCAACGAGAGGTATTCTACTTATATTCTTCTATTGAGAGTTGGGCTTTGTGGCTAGAATAGGCTCTTTTATTAGCCCATCGGGCATCTATCGGAGGCTCTCGGAAGCTCTCGGAGGCTGTCGGAGCTCTTCGGGTATAAACAATGTTCCTTTGTTTCAGTACTGTTAAACAAGTTATTTATGTGATGAACGCGACACGGGAGAAATGTGGGGTGCTGGTAGAGCAGATTTGTGATGTATGGGCGCGCAGGAGATTGGTTTTCGATTGTATGGGAATTTTGGACGTGTGAGAAGTTAGCTTGTTTAGAGAGTTAGCTTTTGCGATTTTGTTTGTAAATAGTAGTCATAATTGGTAAGATATTAACGAAACCTGTTGAATGCCTAACGATAAAGATTTTTTTAAATAAATACACAATGTTAGAGTTACAGTTACAGGTGTAAATATATATATAATAAAATGCCTCGTCGTCTAGTGGTGGGTACAAACGCTACTGCTGAGCATGAGGTCTTGGGTTCGATTCCTACGTCGCGTCGGACTAAGTGTTATTGGATTTTCTATCTGCAATTTCTCCGTAACAGCCCGGAGTCTGGATTTGTGTCTGGTTGATGGCTCGTCCTCTATTACATGGGACTTTAACATAACTGGCGAAATGTGGGTGCACTATTATGTACACCAGAACCCAATCGCTCTTGGCAGGGGTTGCGGGAAAGTCCGAAAGGGATATCGGGATCCTTGGCAACAGGCAACTGAAGGAACACACACGGGTGGGTTTTAGTCAGTATAAGTCTATCATGCCCTCCCGCTCCGCTCAAAGCGGGAGAAGTCATATTTTGATGATTTCCAAACTAAAAAATAAAGCCCATCCCCTCGGGGAATACAGGCGTGATGTTGTTGATGGTGACGTATCATGTCACCTAAATATTTAGACTTTTCATAGTAACTGCAACAGTAACGTGTTCACCAACAAACTCCATAATTAATCACCACTCGTCATTCCCTTACACAATCTCACCAAGATATACCTAATCATATTTGCATCAACTTCATCAGGTTCACAAACAATACCCGCTTCCTTTGTCCGTGTGTCTGTGATACATGTCTGGGGACATAGACAATAGAAACAAAAGAGATACGACATGAAAGATAATGGCTTGAAACAAATTATTTCAATTTATTTATTGTTTTGGGCTATTTATTGTATTTCCTTACTTGTGCAAGTTGGGAAAGAGTCCTGTAAATAACCAAAGAGCATAAGAAATCTTAGTATGGGGTATCGTACCCAGTAACACGGTTGTGGAGGTCAGATAGGCAATTATGTAAATTATTAGTATTCAGCTGCATCTGGTAAACCTAGAAGCCAACCCCAAATGCTAGGTGAAAGAAGATAAGACTCTAGCGCCCGGTTTCTGGGAGGGAAAATCAAAACAAAAAAATTAACTAAACTACGGTGATTGCGGTAACATGAATTGTCAACAGCCAATCGCATCACTTGACTTGCGTTTAATTTTGACGCACCGATGATTTCCGTTGCAGAAATTAGGCATTAATGAAGCGCTAACAGATGTACTATGTTTTTTTTGTACATGTCAGTAAAAAAAATATTGAATTTTATAAACAAGTTGTTTCAATGGCTGTTTTATCACACACGATTTCTAGATGGACTTGAAAGATGAAGAATAACGATTCAGCAAACAGCCCTTCCATTTTCCGATTTCCACAGGGTGGATGTCTTCCCCCTACATTACAGGGATATCTACTCTGCATACATAAACTCACGCCTTCTTCCCATGGGGGTAGGCAGGAACTACAGCACGTCAACTACGATCCTTTCCTACATTATACTTTTGTTTGGTCATACCGCACGCCGGAAAAGAGTACCACGCACCCTGACCTTTCCGAAGAACATCCCCAATAAGGTCACTTTATGTCCTTCCCAACATTGCATTAAAATGGAAGTGGGCCGGACACATAGCACGCCTGCAAGACCAAAGGTGGACAATAAGAGTGACAGAATGAAGGGGGCCAATAGGCAAAAGAAAGAAGGGGAGACCTTCCAGCAGATGGGAGGACGAAATCAAACGCATAGCGGGTCCAAACTGGACACAAACAGCACAATCCAGAGAAAACTGGCTCAATTTGGAGGAGGCCTTTACTTGCAGAGGGGTTCTTACAGAATAATTTTATTCAAAAATAAATATCCAAAACTAGTTATATAAAAACCAATAACCATAAAAAAAAAAAAAAAAAACACCTTTCTAAATAATACTAACAAAAATAACTAACTTATTAACTAGCATTTTCTGTAAGAAATTAAAGGCTTTTTTATTTTTATTTTGTTTATTTATTTATTATGTCCTTCCCAGCGTTTCCACTCACGTTTTCCTTGTAAACCAAGTAGTGTACCAAGTAGTGTGTAGTGCACCCATTCGATATTTTCATAGTGATGCCATATCCTCAATTCTTCTATGATCTTTGTATGGAACTGCACGGTTCGGTATCAGGTGAAGAGCTACACATCGACCACATGAATACAAATGTAGTCGCAGTAAGTGAGACAATTTAATAAACGCATGTGTTCCTAGCTGTTTGCGTAATGTTGCCGAAATGGAACATACGTTAGTTGATGAATGAAACAATAACAATATGATTTAGATGGAAGTACAGCCAACAAATTGAAAAGAGCTTAGAAAATTGCTAGCTAAAAATAAAACTAGAATATTTACTAACGTGAATAGTTTGACTATATTACGAGTACACTAAAGAATCCTTCGATACTTATCCCTGAAGATAATACCAAGGTTTTTCGGGAATTCCAAGAAATGGCATTTATTATTTACATGTACCTTGAGACACAAAGACCAATAGTAGTGAAAGCAATAAAATTCGATCCTCTACTCAAACAAAACCTTACATTATACATACATGTAGCGAATAACTCCCAGATTGTTTTATTTACAAGAGATCAAGACATTTTCGTGACGAAAATATCTTTGTCAAACAAATCTGAGCTCAGTTTCAAGGTTTTTGTTATTATTTTTGTTTAAGAAGTTAGTGAAACATAAATATTTATGTTCAGTCGAACAAGCTGTTTGGTATATAGGCACAAATGTTCATATTTTTTTACTACACTGCCAATATTATTTTTATTGTGTGCGTAACAACTTTTTAAGCTTGGAATACTCAAAAGAGTGATGTAACAGGATTAACTACTCAGCACACTCACAACTTTGTTTAAAAGTAGTTCTTTGCATGTTAGCTGCCTGTATACCGATTAACTCGTTCCACTGTACTCTGTGTGTTGTAGCTGATGCTCCACGTCTGCTGGGAGCTATAAACCACGGAGATACGTTTCGCGGCGACAGACTGTGTTATCGAAATTTTACATTCGTAATAAAGTACCAGGGGATTCTAAGTTTTCGTTCGTACGAAATAATATGGGGCAAGATAATAATGTTGTGTTGCGGGTGATAATACTGATAAGAATATGCTGTACCTACTTAATTATTGTATAGGCCATCAAGTAAAGTCAATTAATTATGAAAATTATTGTGTAGTTAGCCATTTCAGTCGAAAATGTATGATACATGGCGGTTCATTAATATTAGTAAAAAATTCTATTAAATCAAAAGAACGGAAAGACATCATTGGACTGTCTGTTGAACACACCATTGAATTGTCCTGTGTTGAGCTTGATAAGCATGTTATAGTATGCGTATATAGACCTCCAAGCTACCAGAATCTACCTATATTTGATTCTGTAATGGAAGAGGTGCTAAAGAAACTTAGTGCTAATAGTAAGTCAATAATCATATGTGGTGATTTTAACATTAATTTATTAGAAAATAACTCGAATACTGTCCGATTATTAAGTCTTTTTAGGTCATTTGATTTGTCAAATGTTTTTATTAAAGCAACCCGAGTGACAGTTTCTTCTGCCACTTGTATAGATTATATTTTTTGTAATTGTGATTACTTACATAAAGAAATTGTAAATAAGTTGCCATCTGATCACAGTGGACAAATAATAACTTTTTGCGCCTACATACCTTTACAAAAAATTCAAATAAGGTTTAGGCCAATTACATGTAAAAACTTAGAAAAAATAAATAATTCGTTGGCCAGTAAATTATGTGTTCAGAGTTTTAATAATGTATGTGACCCAAATGAGTTCTACGCCGATTTCTTTTCACTAATAAACAAACACTTTAATGAAACTTTTCCACTAAAGACTAAAACTATTTACACAAAGTTCTTATTTAGTGATTGGGCTACTCCATGTATTCGTAAAAGCAGGGAAAATCTTTTTGAACTTTATGGCCTAAAGCAACATATGAATAATTCAACCTTTCATCAGTATGTTGCAAAATATTCTAAAACTTTTAAAAATGTGTGCAAAATAGCTAAAGCTCTTTACATTAGCAATAAAATAAAATCAGCTGATGACAAAATAAAAACTACCTGGCAAATAATAAATAATGAAACAGGTAGGAAAAAACAGCGTAGTACTGAATTTAATTTAGAGACTGCACATGGCCCAATCAACTTACGTTATTATTTGTTCTAGATTTTTAACCTATTTTTTGTTTAAATCCACATTTATAATAATCTTGCTTTGAGTATTTTATTTAATTCCAATTACATTTTTCTTTTCTATTTTAAAACTTAAACTTAATTAAGTAACATAATTTATTTAGTTGCTAATTGTAACCTAAATGGAAGAAGTCACTGGTTCCTGAAATACAGGTACTCTAACCTAGCTCTGGAGCCAGGGTCTCAAATTTTGTAAACTTTTTTCATGGCAATAAAGAATTTATTTATTTATTTAACTCAAATGTAGAAATAGCTCAGGAATTTGAAAACTTTTTTGGAAATATTCCAGTTAAAACTACTGAAGCTCCAAATTCCTCACCCGCGCTTTCTGCTGCCTTACTTAGAAAGAATGTAAAGGCATGCCCTTTGGAGTTTAGGTTTCAGCATACAAACCCCCAAGCGGTTATAAAAGCTTTTAAAAATCTTAAAATTAAATCAACAGAAGATCTATGGGGAATGTCTGTAAAAGTCTGTAGATCTATCATCGAAACCATTGCGCCCTATTTAGCTTTCATATTTAACACCAGTGTAGACCAAGGAGTCTTTCCGGATCTCATGAAACACAGTAAAGTAGTTCCTTTGTTCAAATCCGGTGATAGTAAGGAACCCAACAATTATAGGCCTGTGTCAATTCTGCCAGTTCTCAGTAAGTTGTTTGAAAAGTTGATGCTCAATCAAATGTTACGTCACTTTAATAAAAATTCCATCTTTCATCAACATCAGTACGGTTTCACCAAAGGGCGTTGTACCACTGACGCCGGTGTCACCCTAATAAAGAACATTTTTAACGCCTGGGAGGAAGCACAAGATGCCATTGGAATCTTTTGCGACCTCTCGAAGGCGTTCGATTGCGTCGACCATGATACACTTCTGTTGAAACTAGAGCACTATGGGGTTAGGAATACAGCTCTTGATTTACTAAGATCATATCTGAAAGAAAGAAAAGTTCAAGTTCAAGTAAACGGCGTAAACTCATTGGGGTCTGAAATGGCAATGGGCGTTCCTCAAGGCTCGATATTAGGTCCATTCCTCTTTTTAGTTTATATTAATGATTTACCCCAATTACTTCTAAATCAACCGAAGATGGTGTTATTTGCAGATGACACATCATTGATTTTTAAAATAAACCGACGTTCACAAAATCTTGACGACGTGAATAGCTCTATTCTTTAGGTACAAGATTGGTTTACGGTAAATAATTTGGTACTAAATGAAAAAAAAACCAAATGCATTCGATTTAAATTACCTAATGTTAGAAGTAGCGAATGTGACATCATATTGAATGGAGAAAAACTGGAGTTTATTAATCAAACAATTTTCTTGGGAATCACGCTAGACGAGAAATTACAATGGGGACCTCATATAAAATCTCTTGCGGGGCGGTTAAGCTCGGCCGCTTATGCTGTTAGAAAGATAAGATAGTTAACAGATGTAGAAACCGCGCGTTTGGTCTATTTCAGTTACTTCCACAGCATTATGTCGTATGGCATTTTACTGTGGGGTCGGGCTGCTGATATTGAATCCATTTTTATTTTGCAAAAAAGAGCTGTCAGAGCCATTTATAATCTATGTCACCGCGAATCTCTCAGGGAACTATTTAAAAAGATTAATATCATGACGGTACCTTGCCAATTCATTTATGAGAATATTATGTATGTAAGAAAAAACTTAAATCTTTTTAATAAAATAAGTCATAGGCATAATTTTAATACTAGAAATAAAGATAAAATAGATCAACCATTTTTCAGATTAGCTAAAGTACAAACATCTTTTATGGGGTATTGCGTTAAATGCTATAACAAAATACCTTGTGATATATTGCAATTAAATGAAAGAAAATTTAAAACTCATATAAAAAGTACACTTTGTAAACAAGCTTATTACAAATTAGAGGATTATATCCAAGATAAGAATGCTTGGAAACATGCTGGTCTTGCTCCATAGGACGATTTAGTGTCTGGACAAAATCAAACTGATGGCTAATTTAGTTTTTTTTATTTATTATTTGTATGTCATAGACTTTTACACTCTGTCATTACTTAAACTCACGCACTGACTTATTAGTACTACTTGTAACAATGTTAGGACTATTGTAATATCGTATACTTTTACAATCTTTGTAAATATGTGAGCACCATGTATCTGGTCATTAATTTATTCATTATTGCTCCATTTATAATTCTTTTTACCTTTCGTAGTACAGTAATCTTATTGTAGGTGCATCGTCTTCACATATAATTATATAATTAGTGTATACAAAATATTGTAAAACATTTTTAAAAGAGTAACGATGGAGTTTCTTGCCCATTCTTCTCCATACGAAAACTACCTTTTGGAAGGGGCAACTAGAATCAATTCTATTTCTTTTTTTGACGTTCAAAAGTGCCATATATGTGCCTATTTGAAATAAATTATTTGACTTTGACTTTGACTTTGTTCAGTAAAGAGAATGACAACGACTTTGTTGGGGAATCGCTTATGTATCAGACGGATAGGTTGTCTCTGATAAATATAATATATACAACATTATTTTTTGTTTATGCTAAACCCGAAAAGGGGTCATTGTACTCATCATTTTAAACAGCTTTTTCTATGGGCCCAACATTGAAATCGCGAAAAAAAAACAGCTGTTCCATACATATTGTCGATTTAAGTGAACACAAATGTATGGAACAGCTGATTTTTTTTCGCGATTTCATGGTTGGTCCCATAGAAAAAGTTGTTCAAAATGATGAGTACAATGACCCCTTTTCGGGTTTAGCATAAACAGAAAATAATGTTGTATAGAACTAATTGGGCCAGGCAAGTAATTTTTTCCTGCTATGATGTTAACAAAACTAATATTTGCATTAAAGTTTGATCCTTAAGCGTAAACCAAGGACAACATATACCTTCGTTAGTTATTAAACTTATCGACTATAAATTTTTGAGCATTACATAAAACGAACAAATGTCTTTACACTTCAGCGTCAAGCGAGTGTAGAAATGAAAACTTCATACGCGAAGTTGAACCAAACATTTTACCGTACCAACAAAGACGACCTACAAACAGTCCCACATATTGTTCAAGAACAAATACAAAGTGAACATATTAAGCGATATTTTGTCTCACTGGATACAAATGGATGTATGAGGACATTAGCAGAGCCTCGGGGAAGCAGCACCAATTTATAGTCGCATAAATATATTGGACAGAAAGCGATGAATGTGTTCGCAACAAAGCACTAGTTGAAGTCTATTGCGCTGGGATGTGTAGTGATCTGTGCGTTAGTTGAAACAGTAATGTGGGTTAGTTGGAACAGTAATGAGGTATTTTGAATCAAATTACTAGAGATTTGTTGTGATGTTCCGTACATTGTTATAAACTTGCCAAAAAAAAGTAATTTACTTTCTGACTGATTCTACTTATAGCTTCATAATGTCATGCGTTTTTAGCGAAACTACTGATAAAGGCAGCTATGGGATTCCGTCAAGATGTTAAGAGTCCTTATTATTTGTGACAGCGAAAAAATATTATCTAGTTGGATATAAAACTGAACGATCATTACTTCGTTTGTGAAGCGTGCAGATTTTTGTAGTACGTATAATAGACTCTTTCAAATGAACACTGAGTGTGCCCTTCGAAGTTATCTCGAAGGTCGTAATATGAGGTCCAATCGAAGAGGCCGATGTGAGGTATTAATATCATAGGTATAACCCAAATTATATCGGGCACTTTAGAGACCTCACTTGTCGGTGGCACGTAGGCCTTCAAGCCTCTTCAAGGGTAGATTTAATTTCTTTTCAATAGTCGGAAGAAAGTCTGGATATAATCTTCATGCCGCATACCTCAGGAATTTCGCCAATCAAATTGTGTGAGGTTTTATGTATTTACTGATATTAAGTATATTGATTTTGTACTCATCATTACAAACAACTTTCACTATGGGACCAAACCTGAAATTGCGAAAATAAAATCTGCTGATCCCTACATTTAAAAACGTTCGCTTTCAAGTCGCAATCTTGTCAAAGTTGACAAAAACGTTGGTAAATTGATTGTATTTTTGACAGATTGCGAAGGAGATGCGAATGCAAATGTTCTTAGAAATTACGGGAATTGGCCCTCAGATTGTTATTTTATTCAAACGGAAGAACAAACAGCTACATTATAGAACATAGAAACAAGAAATACACAAAACATACAGACAATATTGTAGCCCACAACGCTGTTCACAACACAAGGTATGATGGTCAATGAAGCTAATGCAATGCTAATAAAGGTGAGTTATCATTATCATGGCCCAGGTTAATAAAATATGATCAATGCACTACCTTCTACAATGCAACAAGTTTCAAGCACAATTTGTATGTGCGACCATAAAGCTAAACATTTATTACTCTCAGAACCATCTCCTGTAGTTTAAGGGACCGTATCCCCTCGAGTTTAGTTATGCGAATCTAAATAACTTAGTTTACGACTTAGTATGGATTTATTATACACAACTAATTTTATTAATGACCGCTTTGGGGTTGTTTGTTTCGTGAGATGACCCCCCCTATGTTGGCGTGTTTTAGGTTTATGAGTTTGTTTCACTGGTTTCTCAATCTTAGTTTTAATAGGTCTTTGTAAGTTTTTAGGGTAGGTACTATCAAAAGCATAGAGGTTTTTGGGAGGAGAATAATATTTTCTGTTTGTTGCTCGAACGTTCAAGGATTACTTTATTATAAACTAGGTTTTGCCCGCGGCTGCGCCCTCGTGGATTTCGGAAAATATCCCACGGGAACAAACTACCGGGATTAAAATTACCCTATGAGTTAATCCGGGTAAACAATGAATTAATTGGTTTACGTAGCGCACGCCAATAAAGCTCCCAGTCAACATGTTTTTTTCCGACATCTTCAACAATTGTCGTCATACTAGCTGCGCTCCGCGGTTTCACCCGCGTAAGTCTCGATCCCGTGGTAATATCGGGATGAAAAGTATCCTATGTGTTAATCTAGATTATAAAATATCTGTTTGCCAAATTTCATCCAATTCTATTCAGTAGTTTTTACGTGAAAGAGTAACAAACATCCATCCATCCATCCATCCATTCATACTTACAAAGTTTCGCATTTATAATATTAAGTTAGATTTCAGCCAACTCTTAAACCTTCCTCATGAATCATTCCGTTCATTGGTGAAATCTGTATGAAAATTGGTTCGGTAGTTTTTGAGTTTATCGCGTTCAGACAGACAGTCGCGGCGGAGGGACTTTGTATTATAAAACTAGAGAAGTAAAATGTAGTAAATCCCAGATAAAAACTTCTTCAAAGGTAACCTTGTGAGATAACATGATAGATCAAACATTTGTGTTTCTGGAAGGATTATATCTATTTCGAGAATTACAGTGAAATCATACAACCTGTGATACAACATAACATATCCAGTCTCTATGAACCTACTACTAACATATTGACAAACATGACGACCGCCTATCTGAAGCTACCGCTGCATAGAAACCGCTTTTTCAAAAAAAGAGCCTAAACATTCTCTAAAATATTATTATCCAAAAAACTGAAACTAGTTTGACTACCGCGTTACCTTGTTCTACCAGAATATTTCAAATTGTTACGGTAGCAACAGCGTAGCTTTGACATGCTCATCACAAACAAGATGCGACAAAGGAATAGTTAACGAATATTTGCTCTACCCGCGTACTCGCGTACTGGCGTAGTGTCGTAAGAATAGGGAGTCCCTACAACTTCGCTTGCGTAGTCGCGTGTCGTGGTAATGTGAAATCGTATGAAGTGATGGAAATTATTAGAAATAATATAAGCTTATCGTGTTAGGTGTGGTTTCAGTATTAGTTTACGCGGATTGGACCTTTAAGTTCTTAAGTAGGTACGGCATAAGTTTGTGGTTATTTCTAAATCAGGTTGCAGTATTAAAACTAATACTGCAACCTGATTTAGAAATAACCACAACGCGGATTGGACGTTTAAGTTCATAAGTACAGCGTAAGTTTGTGTGTTATTTCTTTATCAGTACATAGTTATGACGTGAGGCGCACACTATTATTGTTAAAACATTATTTTATTTTATTATTTGTATTTTGTGTTTCACGAACTGTGTCCAAATAAACGTTATTCTTTCTTTCTTTTTACCCACAGCCCTTTCCCCTTTTACACGATTCTACGTTATCATAATCTTTCCCTAAATTATTAAGTTTATTTTTTGGCTACAATTTATATCAATATATTTGTATTATCTTATTCTGTAGGTGGTCTTACGCCCAACCATGTAAAGATTTTCTATAATTATTGGGAAAAATTATAAATATCTTTTGGTAAATTGCGGTATACTTCCACCATTTTGATATTAATTACAATCGAAGCTTTTTATTTACACTTTTTGTGATTTCTTTTATGAGTTTGTCGAATAGGGCCACATCTGTTATTTAAATCGTACTAATCATTACCTTAAATACTACTGGGTACAATTACGCTACTTAGCAGTAGAATTATGTTTGAAAATAACTCTACCCCGAACGAAGCCTTCGAAGAGCAGAGAGAACTACTACTAAAAAATCCCAACATGCATATAATATTATTCAATTACTACTCATAGTTTGTTCAATGAAATCTCCAAACGGCCGTTTGACACTTCCCGTGACCCAAGGGCTGGCTTTTACGTTGGTCAAAGGCTAAGCATTGCCTTTCAACGTGGCAATGCCGCCAGTCTCTTGGGTACATTACCAGCCGACAGCGATGCGGAGTAATTTTTCGACGCCATATTTTAGATATGGATATATTTATTGTTTAATTGTATAGTTAGTTTTAATTAATATTATTTAGGATTCCATTAGTTAAGTAATGGTTAGGTTAGTGTTAGATAGTATATTTGTAATTGTATTTATTACTCTTATGTTAACAAATAATTCAAACTAACCTTAGCAGTTGCCGCAAAAAAAAAAAAATACTACCTGAACAAATTGAATAATTTCGAAAACGTCCCTGTCTCAAATTCTATTTTTAAAATTCTACGCGTGTTGTATACGCCTTCTAAAATGCATCTCCTGACTTCCCAGTTACGGTTCGCAGATTTGTTCTCCCACTATATCGTCACGTACGACATTCGTACGAGGATTATCTTGTTTGTACTGGATCTTTTAAAGGAGTATGGAAAGCCTTATTTGGGGAAAGGCGTCTCTATTGTAAGTAATCCTTACTTCAGAGAGATTGTGCTTTTTATTGTCATGTGGCCCGTTTTGGTTTGCTTTGTGTGAAATTCAATAAGGTTTTGTACGGTTAGTAGCGTAGGGAATTTATTTCTAGGAAATAAAAATAGTATTGTGGTCGTTTGAGAATATTGGTCCACTCTTTTCAGGGATAATATATATACTTGCTCCGCCTCGCGGTTTCACGCGCGTAAGTCTCGATTCCGAGGGAATATCGGGATAAAAGTATCCTATGTCCTATTCCAGTTCATGGTCTACCCCTGTGCCAAATTTTATTCAAATCCGTTCAGCCGTTTTAGCGTGAAAGCGTAACAAACAAACAAACTCACTTTCGCATTTATAATAATAATAATACTAGCTGGGCCCCGCGGTTTCACCCGCGTAAGTTTCGATCCCGTGGGAATATCCTATGTGTTAATCCAGGTTATAAACTATCTGTTTGCCAAATTTCATCCAAATCCATTCAGCCGTTTTTGCGTGATTGACTAACAAACACACAAACTTTCACATTTATAATATTATATTAGTAGGATTATAAGGCATGTTAGGTACGCAAAATAAATAAAAATGTTGACAAAATAGGCACCAGCTTTCTCCATCAAAGGAAATGTTGACAAAATAGGCACCAATTTTC
This sequence comes from Lithophane semibrunnea, assembly GCA_947363905.1. Classification (NCBI taxonomy): domain Eukaryota; kingdom Metazoa; phylum Arthropoda; class Insecta; order Lepidoptera; family Noctuidae; genus Lithophane; species Lithophane semibrunnea. The sequence goes on along the minus strand of OX376201.1, from coordinate 8,178,730 downwards.
CACTTAGTCCTTTCCTTTCGGACTATACCTTTGATGGAGATCAAAGGTATAGTCCGAAAGGAAAGGACTAAGTTAGTCCAAAATATTCCACACAGGAAAACCAAAAGTTCTACTAAGCTTTCTAACAATTCTGGCTAAACAAAAGGTACAAAGCGTACCCTGTAAATTGTGTGTCGGAAACAGAATCAGATATCAATCGACTCAACTGGGCTCTCCTACGTCCAATGGAAATGTTCGGTGCCGTCAAAGTGATAGTTTAGAACAGGCTGTGTACTGGAGTAGTATCTACTTACTCCCACATACATGACACGTTAGATACGTGTGTAGACGACATATTGAATTGTCGTTTTAGTGTCTTCGCACTGTGCGTAAGAGCATTGTTGACGTCACGATTACGCTATGGATCATAAAGAAAACTAAGCCATGATGACGCGGCGTTAGCGTTGCGTTTTGCACAGCATCTATTTAATCCTTTAGTGGGGATTCCATCGACCACGGCATCTTCACAAAACAGAAAGTGCAGTGTTGAAGTCGTGATTACCTACGCTATGGATCATAAAGAAAACTACGCCATGATGGCGCCGTGTTAGCGTCGTGTTTGCACAGTATCTATTTAATCATTTAGTGGGGATTCTGTGGTGGGTACCACGGGATCCTCACTAATCAGCTGTTAACAGTGCAGTGATTAATTAAATGACCTTGTGAAAGTCATCGTTATTCCATAATTATCCATTTGTTTACCAGCTGTTTTAATACTTAGGTACTAGAAAATTAATTTTATTTTCGAAGCCTATTTTACAAATATATAACTGTCAGAAACAAATAATTCTGTCTGTCTTTTCTCCGTAAAGACAATTTTTCTTTAGAAATCCCGAACGAACTGGAACATGCAGTTAGCAGAACAAATCTAAGAAAAACGTATCAGCTTTACATTGTTCAGAGAATTTTATATTGTGACATTTCTGCCAATGTATGTACAACACGTGTGCGATGTGCTGCACGGTCTGTTAAATAGGTCAGTATTTCCTTGAGAAAGTGTCATATGTCTTTGATATTTACGGTTGACGATCACAGGTAACGTTGAGTTTAATATCTGTTGCATTTTTACTGCTTTTGCATTGAATTGTATAGTACAGTACGACACAACTTAGATGTAGCATCGGCAATATTCGTAAAACCAATCAACATCCGAACTAAGTGCGCCTTCAAAATTTCCAATCTTTATTACTGCTTTAGGTGAAAATGATCTTTACCCACACGCAATAACTTGTAAAGTCATATATACATCATCTGCCTAGCCTTTTCCCAACTATGTTGGGGTCGGCTTCCAGTCTAACCGGATGCAGCTGAATACCAGTATTTTACATGGAGCAGATCGGATGGAGCGGATCAGATGGAGCGAATCGGACCTCCACAACCCAGTAACTGGGTAATACGATACCCCTTGGTAAGCCCTTGGAAAGTCATATATACAAATACATTCGTAAAATTGAAATGAATTAATGCAAATTTTCTTTATGCGACATCTAAGTTGTGTCGTACTGTACGTGTGTAGCCATAGAAAGAAATGTTCTAAGAATGCTGTGAATATTTTATGTAATGTGGGACACTCTGATGTTTTTCGTTGTTTACGGTAGTCACGTAAATGTTTCAGGATTACTTGGCAAATATCAATAGAGGGCTTGATTCAGAAGCACATTATACTTTATGTATGTATGTATTTATTGTATATGTAAATGGCATACCACAGACTAAAATAACATAACATCACGCCTGTATTCTCCGAAGGGTTGAGCAGAGGTGTACCTACAATAGGTACTTATATCCACATTTCGCCAATTATATTTAAGTCCCATGTAATAAGGAGCGAGCCTAGTGCCATCATCCGGGCACACTGCTACTGAGAACTTCCAGATGGAAAGATCCAATAACACTTTGCCCGACCCAGGAATTGAACCCAGGACCTCATGCTCAGCAGTAGCACTTGTGACCACTAGACTAATGAGGCAGTTTTATTTGCAATTTGTATGGTGTAGGTACAGTCACGGACTTTAATTGATGAGCCACCTTCAAACTTTTCAATTTTGTAGTTTCAAACATTCACGAGATTACACGATTAACCGGTGGTATGTGGAACGTGGATCTCTTAGAGACACAATGGATTTTTAATTGTGTCTGTAATTATGGCATACGACGGGTTAAACACGAACTCAAATTGCACGCTCGTAAATAAGATGACAAATAAATTACTTTTAATCGGAAATAGTCTTATCCATAGAGGTTGACTAATAAGTTCTCAATGATAAAAATTAATACAATGTAGCATTAAGTTTGTCCAATCTATTTGATACCGACCTCCTTTGAATCATAGGTCATTAATTAACTCGATAATCCTGAAAACTGACTGAAGACAGTGACAGTTGAAATATCGATGTCAGAGTCACAGACGTTACTTTCGAACTTGTCGAAATTACTTTAATATTTCTCCGTACGCTAACGTTATTATCGCAACAGTAACCTAGCAACGATATACAATCGTTGCTAGGTTACTGTTGCCAGACCTGCAATTGGTTGTCTTTGGGTAGTCACTCTGCCGTCAAGTTTGTAGTTCTGGCTCTCAGGTTAGCCAACCGGTAAAGATATGAAATATAAGTTTCATCTTCTAATACGAAAACATATGACTTTGCGTGTCGGGAACCAAATAAACCCGATTTGCATTACACGGCTTAAATACGAACAGTGCCAGGTGGCTCATCAATTAAAGTCCGTGACTGTACATAATAAAAAGTATTCTATTAAAAAAAAAACTCGGAACCAAGGCTTAATTGGACGAGAACAGATACTTTTTATCGAACCAATGCGAAGTGTCAATAAGCTGTTTATTATTATAGACACAACACGCAAAAAAGAGAGCAATAATATGAAATTGCTCGTTACGGAACAGTTCCACTATTGAAAAAATCTGCGAATTTCATACATATTTTATTCAAAACTATTTTATTCGAACTTTAAATGAACGAAAGCTGTTTCACAAATAAATAAATGCTTTTCCATGGAAATATTTTATACCAATTTAAGCTTTATTAATTATTCAGAAGGGGAAGTATATGCAGTTTTTCTGTGAACAATTATTATTCAGCGCTACTTCAGATCTATTCGAGCGTAAAGGTAGGTGCAATTGCTTTGGCTGGCTGCCTATGCGTTTGCACCTTGCTATCAAAGCGGGGCTCAGACATTGTCATAGCAACGGTTGAGACCCGAGACGCTTCGTAATGACCGTCGTCTCAGCTGGTGTCGTCTTGTGATTGTGACAATGTTTGTGTCTACTACTGAAGCACCTAGAGATATCGTACTATTCTTGGCAGGAATAGATAGGTTCTAAATATAATAGAGAATACTCTTTTTTGTACTCTTAAAGCAGTCATCAGATCAGACGCATCACCTTTTGATCATTTTTGTATTTCACTCGAAGTGAAACACCAAATGAATCAATAGTGAAAAATGAACTCATTAGTAAAGCGATCCAATGGTGTTCGATTTCGGAACTTCTTTCACTCGCCTACCAAAATATTATAAAATGAAATGAAATGAGTACCTATATGAACGTAAATTCTTATGTATGTAACTTTATGTATGAAATATAAACAAAAGAATGAGAATGTAGGCTGTTTTTGTTAACTTTCACCTGTGTCATGTCTGATACGTCACGTGTTGGTAAATGTGAACCAAGTATGGGTAAGTAGTGGTGGTCCTCCATATTCTTAATATCTAAATAATAATTAAAACCGTAATTGCTACGAATCCTGGATACAATAAAAATCTGCAACGTATACAAACTACAAATTAGTAGGTTACCAGGGTTGGCTTATAAACCCTGGTAACCTACTAATTTGTAGTTTGTATACCTAGTCTTGGATGAAATACAAGTTGTTTTTCTCAGCTACAATAAAAGTAAGACAAAATAACCAAAGAAAAGCGAATCTCGAACGTAATCTAATTATATAAAGTAGCCAACTGTAATACGCTGAACATAGAACGCTGAGCTTTGTTCGGTAACCAATTTGCCCCTTATACGAGTTTCTTAAAGTTGGGAGCTAAATCGTGTTTTCTTATGGTCTTTCGATTGTCACACATCGAACGGGCGGTCGTTGTGCATTTGTTTTGTTTTGTTTTGCTTAGTACTAGGTATTCAAAACTGAAGATAGGTGCGGTACAGAAAATCAAAACAAAAGCATGCCGACTGCACGGAACCGAACCGCACTGCGTCGTGCAGTGCTCCTTTATTTTGAAAAGCTTCTTGTGTATGCGGAATTGTGGAATAAGCAAAGATTTAAATCGTTGGATTTGCCCATGTCAAAATATCATAAATAAATTAATTTATTAAAGACACCCATTGCCAAACATAAAGCAATAGAAATCATCAGATACCTAAAACCAAAGATCAAAATAAATCAAATTAAATATAAAATCAAATCACTAAAATCGTCAAAAAATAACGTTACGATTCTGTTTAGTTGACAATGACATTAGAATAGTATTGTCTCACTCACTCATACAGAAAATCGTAAAAGAGTGAGGGCAAATCTAATGATTTCAATCTTTGGGAATAAGTTTACTTTTAGTAACTGGTCAGCCAGAATCGTTCCACTGCTGGGAAAAGCCCCAGATAGGCTCAGTTACCAAAGAGAAAAAAACCACCACTTTACATATTGTCTCATATATACATATTAAGCCTCTGCCTACCTTCGGGGAAATAGAGTCGAGATGTTATGTTATGTTAAAAACCTCCCACCATGACTTCAAGTTACATATTTTTGTCCCAGGGTTAATGAAACCAATAGTTGCGTTATGTGCGATCTCTTAAGGGGGGTTTAGACCAAACGAACATAGAACCAGAACAAGAGCTAGAGCATTCTCTTGTTGATATTCTTGACATTTTAGTATGGAGAAACCACCGAAGGAATGTTCTGTCCCTGTTTACACAAAAATAATTTGGTAGAGTGGAGTAGAATGTGCATTCGCACGCTGGGTCTAAATCGACCTTTAGATGATGTATCGCGATGGATACATAGACAAAAATAAAGTTTTTAGCATTATTTATCGCATTTTCATGATGAGCTTGTTTTTGGACCGCAGGTTTTTGACGAGGCTTCCGGTTGGAGTAAAACTGGCAGAAATCGTCATGTAATGAAAAAGCGTAATGCCCGAAAAAGTCAGTTTCAATATCAAAAGTTTTTAGCTTGCTAAAAACGAATACTAGATGGCTCTGTAAATACGTAATCATAATTATACAGCAAAAGTATTCGTTCCAGCCGGGTGTCCCACGACACCTCCCAACTTTAAAAAAAAAGGTTTTATTAGTAAAATAATAATTCGGCGTTTGTCTGGTATCTCAAAAGGTACTTCTAATAAGAAATACTGAATATTAATTAAATAACTTTAACATAATAAAATTATTGTGTAGGTTTTCATCGTCTTTGTTACAAACAAGTTTTTAGAAAATTCAAATGGAAATGAATTCTACAACGGTTTCGATTGAATAAACGTTTCCATGAATTTGATTAATTCTTAACCTTCGTCAGGATTCCTGACGAACGAAGCGTTTTATATTATTGACTGAGGAATGGAAATGCTTTTTATTTTCCACATACCTAGTACATTATTAACATTCCTTTTAACCTAAAAACGGCCCTGAAAACCAGAAACCGTCCTTTGTGCACACACTTTGTGTCCTTTGTCACATGCTCGACAAGATGGCGTCCCAGGTTCGATTCTAGTTCAGAATGAATGCTTTTTTCGGGTCTGAATGATTGTGTCCAACTGTAGAAACATCCCCAAATAGGCTTTAATATTATGACAAAAATACTCTACGTCCAGCGCTCGATGTGGGAACACGTCGTGTTCTGGTTTGGGACTGACTGTCAATCGTCATCCTGAGGATGCCTCGTTGAGAGGTAACACGTGTCGATTTCTTACAGGGACTCTTGAAGCAGAATAGGTTACTAAATATATCTACGTCTATTGTATTTTATAATAGATTTAGTAACTAACAAAAATACACAAATAAATTGTTTAGGAATTCACTGCTCTCACAATCTTTCAAATACAATGTTCTGATGTTGCTGAGACTGATGACTAATAGAGAAGTATGGAAGAAAAAGACATACTTCTTGCACCGACCGCAAATAAATTGGGATATGGGCAGGAGAGTGATCATGAGTTGGTGAGACTACAATGTATAAGGATTAATTTTTTCATCAATCAAAAATAAATAAGCAACGAAGACAGGTACCTATAGAAAACTCAAATATAACAAAATACAGTAACAAAATCCGTGATATAAACTTGAGTTGCGATGGTAGCGTTTCAGGGAAGTTCAACTAGAGCTGTGATACGTCGGGACAAAGGAATAGCTAACGAATGTTTGCCATTCTGCACTGACAACGGAACCTATCGACCTATATTTCTAAGAACGTCACTAACAAGACAAGAAAAAGCGTTTTGTTTCATCCAATAAGTACTGGAACTCGTTAACATAACATGTTAATTAGTTAGAAGATTCTTCTTAGATAAAATTGCTTTATTTTGTTGTTTTAGGAATAAGAACGAAAGTATTTTGTTTCAAAATTAAAGCACGGCACACAATCATTGCTTTATCTTATTGGTTTTTGAAAATCGAACGTGAATGTTCCTATCGTTAATACATGGCTTTAAATTCGATGTTATCTTTGACATAACTGACATGGTCATTACGTGGTGGTAATCTGTTAATTGTAGTTAGGCCCGATTGCACGCTAGCATTAGTATGCATGGTTGGATCCTCGCCAGAGCCTTATCTTGGATCTAGAGTTGGCCAAACAATCGGATCTAATCGATTTCGAAACACGAGTCAATGGTATCGACTAAAATCGATTACTCGATTACAAATCGAACCTTTACTAATTGCGATAAAACTTTCATGATTAGGGTAGTAGTCATTATTGTACCTGAAACTCAAATTACTTGAACATTACTCATTTAATGACCGAATGCTTAAAGTGAAGTTCAAAACAGTGATCGCTCGAAGTTTGCTGGTAATTAGTAATTTGGAGTGACAATTAGTAATCAAGGTAGCAATTACCTACAACTATGTTCGTATTGACGTTCTACCATTGTCTCCCACATGGGTCTATATCAGAGATGTAGGTATAGCGATAAAGCTGTTGGGCAGTGACGACATTAAGGACCGTATAAGAAGTAAGGTTGGAATTCAATAATAACATCACGCCTTGTTTCCCCGAAAGGTTAGGCAGAAGTGTACCCATAGTAGGTTCATCCAAATTTCACCAGTTATGTTTAAGTCCTATGTAATAATAGGCGAGCCTAATTGGCATCAACTACAAATTATATTTTACTAGCTGCGCCCCGCGGTTTCACCCGCGTAAGTCTCGATCCCGTGGGAATATCGGGATAAAAAGCATCCTATGTGTTAATCCAGGTTATAAGCTATCTGTTTGCCAAATTTCATCCAAATCCATTCAGCCGTTTTTGCCTGATTGAGTAACAAACATCCAAACACACAAACACACAAACTTTCACATTTATAATAGTAGTAGGATTAGTGTTTTTTCTCTTTACATGAAATAGTTTTGTATCTTTCTAGGCAAGAAGCGAAACTTTGAAGAATAAAAACTTTTTACAAAAAAAACAACCGACTTAAAAAAAAAACACTAAAAAAGGAAAAATTACTTTAATTTCTCAGTGTCAGTGTTTTGTCAGTGTCTATGGTTTTCAACATTCGTTTTGTTGCCACCAACTTCCAAAATTAAGGTTATTTTTCCCTTTTTAGTGATTTTTTTCGAAGTCGGTTGTTTTTTTTTGTAGAAAGAATTTATTTTTCACTTTTTAGTTATGGTACCTTCCTCCTATATCCTTACTTAAATAAAGATTTTGAAGTCGGATAAAAAGGTGGCAGTAGCATCTTTGTAAGTATAATTATTGTTTGTGAAGACCAGTGACATTATTATTGTGGTTACAGTGGCTGTATTAGTGTAACATTCTAGTTTGTCCAACCAGTGATTACTTTTAGAAAGATTAAATAAACTCTATTATTTGACCGTTAGGATTAAAAAATAAACTAAGGGGTCAGAGCGTACGGACATCGGAAGTTTGAAACAATATCCGGAACGGCTGAAAACGATTTGATTTCATTCGTTTCCAACTATTGCATGGGATATTAGTAACTGTTATGGCTATCGGTTTGTTATTTACCGAAGTTTTGGGATATCTGTGAGAGAATTTCGCGAAATGGAATGGAAAAGAGTTTTTTTTACAGATTATTTTTCGAACAATCCTAATGCTATTCTGTAATGTTCACTTCGAGCCTCACTCAAGTAAGGTACGGGCACAAGCCACGGGGCCAGTTTACTTATCAGGGGGCCTAAACAAAATGGAGTTGATATTAGCTTTAGAGATGTCACGTGACTGCTGCTGTCAACTCCATACAATTTGATCTTTCCGTTGGCGTTAACGCTTACAGAAAAGGGATTTTGTCTATAGCCTCAGTTCAGTTGACAGCTGTCTGTACAGTCACTAACTTTTCACTGGCATCGTGTATGAATATTTTGAAGACAGTGAAAAGTCGTCGTGACTAACTGAACTAAGTCGAAAATAGGCCTCCTGTCCAGAACTCATAAGTTGGTAATTAGTGTTTTATGTAAGTACCTTGTTATATTGAATTCACACTACGACACCGGACTATTAGAGTTCGAAGTTAACGAAGACATAGTAATTTAGGGAATCTCAGAGGTTGTGTGAATCACGACGATATAAAGCCACTGCATACACTGTAGTACTGGTTTTCATTTAAACCCTGCCCTCACCCGACCTTAGATCTTTAGGTTTAATTCTCATGTAAAGAAAATAGGTTAGTAGGTCACCTTTATATATAAGATTGGCGAATAGCCAAAGAATTTGAAAGCGTATAGTGAATAAATCAAAACCTCCACTGTAACCTTGTGAGTGATGAATAAAACCGGTACTAACGATAAACCAACAGGCTAACGGAACCTCCAAATGGGCGGGTAGAAGTGTTTGGGTGCACGTTTTGAAGCACGAGTAAAGCCAATACAGTTTATTTCATTTAAGATCAAGTTAAACAAGGCTAGAACAATTACGATTATTAATAGCCATAGATCGTGCAAAACGTAAAAAAAATTGAATTTGGGGGGTGCCTTAGCGCATCACACCGGGAAAGTAGTGGCGAACACTTTCAGTGTGTTATAATTTTAAACTTTATCTACATAATTAAAAGACCAGTATCGCTTGTAAAACTCGAGAAGGTCACGCGGCCACGCGCATCTTGTTAGCGGTACTGCCCGCGGCTGGCCTCGTCGCGTCGCTGCCGGCCGCTGCCGTTGCCGGCTGCCGTTCCGGTGTGAATCAGCCCAAAGTTCGGCCAGGCAACCATTCGATAAGTTTAGTTTTGGCCTCAGAGTAGATTATTGGTACGGTCAACTTTTTACTCATAGCATTGAACAACGCAGGAGGACAATTATAGGCACATGTATACACATTTATAACTTTTAAAATAATTTAGCCTTCCTTTTTTAAATTGCTTGGGAATGTGTATACCAATGACTATATAGCCTACAAAGAGTATGGTTTAATACTCTTTGGTGTATACTGGAAAGCTTAGTTTTCATTATATTTTGTCATGATTCTGATGTATTTTTACAAAACACTGTGTACCAATTTTTTGAAAAAGTTATGATGTAAATTGTGTGTGCTCAAAGTACGAAATGAAAAATGTTAATAATTTAAGTTTACAGTCTGCAGGATCTTGCTCTGCATCCTACTAGCATCATAATTCAAGAGGATAGTAGGAGTATACGCATTCATAATTTTGAATAATGTTGCAACATTTCACAAAGCGTAACTGTAGTACCGAACTAGAGCCCAGGTTTTGAATGACCGCGTACGTTTCACATACGAGCCTGCTTCAGTGGCCAGTCTGCCATCGGAGATGAGTTTTAGATGTCTCTCCTCTAATTTGTACAGTTTGTAGTATTATTTTGATTTGGATTTTAAAGTACCGTACTTTAAAAAGAGTCTTTGTCTTTTTTTACGTTATTATAACTATTGTAAGCCAAGTTTTGAATGAGGATGAGTTTTAGATGTCCCTACTCCAATTTATATAGTTGGCTGTTATTTTGATAAGGATTTTATGATAGGTATTGTAATTTTGAAAGTGTATTTATCTTAGTATGCCACTTGATGTTATTTTTACTATTCTTCACAAAGAATTTGCACATGATACCTAGAAAGTATACGAAATATAACTTATCGACTGTTGAACCGCCCAATATTGGCGTCGTATATTCGTAAAACTTTTTAGGGGTATGAGGAACAGGGTGTAAAATTCACTCATCTACCACAGAAAAGGGAGGATCCTACGATTGATGTCGGGTTCTTATATATGTCCATTGCACGGTAAACTTTAATTGCGCGATGCAGGATTTATGTAAAGTCAGGATTTTTGTGTGACGTCAAGTCTTTGATGCGTAGTTCGCATGTGGCGATGTAGATACCACCACAGCTTTTTAAATAATTATTTATCAATTTATTTAAACTTTTCACACACAAAAAGGTACAAAGGCGGATTTAATGCCTTAGACATTCTCTACCAGTCAACCAATGGTGGTGATGAGATTAGATGGATATGAATTGTATATCATTTTCTATACAGCATAATATCAGACATATGTGGCTACAATCTAAGGGTCTTTTTTCAAAGTAATTTAGGACAAGACATATAAACAAGTGACAATACAAGTCAAAACAAAAAAGTTATAACAGAAATATATACCATTGTTTCGAGCTTTGAGGAAAATAACAATGAACTAAAGCTCATTTCAGACTATGCTATAATAATAGCGTATAGCATATATTATATAGCACAAAAATATCATTTCCAATAATATATAGTAGCTTCCGCCCGCGGCTTCGCCTGCGTGGTATGTCGATAAAAAGTACTCTATATCCTTCCCTAGAATGCCATCTATCTCTTTGCCAAATTTTGTCGAAATCCGTTCAGTGTTTTAGGCGTGAAAAGGTAACATACAGACAGACAGACAGAGTTACTTTGGAATTTATAATATTAAATATAGTATAGATAGCAAAGTGTGAACATGTTCTAAATAAATGTATGGCAAGCGATATTGTTGTGATTGTGCACGGTAATGAGTGTGCAATGATGCTAGTTGCATAATTGTAAGGAACTTGGTTTCTTTAAAATATTTGTATGCCAGTCCATGGCGAGACATGCAGATCATAACCATAATATTAAGACCATTATTGTACCATGTTTAAATGCAAATAAATATATTCTATTCTATTCTATGATATTATATTATAGCGTAGTCTGAAATGAGCTTAAAGAATAATGCTTGAAGATTACCCTACACAACGTTCTTGAAATCGTCTACTCTCAGAAATACACTCAATATAATATTGCATCCAATAGGATTTTCTCTACAAATCGCATTGCAATATTGGAATCACAAGCACCACTAATGTGTAATAATATAATATGCTAACTGCGAACGGAATACAAATTGCTAGCATGTGCGCCGATGCCTGCATTAGTTCTTCAGTAATACGTAGTTTGAGAAATGTAGCTCTCGCTGAAACTCCAATTACTGAGAAATTGAAAGGATTTAGTGTTATATAGAAGTGTTACATATGTACCGAATTTTGTGGCAACATTCATCAAAACTATTACTTCCTTTTAAGGGGGAGTAGTTTGACAGCAAAAAATCATATTTCACCCGCGCAACCCTTACCTACCCGTCTCATTAAACACGACGAAAACAAAACACAATGCCTGCCCGCCAGCAGAAACTTTTCGTCTGGCGTTTATAGAATTCGAATTTCAATCTTCTGTAGTTTATTTTGCTTATACGATACGCTAAGCTTGAATTCAGAACTATAGATCATGTTCATGTTTTGGAACTAGAAACTCAATGTTGACGTGAAAAAGTTCAAATTTAAATGTTACCAAATTTTATTTAGGACCTTGTACAATTTGTACCTAATGACGTCTTTGTGGAAAACTGTGCTACCAAGTAATAAATATAATGCTATATCGTGGATTTCTCTCTTTGGAGGACCGTGCAAAGTGATACCCAAGTAAAAAATAATATTCGTATAATGAATTTTGGACTGTATTGTGCAACGAATATGGCATGTGTCATGAAAACCTTTCCTGCGCCAAACGCGAACAATCCCCTTCGAAAACATTTGAAACACGTGAAAAAGAGGCCGAGTCCTGTACAAAAGAAATAAATGTAGGATTGTCGGCTTCACCACTAAAAGAATTGACATCTATTCATCTATGTAAATGGGTGCCAAAGTACCAAAGGGACTAATTATAACAAAGGCCCGAGGTACGCGCTCAGTACCGGCGCTGTGTTTTGGGCGCGCGCCCGGCGCGTTTTGGACGCTCGTCAAACGCAACAAGATTTCCACATTTTGTTGTAACTTTTGAACCGTGTTTCTTTTAAGTTTATTACTAATACGGAGAAAATGACAAGGAAAAATAGTGAAAAAGGAACTCGCGTCCAAGCGTTAAGGGCACGGTTAGGCTTCATTTACGGAGACGCGAGGAGTCGCGTGTGGCTTTGGGCGGCGCGGCTCGCACTGAATTCAAACATATGGCGTTGTATGAGTGCGTTTACGGAGACGCGATTTTACACGCATTTGTTTGAAATGGAGCGTTTTTGCAGCGGAGCCCGCGAATGGCATAGCCACGTCACACGCGGCGTTTCATCACGGCGGCGCACGTAGCAGCAATGCCCGCGGCATATTTTCTCCCAGTCTTATTTGTAAATCGCACAACGGAGATGCAAGTTGAGAGTGGCAAGTTGCGACATGTGCAGGCCTAACGGCGCCCGGCATGGGCGCTCGCTTAGACTGCAGCGCTTGATATAATTCGTTACATAGGAATTCATACAATTTTATTGAGCGCCCGAAACGCAGCGTACAAAATGCGCGTCTCGGGCGCTTGTTATAACTAGTCCCTTAGTAGAAAGTTTAGTATGGTGCCTCTTTGTAACTGTTGAAATTGTAGCTTTGAAAGCATGCCAAGTTGCATTATAACTTTAGGCCTCATTTACGGAGACGCGGGGCGTGGCGCGTCGCGTGCAGTGTGGCGTCAAGCGGCGCGTCTGACGTTTTTTCTGTTTACGGTGCGGCGGCGCGTGAAGCGGCAGTTATCATCCCACGCGTTAACATAAACATATGGCAATATACGTCTTGATTGTCGCGGTTTTTTTTGGGGTTATAATATATATTTTTGAAATGTGCTAATTAAAACCTTTCATTTGATACCCAACATGGTATGATTAAAAAATATTTTTTGTTGTTCATGATATGTCACCTAGAGGGTGCCATTTTCAATTTAATGTGTTTTCATATAGCCTATGACCAGCGGACGATCAAGAAACTTCCAACGATACCTCATTTGTCAAATTGTGATGAGTCTTTTAGAAGATAATATGTGGGAACAGACATAGATAAATACATAGAAACCGGTCAAAATTATAACCCTCCTTTTTGCTTCGCCGTAGTCAGGTAAAAACTAAAACCCAACTACGACAAAAAAGTCAACTAAAGAGATATAAACAAGACATCACGGACAGACAAATTAAAAATCCGGAGTCATACGGAATCTGTTCGAGTTCGTTCGTTATACCAATAACCGAAGAATAAAGGTATTATTCTAAACAAGTTTTATTTAGGGGCGGTCAGTCGCTCCAATTGTTCGTCTAAGGGTCACCTTACAAGAAGTTTGTCAAAAAAAGTGGGAGTAAATGAATTTGGATCCTGAGTATATCGCAATAAGATTTAATCTCCAGTGCGAACTTTCAAATGAACGTGGAATGGGCTCGTTGGCTATGTTGTAAATTTTCTCCGCAAGAAAATTCACCGCAATACAGAGCAATGGCGCTAGTTGTACCTACTTCTTTCTATACTCCGTGCTACTATACCAGTCAAAAATCTGTCAAATAAAATGTATGTCATCTTGAGTTTTCAAATATCAACATTGAATTTTATATGTTTATTTAGACTCGGTATTTATTTATTTATCAATGAATAACACTTGTAATATTCGTTTTGGAAGTGGTTTTAGTGTTTTTTTCATGTTTTCTATGTCTCAGTTTCTTTTGTGGAATGTGATAAATTACGAAAATATTATTTACGAAAATAAATAATATCTCAGCGCAGCTAAAAATTTGAGCGTAGTCCTCTCGTCTCAACAGAGCGACGCCGACTGATTTGTGAAACAAAAATATGCTTGAAGTTCCCGTAATGTGCGACGGAAGATGGCTTCTTCCACGAACTAAGAACGTCGTAAGTCCTACAAGCTTTGATTCGTAATAAAACCAAAAATAAAAGGAATAAAAAAAAAAGCCTACACAATTTTTTTTGCCTTGTTTTAATACATATAATCATCTAATTTTTATTATAATAGGCATTAGCATTTTAAGTACAAATCGAAAATACGTGAAAATTAGAGGTAACTTCGTGATATTTTTTTATCGAGAAAATTTTAATATTTTGTGTTTCTGTTCCACAAAAAGTTTGGAAATATCATGTAGTTACTCATACTATTTATTTATTTTACACCTAAGTCTTATCAATTTCATAAAAAATCAAATTGAAGACAGGCAATTTTGCTTCCTACCGGCCCTTAAATCGACAGCAGGGGGCCAGCATAAAATAAAATTAGGTACTTGAGCCCACCACCTCTTATAGTATTACTAGCTCGTAGCTAGCCGCCCCACGGTTTCACCCCCGTAAGTCTCAATCCCGTAAGAAAATCGGGATAAAAAGTAACCTATGTCCTTTTCCAGGTCATGGTTTACCCATGAGCCAAATTCCATTCAAATCCGTTCAGCCGTTTTATCGTGAAATCGCAACAAACAAACAAACTCACGTTAGCATTTATAATATTAGTTAGGATAAGTAAGTATGGATTATTGCTTGGGCCCATGAACTCATGAAGTCTATCGAGGCATCACTGGCGTTCTTCAGCTCGTCAAAAGCACATAAAACCAACTTAAAGTTATAAAACTAAAACCGGAGTCACACTTAATCTGTTCGATTTATGCCCTACAAACGTGTGACCCCGGATTTTTAATAGTCTGTCTGCGATGTCTTATTTACATCGTTTTAGTTGACTTTTTTGTCCTAGTTGGGTTATAGTTTTATAACTTTCATTATTTTTATTTTTTTTATTTTAATTAAGCCCTTTCATTTGATACCATAGAGGCACCATTAAAAAAAAATAGTTCATGACTTTTTGTCCCCTTTTTGTCGCCATATTCAATTTAATGCCAGTACAAATAGACTATAACCAGCGGACGATCAAGACCCTTCCAACAATACCTCATTTGTCAAATTATGATGTAGTAGTTTAGAAGTTATGAGGGGGGGACACATTAACATACATACCTACATACATCCCGGTCAAAATCATAACCCTCCTTTTTGCTTCGCCGTAGTCGGGTACAAGTAGTTAATCATAATGCATTCTGTCTTGTTCCCTACATTATTGGCTGTAAGCCAACTTTCTGTCTGGAACGCTATTCCGGACTGGTTTTGTTGGAAACGGCACCGGAATCATGCTGGGATTTTTATCGTACCGCTTATACACTGCCAAAAATACTACCCCTGACGTGCCAATGCTTCGTCAATGCTTCGTTGGACAACTGTTTCTATTCAGTTACCGAATTTTTAAATTATAAATTACATTACATTTTTTTTTATCAATACTTTTTGTGTGTATATTGACTTTTTAGTTTATAAGCATTTGACATTATTTAAGTACTTAATTAGTAAATTTTGACATTTAATTCATAAATAATAATAATAAATAAATTGGCATTGACATAACGGTCCCGCATGACGGGAACCTCGTGAAGGCCAAGAAAGATAAACAAATCAAGTATCTTGACTTGGCTCACGAGGTTGTCGACATGTGGGATGTGGACTCTGCGGTCATTGTGCCGATAGTCGTATCAGCCAATGGCTTAATTGCCAAGAGCCTCGACCAACACCTAAGCTCTCATTGGGCAGCTGGATTAAGGGCTTGATTCAGAAAGCTGTACTCCTGGACACGGCTCGCATTGTTAGGAGGTTCCTCTCTCTGGAGCCCTGACCGCCGGTAGCTTGGACCCTGTTCCCGATACCGGTGGGCTACTATTTTTTATATTTTTATATGTTTTATATATTTTTTATTCTAATATTTAAAAATATAATTCATATGTGTGAAAAATGAAATAAAGACAATAAATTAAAAAATGAAACTGATATTGTTAAAAAAAAAAACTATTTTAATTTCAAACTAATTAATTATATGTGGATATTAATTGTACTTTAATTTCTACAGCTTTCTGAAAATAAATCAAAGATATATCTAATCAATAAAGCTTATTATAAAGTTAATGATTATTTAAATGACAAATGTAATTAATTTTTCTTTTTATATGTGTGGCTTAGGTACTAATAGAATTATATAAGTAATTAATAAATTTCATAAATAATCTAATATTAATATTCTTTAAATTAACAAATAATGTACTAATTAATTATAAAAGATATTTGCACACCTGTTTAGGTAGAATATGGTTAAAGAACTTTGTTGTATGTATCACCTCATGTACCCATATTCAATAAATGATGATTTGATTTGATTTGATTCGCTTCCTGTGTGGTGCAAGCTTATTTAAAATAAAAAGTAACACCTACATCATTTGTTGTGGAAAAACGGAACTCAAAAGAAAAACGGATGCCTTAAAGGATCACTCCGTTGTCCGTTTGTCTGTCAGTCTGTCAAGACCCTTTTTCTCAGAAACGCGTGGAGGTGTCAAGTTGAAATTATTAACAAACTAGCTGTTGCCTGCGCTTTCGTCTGCGATCAATGATGAAAAGTAACATATGTCCTTCTCCAGGTCAGGTCTAACCATGTGCCAAATTTCATCGAAATCCGTTCAGTCGTTTTAGCGTGAAAGAGTAACAAACAAACAATTTCACATATATAATATTAGTTAGGATTCTCTAAGGGCTTGTACACAAAATTTCGTTGTGACGTCGCATCGCAAAAATCAGCGACGGTACCCTTAGATTTTCTTAAGAAAGCTTCTGCGTTGCGAATTCACATCGCGCCGATTCGCAGTTTTGTACAACCCCTGAGCTCTTGTAAAAACCGCATCAAAATCCGTTGCGTAGTTTTAAAGAACAACGCGGTCACACTGACACGATGAGTTACTTTAATTTATGTTATGTACCTATATTATTTTATTATATTATAGATAAGAACTGCACATAATAGCTTCATAGACCACAGATATCCATAAGATGACGCAAAAACTCTCCATGTCTTTCCCTCTCTCTAGAGCACATTGCAACATTATACATTACACGTCTCTTTGTTAACCATGGTTACAATCAATATTTCCATTATCCTTCAGAAACCCAATAATGCCTTATAATATACCGTAACACGAGCACTCGAAGCCTTCAGATCAAGCCTTTGTTTAATAATAGAAATATGTATGTATAGGTACTAGCTATAGGTCTGAAGGTACGTCAGTTGCCATAGGCTACATCAAGGGAAGGAATTTCGGAGGTGCGTGGGATGAGGGTCGTCACGACAACCTGGTAATAGAGAGAGCCAGTTCGTGATTAGATAATAATAAAGTATTTTTACCCGACTGCCCCAGTAGGAGGGTAATGTTTTTCGAGAGTGTGTCTGTTTGTATGTATGTCTATTTCTTTGGCACGCTCTGTAGCCTAAACGGCTTGATGGATTTTAACATACGAGGTGTCGTTAGTCATTTCGTCTAGTTAAATAAAACACATTAAAACTAGTATTTTTTTAATTTATTTGTTTGAAACGCCGTTGTAAAGTTAAACAGAGATCAAAGTTTTTTTGACATCTTAGATGAGAACATCGAGTTTAAATACGGTGAAAAATTTTTCTTATCAATCTTGACACATGACACATTATATTATTCATTATATTTCGCCTAAAATAATAATTCAAATATCAAATGGTTCAAAGAGCATAAATTATTATTTATTATTCGCTTTATATCTCAGGCTTAGTGCTGACAGACATAAATAAATAAAATAAATGTTTCATACAAAATATTGTGGCGACGCGCGATGCATTGTGGATGACATTAATCGTACCTATATTTTTTATCATATTTCATCCAATATGACAGTGAGTCCCTCTGGTACTTTATTTACTATATAATTGTTCTGGTACAAATCAGTAATGTATGTACAATATTTATCTAATAACACAGTAGTTATGCAAATGCCAATTTTAAGAATACGCAACAATATTGAATACCTTTCTTAAAGATTGAGAAGAAACCTACTGAACAATATTAATAAACTACCTAATTAACGGCATTGATTGAATACAATCAATGCCGTTAATTAGGTAGCAGCACTGAGTCGTCCGGTACACTTGTCAAAAGTGTCAAAGCGCCTATATTTTATTTAGTCGTGACTGAATGATAAACGAAAGAATGAAACAAAGGTTGAATGTCATCTTAAATGTATTTCATATTCATTGTCAAAATTAAAGACTTCTCGTCAAAGTGGCGCCAAGTGGTGACGTAAATTTTCATGAAAATCCTATTTAGCCATACCTAGGTTCGTTTGCTAGAAAGATGATATAAAAACATCCCAAGCCCAAACAAAACCTCAATTCAAGAGAAACCACAATAAAACCTAGTTTAGCATAAAATGTGCACGTCAGTTGCAGGTCAGATCGCAACTCCTTTTCTTTGACGTTAGATTTGTCTGCCTCTCTGATAGCAGCTGTAAAATTTCATAATAGAAATTCAGGGGAATATTAAATCTAATATAGAAATATTCAGTCAGTATACAAACTGAATATTTTTACTGTCAGTGCCTACCTATCACGTGTTATGGAACCAAGTGCTACGAGAAACCTCCACGTATCAACTCTGTATTTGAATATTAATCACACGGTTAATTAATAATCCATTGTCGAAGCGAGCAGGTGGTTAAGTGATATCAGTTATAGTTAGTATAAAGTGTAGGTATATTGTTGGTACCTATTTTTTTTTTTTTTTAAGTAACAACGTATACTCGTATGAGGATTTTTATTTAAACTACAAGAATGTTTTTTTTGTTCTCATACAGTGATAAGCTTTTAGTACCGACCTAAGCCTTGAAAATATCTATCTACTAACGTGGGTATCGTAGTACCTATCTAAATGTCACTTTTGTCATACTTTTTTCGAAAAAATAAAATTAGGCACATCAAAATTATAATTATAATGTCCAGATTTCTAGACCCGCATTAAATTCCAAAGTAATCTTCTGTCATTTATACTCCGACACGCCCTAGATAAGAAAATTAATACAGGGTGTTAGGGTAAACACCGTTATCATTGAAACCAGTAGTTTGGTGTCATTTATAGAACGTCAATGGAAAATTACAACATTTTTTTAAACTATTTTTTTTACTACTTTTACCACAAAAGACGCAAGTTCGTTGCTCTATGCGCTAGGACAACAAACTTACGCCTCAACATGGGCGGGGGGTGCGGGACGTGACCTGACCGGCCGCGAGCGCGACCCTTCCCTCAGTTAGTCAGTTATTTTGCTAGCGAGCACGGTGTCGGATAGAAACTTTTTAAAAACTTTTAATGAAAATAACGTATTTTTTTGTTGTTACTCGGTCATTTGTTATTATATTTAAGTCAACTACCCATGGTTTGAGTGAAAACGATGTTTACCCTGACAACCTGTATAAATTGTGAATAAATCTGACCACTCGGACTTTAAAAAAGCTTAACTTGACGCAGCCCGATGCCAGCTCACATTATTAAGTACCTACAGACTGTCATCGGACTTGGTGCAGCTAAGTCGAGAGCTCCTCCCTAGGAACCATCTCAAATACGCTGCTTTGCTAAGCATAGGTATTCGAATTTATATGTAGATACTTGTTAAGTTTATCTTGGAAATCCCTGACATCGGTGAAGGAAAACATCGAGAGGAATCCTGGACTTATAATTAATAGGTCATCATCCTAGCCTTTTCCCAACTATGTTGGGGTCGGTTTCCAGTCTAACCGGATACAGCTGAATACCAGTATTTACATAGAGCGACTGCCTATCTGGCCTCCACAACCCAGTAACTGGGTAATACGATACACCTGGGCAAGACTGGTTGTCAGACTAGTTGTTGAGTGTTGCGGCTGTTATAACTTAGCCACGAGCTCCTCCTTATTATTAATAGGTATAAGTCTGAACTAGAAAATCCGCCTTGAGAAACCGTGGTCATCAATGCTCGTGTCTTCTCTGTAGAAGAGGCCTTTGCCTTAGAGTATGACAATAATAGACTGGTATTATTATTATAAATCACAAGGCAAGGTAAAAAGATAATGCAGTCAACAAAACCATTCTAGCAAAGCTTACTTACGAGGTGGTTAGATGCGTCGTAATGACAGTCGTGAAGACCCGGTGGCGGCATCCACATCGCCACATGTGAACTGCGCATCTTACTGACGTTACGCAAAATCCTGCATCGCGCAAGCAGGGTGTACCGTGCGACCAGCATATACAGTATGCAAGGGTAAACACCGTTGTCACTCAAATCATGGGTAGTTGACTTAAATATAAAAATAAATGACCCAGTAACAACAAAACAAAAAGTTTTTAAAATCTTTTATTTTCATTAAAAGATTTTAAAAAGTAAATATCCATCACTGTCCTGATACTCATGGATACGGCCTCGAGAGAGCTGCAAAACAGCTGACGGCCGGTCAGGTAACTCCCCGCGCGCCCCGCCCGCCCCCGCCAACCGCCGCCCGCCTTGTTGAGACGCAAGTTCGTTCGTTGCCCTTGCGTATAGGGTGAAATATTCTTGTGGAAAAATGTAGATTTTCTTTTAAAAAAAAGTTGTTTTTTTCCATTGATTTTACGTTCTTTAAATTAACCCAAACCACTGGTTTCAAGGATAACGGTGTTTACACTAACACTCTGTATATAACGTCCCAAAATCAATCGTCGGGCAGTAGCCCACCTGCCACAAAATCCGTCTGGTCGGAGGAGCCTCCCTTTTCTATGGATGATGAGAACTTTACACCCTGTCCCTCATACCTCCATATTTTACCTTTACCCTTTTAAATTACCCCAGATAAGTATAACATAATTATATTTATTTATTTTATTAGGTTCACCAACAGTTATCAATTACATTGATACAAACAAAAAATACATAAAAAAAAAAAATGTGCAATCAGTGCATCAGTTACCTATAGTTATACTCTTACACAATTACTTTTCTTTATGACTTACCAAACTAATTAATACAGTTTTTCAAAGCTTCGCTATATCTCATGAGATTCCACTTATTAAGACTTTCGTCCGTCAAAAGGTCACATAGTCCATCCATAATTCATAAGTCTTCAGAACAGATTAGACTTAAGTAATGGTCCCAAAGAGCCCAAGTATTAAGAAAAATTGTCTCATAAAATAAGTAATTTTCTTAATATTTTTATGTGCCTACACTTAATTTTTTAGGTGCGTCCTTCATTTAGCGTGAGAGTCAGAACTTTACCAGAGTATGTTTCATGTTTGACCGTTTTAAAGAGTTAGTCCCATCTGCAATCTTTTCCAATGACAAAGTTGAAGACAGAAAAGAAATATATGAAAATTCAAAATCTTTCATGCACTTGTGCGGAAAAATAAAACCCTGAAAACGCCCATCCACCACCACCACCGTCCACTTTACCTTAATCGAGTACTTCGTCAACTCGTCCTACATGCCTACGGCCCATTTAGGACGTTTTTTTGATTTTCTTCTAGATGGTCTCCTTCTAGAAGTTTCCTAAATGGGCCGTAGGCATGTAGGACGAGTTGACGAATTACGCCCTTAATCGAAATCGAACAAGATAAGGAATCTAAAAAGATCGAAAATTTAAAAACAGAGTTTGTACAGATGAATGGCCACGCTCAAAGCTGTTCACAATCTTGTACAGGTTCTAATTTCTTAGCAGACAAATGAGCATCCAGTTTCTGTATTCCATGTAATCGCAACATTGTCGTCGTAGATAATGCGATGTGTGCCAATGTTGTGATACATAATAAACCGTTTGCTTAGCTTCCGATCAATATTGTCGACGGAATTACGGGAAAATCTCATGTTATGGGTGTAACACTATACCTGTTTGTATTTGTGGAAGTATGATAATGTTATCTCGTTCAAGGATATGTTTGCGGTATCTATTTAGGAGCATTCTTGAAGTTTTGTTTGAATTGGTCCATAATTTCTGGTAAGAGTTTGTCAAATAGATTTTATAAAAATCCAAATGGGGTTGGTTATGTATGTTCATGATAAGACTGTTACTGAAGTGTTCGTTCTACGTACCGAAACTAAGTCCAAGATTAATACAGTAAGCATTTTTTTTTTGGTTCGGTGATTTAATAACAAAAGGCATTCGCTAAACAACCATCACTTTGCTGTATGGTCAAACTTTTAAGTTAACGTACTAGCTGCTGCCCGAGGCTTCACGCGCGTGGGGGACCACGCGCGTGAAGCATATTTATGCATTGCATGCGTAAGTACTTGCATATTTATGCATTTAGTAAAAAGTTTTTATTTTGACATTACAGACAGACAATTCAATTTTCACCTCACAAGCTCGGAAAGAGTCTGTTTCTCATTCGAAATCTGAGTGCAAAAGTGCACTGTTTGGCGCAGCCGTGAGGCGCACCATACTTTTTTTATGTTCTTTGTTTTTTCTATAAATATTGTGTGCCTTGCCTTACCTGGGTCAAATAAATTTATTTTCTTTCTTCTTTCTTTCTTTCTTTCATTTTATCCGCTAGCGTGCAAAGAGTTTTTAAAAGTCGAATCTTCCTATTCAATAATTTTCTATACCGCCGAGTCCACTGATAATGCATGAATACTTATTTCATGTCAGTGCGCCAACCTCATTATTACAAGCACTTCCTGGCATCTGATTGAGCTGAAACTTGGCATACGTAAGCAACTACCGAGACATTTTGAAAAAATGATACCATGGAGCTGGTCTGATGATGGAGCCGGAAGTTGGGCATAGGAACTCCTCAATCAAACAAGATAGCACCATCGTGTTTGGACTCATTGGTCATGTATTAACAGGTGCTTTGACACTAGGTGGTGTTCAGGGTCTGATGATGGAGTCGGAAGGTGGTCGTGGGAAAACCTCAATCAAACAAGATAGCACCATCGTGTTTGGACTCATTGGTCATGTATTAACAAGTGCTTTGACACTAGGTGGTGTTCAGGGTCTGATGATGCAGCCAGAAGGTGGCCATGGGAACTCCTCAATCAAAGAAGATAACACCATCGTGTTTGGACTCATTGGAGATGTATTAACAAGTGCTTTGACACTAGGTGGTGTTCAGGGCCTGATGATAGAGCCGGAAGGTGGCCATGGGAAAATCTAATTCATTAATTTGTGAGGGTGATAGAACACATATTTAAACAAATCCTAATGCGAAAAAGTAGAAAATAAAATTTAAGTAAAAATCTTTTTAAAAACAAGCTTTTAATGAACTAAAAAGTACTAAATAAAACTAACGTAAACAATAGAACTTTAATATTTTCTTAAAAGCTTGAGGCTTAAATGTCCTTCTTACACTAAACTTGAAGATAAGCTTTTGAAGTGAAAACTTCTTTAAGACTTTCAAGGTGGAGACTACAATACGACAAATAATAAAACTCCGTATATATAATCTCGGTCTACATACAAAAAATTAATCAAAAATATCCAATAGTTTAGTTACGATAGCAAGTCAAAGATTGGCAAGCCCCATAGCCGGCCCATCACTACTATAGTTTGTTTGAAAAAATGACTTTTTTAATTTCGATGTTAGGATTTATTTGATAGGTTCCAAAATACTCTTATGCATTAGTATTGCCAGTGTTTAAATTTATTGTTGTATTGTCGTCTCCACATTGTATGATTTTCTTCTGTTTATTCAATTCGCTTTCCATCATTTTGGTTTGTTTAGCAGTGGAAGAGTTAGTGCAAGCGGTAAATAATGCCGAATTGAGCTTTCTTCCGGAAAATTGCGCAAAAAGTGCAAAAAAGCGTACCTACAGTATTTGTTCAATCCACGGCATTTTCCTCGCTGTAGTGAGGTGAAAAGTTGTGTGTTTCGCTCGGCAGCAAAGTTATTCTGCGTCTCGTATCTTTGAAACCTTCGCATCGCTCAGGATTCTATAAGAATCCTTCGTTTGCTCAAGTTTCAATACAAGTACTCGCGCCAAATAAATAACTATTATTTATTTGTATGCATGCATTAATAGATGACCCTTTGTTTATGGTATTATACATTTTACTCACATCACTACATCCTCTCACCAAAACATTCATAACCCGACCTAACATCAAAGCCTACTTTACATTCTACGCACATATAACGTTCCAATCCTGAATAATCTCGTGTGCAAAGCAGAACGGAAGAAACACAATCAGGGCCACCTAATTTAACGTGTTCTAATGCCATGAATATTCGACCCTTGAATAAGTAGGATAGCAAACGAAAATATTCAAATACATGGGGGCTGAAACCACAGGAATCTTGATTAGGTGAAGTAGTGATGAAATTATTTTAAATTGACAGGTGCAGGCTAGCTGAAATACTTGAAATAACAATTCTTGCTAAGGCAAAACCTTCAGGGTAACCCTCGAAATTCAAATTTACTAACAGTTATGTATATGAACTTATGGAGTTGTATTGCTGATTCTAATGATTATAATTCTGTAAATTCATATTTGTTACGGCCGCGAATCATATTTTAATCAACATACAACCTGACACTGACCTGAAAATTGCAAAAAAACGTAGGAAAATTTGAATTTCGCGGGCTACCTTATCGCATCTTCATTAACATTAAGACCTTTTCAAATAATAAGCATACTCTA
The DNA here is from genome assembly GCA_947363905.1 of Lithophane semibrunnea. Lineage (NCBI taxonomy): Eukaryota > Metazoa > Arthropoda > Insecta > Lepidoptera > Noctuidae > Lithophane > Lithophane semibrunnea. Next base: position 8,153,721 of record OX376201.1, on the reverse strand, counting down.
TATTACCGACATTCTAAGGCCTTTGTCACCTGAAAATAAATGGTATTATAATTTTATTATTATTAATACTATTATTCAGCTGCATCTGGTTAGACTGCAAGCCGACCCAACATAGTTAGAAAAAGGCTAGGCAGTGATGATGATGATAATTGACCTGCCCTTGCTTCCAATGGTTTTTACGACTTGACCAAACATCAATATTTCTTCAATTAAGTAAATTCAATAAATCTTTATATGCATAAAGCTTCCGGAATAAATTCTCTAAATGATGGTGAAAACCGCATCAACATCTGTTGCGTAGTTTAGATGAACAATGCGATCACAACTTTCTACGGGTCACAAAGATAGACACATTTAACCACCACGGTCTCTGGGCTTTGATAGATATCATTGAGGAGGCAGTGAATGATATCGTGACAGCTAACAGAGGAAAAAGAAAGAGGGAGAAAGGAATAGGGAAAAATTTTGCTCTGACCCCAAGTAATATGAGACAAGTGCAGGCAGAAGAAGCAGAGAAGATCTTCTTTCATCTTCTTAACTTCCACTTTCCTTTTTCGCTACTTACGACAGAATATGGTTGGAAAATTACTATCATGAAACGTATGTTCACACATTATTTTCGGAATAGTGCTCTTTTTTATCCAACACTTGACGTAGATATAGGTAGTCGACCTGGGAATTGCCAGGTTTTTTTAAATAACGTTCACTATGTGGCAGCACTGAGACGTCAGGTCCGGGCATCTGTCAAGTGTCGCAGCTATATTTTCTTTAGTCGTTACTGAATGATGGACGAATGATGAACGTCATCAATTTCGTATTAATTGTCGAAATAGAAGACCTCTTATCAAAGTGGTGCCAACTGGTGGTGTGTATATTCATGAAAACCCTCATTCCTAGTAAATTTAAACTTCATTATGGTTGGAAAAATCTAGCAGTCACACACGCCGTAACGTTACGGTTCGAACCTAACCAGGAAGGCAATTCTCGCGCATGTCGCATGCGTTATTGTCGTGCGACTCGTACTTTTCACTCGTAAAAATCTACTTTTCACTCGTAAAAATCAAGTCAAGCTATTCTCGCCTTGTCGGTTCGAGCATTTCTCGCAGGAAGGCCACGCGACATGTCTTAGTTTACATGCGACATGCAAAGAGTGGTCAGCAGTCGATATGTCGTCGGCGATCGTACAAACGTCAAATATCATTCATTATTGTGTCAATTGAAGTGAAAGAACATATGAAAATATTTTAGTAAGCAAATTATTTCTAGAAGCAAAAATGAGTGACGAATTTTTAGTTCAATTCATCCAAAACATCGTAGAAGATGCTGCAAATGCCACAATGGAGCCACCACGTCGACAACGTTCTGATATTCTGGATACTGTGGACCCTGTGGACCCATTTGACCTTAGCGAGGCAGTATTTAAAAAGCATTTCAGATTAAATAAAAATCTAGCAGAAATGCTTATAACAATGATACAACCGGTGATAGAATGCAGAACAAATCTAGACGTTACAACAAAGGCTAGTATAATGTTGGCTGAGCTTCCTTTCAATAAAATAGAATATCGTTGTAACACAGTGGTTTAATAAAATTCTTTACATTTTATAAATATAAAAATAACTTCATCTGAAAATACAGGATGACAGAACAGAACATAACAGTTGCTAGGCAACAACTAAAAAGAAGACTACTCCTAGAACATAGTGCATTATAACCTTCATGGTACAACACCCCCACTTAATCCACTATGCTGTCCCTTTGTCATCATATCTGCAGGCATAAGGGCAGTCTCACAATATTCAATACAAATTACCCTTTGCTCTGCTAATTCCCTAACGAAATGATATCTTATATTTATATGTTTGGAACGTTTTCCAATAGCAGGAGTACAAAACTAGCTTACTGGCACTTTGACTATCACTAAAAATAGTAACTGAAGTGTTAGACCGGCCAGTCAGTTCAGAATATAAACCATTGACTGATATCACTTCCTTAGCGACCTCACAGATTGCGATGTCCTCAGCTTCAGCAGTACTTAACGCAACACAACGCTGTTTTAAAGACTGCCAAGACACCGCAGCACCACCGAAAACTAGGGTATAACCAGAGAAAGATTTCCCATCAGGCCCATTTCCCCAATCTGCATCTGCATACGCGACCAAAGGCTTATTAGATTTTTTGTAACACAACGATAGTTCCAACATTCCATATTTCTCTAAGATTTTTGAGACAAGTGAATTTCACTTAAACTCTTCCTCTCGATCCGGACTCCAAGACATTCTCTTGCCTCACCCAAATCCTTTATTTTGAAGGATTTTCCAATCTGATGTATCACCATCCTAGCTTCTACAGTTTTATTTGTGAATATATAAAACTCATCCACGTTCAGAGCTATGACAGTGAAAATTTCTTCATGATTCTTAGTGTAGACACACTGGTCATATTTAGACCGAGAAAACCCCATCTTTAATATAAGCTCATGAATCTTTTGGTTCCAACACCTGGCAGCTTGTTTGAGGCCATAAATGGCTTTCTTTAATTTTTGCGAATAACCCTTAGCAACCAGCCTGGCCTTGTAGCGCTGGTTGCTGCCATCAGCTCCAATCTTCAACTTGAAAACCCATTTCGTTTTGATAACATTAGCGTCTAATGGTCGATCAACTAATTCCTAGGTTCCATTCACCTTCAAGGAATTGAACTCATCCTTCATCGCTTCTACCCAAAACTTCTTGTCAGAACGCTCCATAGCATCTTTAACTGAAATAGGGTCAGGATCATCTGACACATGGAAATTATATACCATGTCTTTCTCCCGCTTCGGAACCCTATTTCGAGCAGGGTAACGTCTCGAACCTTGCAAATCTTCTGCCACAGGACGCTCTAAGTCGACAGAAGCTGAACTTTGCAAATCCTCCGTCATAGCATTCTCTATGTCGACAGAGTCGTAAAAATTCTCTCCAGAATCCGATCTCGTCAGTGAACTAGCCCTCGCTGTACTAGATGCACTTCTAGATTCTTCTTCATCCAGATCCGAACTAGCCACCGGAACCCCCACTGCAACAGGACCAGCAATCCTTGGAACCTCTGGTTGAGTAGTGGAACGACTAACTTCAGGAATGTCATACTGTAAATCTATGACCACAACATCCTTATTAGAAACAGAAACAGCAGCTTCTTGTTTCTCTTCAATAGTCACGGGAACATTTTCCATAAATGTAGCATCTCGAGCGATGATAATCCTCGTTGGATCATCCTCCAAATTAATGAATCGGTACGCCTTCGAATTGTTCGAATACCCAGTCATTATCATTTGAACCGTCTTTGGATCAAACTTCTTACGACTATGATCCTTTACCAGAACCTGAGCTCTACATCCGAATATTTTCAGATTCGATAGATCGACTCTTTCTCCTGTAAAAACCTCCTCTGGAATTATCCTTGAGGGCCATTGTTGGAGATCGGTTCTTCAAGTAAACGGCACAACCAACAGCTTCTCCCCAGAATCTCTTGTCTAAACCAGCCTCATGCACCATACATCTAGCCTTCTCAGTTATTGTGCGTATTGTTCGTTCCGCCACTCCATTCTGTTGAGGAGTGTAAGGTACTGATCTCTGGTGTTGGATCCCATGTTTCTTCAGGAAACCTTGAAATTCTCCGTTGGTATACTCAGTGCCATTATCGCTACGAAATTTCTTTATCCTCTTTCCCGTCTGATTTTCAACTAGTGCCTTGAATTCCATGAATTTAGCGAAAACTTCGGTCTTGGATTTCAACAAATAGCCAAATGTTTTTCGGCTGAAGTCATCCACAAAAATCAGGTAATACCTATTACCACCCCAGGATTCTACCTCCATAGGGCCCGCTAAATCCGAATGCACGAGTTCAAGAAAGTCTTTTGCTCTCTTGCTTTTACCTTTAGGAAACATTTTGACGCACTCCTTCCCTTTACAGCACCCTTCACATGGTTCCGTGCTCACCTCTTTAAAAGTCAGACCATCTGCCAAACTTTTCAGCTTCACCATCAGAGCTCCACTCAGGTGACCTAGTCTTCTGTGCCACAAATCAAAACAGGCACGAGAAGAATCTTCTGGAGGACACGTCAGAACCATCGCTGCTTCTTTATCTAAAACATATAAACCTTGTTTTAGTGGTGTCAATACTGGCTTTCCGATTACTTTTACTTTGTAATCCTTTTGGTAAACCTTACAAGAAGTCTCATCAAAAACAACAGTGCAACCCTTAGTACACATTTTACTTACCGACAGCAAGTTTGTCGTCAAACCTGGAAGCATAAGTACATCCTCAAACCTTACAGAGCGCCCCATGACATACACATCCCCTTGTTCACTCGACACAATTTTATCATTATTCGCGGTCGTCACTAGCTTAGAACAAATGTACTGTCTATCTTCAAGAATGTGCACATCAGACGTCATGTGTGATGTAGCTCCGGAATCTATGACCCAATGGCCCTCACCAACCGTCATAGATAGAGCGGCCATTAGACCCGAGGTCTCCTTACTGTTTTTCTTCTTATTGAAAGATGTGTATTTATTGTCTTCAGACTTGTCTCCCGTCTTACGATGTTGGCACTGCCACTTATAATGCCCTTTCGGTTTACACAAATGGCATATTACACCCTTTTTGGACTTTGACATCAGTGCCGTTGCTGTGTCATCTTCAGCTGTGTTCGTTGTGCTGCTTATCCTGAAGCTTAGCCAACATAATAATCCCAACAAATTCATCATCTAGACCTGCCTTTATGCTAAGTAAGGACTGGCTGGTCGCCTGGATGTCATTGAGATATTCCTCCATTGATGAAAACATTGTCAATTTGACGTTGAATAACTTCCGCAACAGATATAGCCGTCGCAGCAATCCACCGTCAGCATATGATTTTTGCAACGCTTGCCAAGTATCTCTCGCTGTCTTGAGATGCATGATCATGGGATAAATGTTTTCCTTGCACATAAGGCAGATCTTACTCCTAGCTTTGGCATCCTTCCTTTTAGCCTCCACCGAGTCTGCCACGAACTTCTCATTTACACACTCCCAAAGATCGAGATCGGTCAGGAACATTTCCATAGCAAAAGCCCACGTACCATAATTAGCTTGGCCTACCAATCTCTCGACACTTTTTATAACAGCTTGTTCCATATTTGAAATTGAGATCAGATACTTTTCGGCTCAGATATTACACCACACCACGCCTGGGCCCATAACCTGTTGGCTGAGCTTCCTTTCAATAAAATAGAATATCGTTGTAACACAGTGGTTTAATAAAGTTCTTTACATTTTATAAATATAAAAATAACTTCATCTGAAAATACAGGATGACAGAATAGAACATAACAGTTGCTAGGCAACAACTAAAAAGAAGACTACTCCTAGAACATAGTGCATTATAACCTTCATGGTACAACATATAAAATCTTATAAAATATGGTTTTACGGTAAGCCTACTAACATTATCTCTTCTTTCCTGACTCAGCTGGTACAACAAGAATAAAAGAAAGGTCGAGTACGAAAACTAACTTTTCTTTTATTTTTGTTTCCTATGCTTGTGTGTTTGCATATAAATAGTTCATCATCTGCCTAGTCTTTTCCTAAGTTGGGGTCGAACCAGATGCCGCCGAATACCAGTATTTTACATGGAGTGACCGCCCATCTGTACTCCACAACCCAGTTACACGTACTACGGTACCTTTTGGGAAACCTGGTCCCAGGTCCCAGACTATAAATTGTACAAATAGGTATATACATTTAATGAATAATTGTGTTATTGCAGGTGCCTTACATTTTTTGGTACGGGAAGCTACCACAGGGTAGAAGGAAGGGGGGGGGGGGAAGCCCACAGGAGTTGCTTAGCAGGAGTAATAAATGATAATAGTATCTACTGATCAAGAACATTTTTTAAATAAGAAGAATTCCTTTTTTATGACTTTGAATATTGAGATCGGAAGTGGGTGCCTTTTGACAATGATATTTAAAAGCTGAATTAAGCAAATGCTTTGGACGCAAGTGTTACAGTTTTGTTATGAAATAAAACATCTTTTTAGTTTTCAATATTGATTTATTGATTTACTTAATTTTCAATGTCTTCTTTTACTAAAATATTGTCAGGAAACTGAGCTATCTATATAAAAGCCCATTCAGGTTGACATCAGGTAAGGGACGAGAGCGCCTGCCTTTTCTTCTTGTGATGGAAATGCCACAACACACCGAAAAAAACGGATTGATGACCCAGCTGACGCTCACCAATGTTGTTGTTTCTGTTATTCAATTCTATCTGTATGTAAAAGGTTGATGCATGTTTGGCAAATGCGATCTCCATCTGTTATCTAAAAACAAAGTAGGTAATATGTTAGGAAAGGAAAGATGTTACGCATCAAGAAAACCTAATAATGTAAGTTAGAATACACATGTCATTAACTTCTGAGCAGTCCATTCTTCAATTATTGAGACTATCTGAGGGAATATTCATATGGCTGATTAGCACGTATTGCTATGTTGCAATTCATGCAGAGAGCCATTACTGTAACAATAATCTGAGAATAGAAATGGAAGTTAATGATTGCAGACTGTAAGAGGACTTAAAAAGAGGCAAATGCTGTGCAAATAAAATAAAAGCTAAATAGGAATACTGAATAGCACTTACATTCGAGGTTTTAAATCTGAAAATCGAAATCCTATTCGCGTGCAATATCAAATAACCGTTAAGAAAAGTTGTTATCAGGTTTAAAGGTTCATAAGCTATCAGTGTCCTAATCATGTGCAAAGTAGAATAATCCGTTATGTATGAACGAGCCAAGTCTTTAAAATCAGGAAATTCAAAGAAAGCAAAGCCCCAATAATAAAATACGATAACACTGGTTAACAGAACGGAGCGAAACCACAGAGTACATTTTTAGTTCAGACGGCCTGTCAGTCAACACTCGTATTTGACAGAAGAATAGAATCATCTGTCAATTAAGACATTGTCAAAGTGTGTGGGAGGTTTTATTTGGGCTGCCATCAACAAAGAAAATATATGTACTAACATTAAATAGTTTATAATTTTTCTCTTAAATGGACGGTCTAAAAATATTATTTTCAATAGTTCCATATTTTTGTCGCTTTTATTTAGGTGTAGTTTGGTGCGGGTTAGATTTTTCTCCTTATAAAAAACCAACGTCCCTACAAAAAGCGGACATCTCCTTTACCCCACAATTTGTGAAAAAACTGCACAATTTGTGAAAAATTTACTTCACAATTTGTGAAAGTGGAAAACAAGATAAAGTCTGAAAGTGACTGATAAATCGATTATCATCGGCTGCTATCTAATTGCGTAACACATTTTCTTCAATGAATATGACTAATCTGTTTCATTTTGACACTTCAACAACATTCATTGCGTTATTCACGTTGTTACGCAATTTTTTTTCGAACTTCTGTAGCAATGGATTAGCAATCTGTTTCAAAATGATTCAGATTGTGTATTACGCAATTGGGCTGATGCTGAACTCAAATAAATTGCGATTTGGGCAGGAGGTTGACGATAGATGATGATGATGTGATTTTAATTACCTACCATGTCTTATGTGATAATACCTATTTTCTTGCTTTATGAGTAAATAATACAACATGTTTATTTTTAATTAGCTTTTATTGATTTTAGTCTTTATTGTCCTGAAATTAAACAAGCTTCGTATGAATGTTTCGCTAAAAATTAGAAACATTCATACGAAATCAACGTTTCTAATTTTTATCGGTTTTGGTGTTGGTGTCCAATCTGTTCGTCCTGTAGCTACAGTCCAATACCGACGTAAATTATCCTCTTCAGGAAAACTGCAATAAGCCATTAATCTTTCAGATATATAATAATACACACTGCAGAATACATATTTCCCATAATAGTGGGTAATAATTTATAGAAAAGTTGGCAACACCAAAGTTCTTGTTAGAATTTAATCATTGTTAATTTTGCGCTTTTTATCGATGATTTTACGTCTAGGGTATATTATACACAATTTATAAACACAATAAAATGTTATTGCAAGCCTAATAACTGATAAAAACGGGTGTACTTACGAATGAAAAGACAAGTCGGGCATTTTCCTTCCACTATCACTTTTACGCCCTATAAACAAAACAGCGCACCATGCTTTAAAAAAAATTGTTGGTCTAAATTGTTCACAACATAAAATAACATACATTTATTAACTTAGAGCACATAAAAACTGAATTTTTCAGGAAGACGATAACTGTCAACCTTTGTTTATCAAAATATTGAGCTAAAACGTGACATGCGCCGTGAAAAAAAAATCCCATCGTTTTGTCTCATTTCTTTACACGACATCGGCATATGTTGCTCTTTTTCTTGTGTGAATGCGACAAAAGTTATCAATTAGTCTCTAGTATTCTCTGTCTACGTTTTGGACGTAACGGGAATTGCTGACATCACAGTTGTCAAAATCAGTCAAGTGCATTCCGTTGTTGATATTTTAGAGAAAACTAATTAAAAAAAAATCATAAAATGGTGTTACGAAATTGATAATGTATTATTTTTTGATAAATGTTTATGAAATACATATAAAATGTTGTTCAAAACCTTTTATACGCTTATCAATCATTTTTAATATTAAGAACATGTATGGTTGCGTTTAAAAAGTATCACCGTTACCTGTGTGGAATGGATCGCTACGCGAGACTTTTAAAGTGCGTTTCATCTAATAATTCCTATGCAGTAATGTTGGCTCCACTAGTGTAGGACCAATACGAATGAGCTACGCCGCTACCTAATACGTCTGTTTTAAAATTTAACTGTGGAGCCAACATTATGGCAAAGGAATTATTTGATGAAACGCACTCTAATGGCAACAATATTATCCTTCGATTCGTGCTGTACGAATGCCTTGTAGGAGAATGTCACCATTTTATATGCGACATAGAGAGACGAGTGATAATGTCGAAAATGACATGTACGAGTGAAAACGCGAGAATTAGCCTCCAGGCACTTTCCTTTGTGTAAATTATTTAATCACCTCTGCTCTCAAAACAGTGAAGGAAAACATCGTAAGGAAACCGGCATCTCCTAGAACCAAAAACTTGAACATATGTGACATCCTCCGACCTGCGTGGTGAAGACATTATATATCAGCACCCCGCACTGGGTCCACGTGGTTGATTACGGCCCACTCCTTCTCACAGAAAGTGAGAAGTCTGTGTCCCAGAAGTGGGAACATTATAGGCTGATTATGCTACACTAAACGAACTACTGTTACAAATGTATCTTGCCGTTTTATGGCGTGCTAGTAACATTCAATTTTAGGGTCGTAAAACAAATACCAGGTCGACTAGGTATACCTGAAGTTTGAAATGAAACCCTGAATCTACCGTATCAACACAGCATCGTTCGATTGTTTCCTTTGGGACATATATCGGCGTCAGGCTTTGCGTATGTGACTTCTATTTACTTATTTAGATTTCTGTGGTCTGAACGCATAAAAGCCTATACGGAGGCAAAGTCAACATTCGTTAGGGAACCGCGTGTGTCATCTTTGACAGACGTGACCAGCCTTAATAATGTGAATGTCGGTTTGTCAGAAATGAAGAGTTTCTTTTAATACTTTTGTTTGAAAGATACTTTTTAGAAATTAACACAGTAGGAATATCAATATTTCGTTTCAATAGGCTAGTCCACTATTACATGAGACTTAAAAATAACTGCGAAATATGGGTGTACTATAGGTGCACCTTTGCCTTTGCCCTTCGGGGAATACTGGCGCGATATATAATATTTTTTAGAAATAAAAAACCTTAAAAATCTTCAATATTTTAAGAGGTCAGTACTTTTCATGCCTACGATACACACCACTTTCTAGGGGTTTGACGACGTAGTATCTGGTGGCATACAGTATTCTTGTAAAAGACAGATAGAGGTACCCGTACCCATATATAGCCAGTTATGTTGGTGATGACTGTTTTGCCAAAAACTGGTTACAAATTCAGAACTCGGTTTTTTTTTAAGCGCAGCTTTCTGTCGATCCGCTGTCTATTATCTTCATTTTCATCAAAATTCATTTACGTGAAATTTTGTAGTTTCTAATGGTTATTTTATTTTATAAATCCATGTTTCGATTTGTACATCGTCTTTCATGGTGGCACAGTACTGACTGTCTTTTGGCTCCGCTATTTCGCAGGCGATGATAAATTGTAGTGGGCGTAGGAATTATATTCGTTTGCGATTTTATTTCGCAGTTAAAAAATCATTAAAATTCGTAGTGCGCTCTTAGCCTTTACTCATCTGTTATAGCCATGTGTGTGTGTGTGTACCAAAAAGTAAGCCTAGGTAACCCGAGGCTTACTTTTTTGGTAAATAAATGTTTACGTACTTGTGAAGGTAAGTACTACTTCGTGCTTTGGTCTGAGGGACATAAAACTTTTCCACTTTGTCTCTGGGTGTGACGTCACGTCCAAAGATTACGTGACCTACGAGGTATTGCAATTTTAAAAGACAAAGGTTGCCGCTAAACATCACGTGGACTATATACCAGTTTGTCTGTTACAAACCCGTTTAAAATAACTTTTGAATTATGTACACATTGTACACGTTCTATTCTAATCATAAAAAAATATTTATAAGTGAGTTTGTTTGTTTCGCTTTCACAATAAAATGGCTGAACGGATTTTGGATAAAATTTAGCAAATGGGTAGATTAGGACATAGAATACTTTTTATCTCGATATGACCACGGGTTCGAGACATAAGGGGGTGAAACCGCGGGTCGTAGTTATAAGTTTAGTAGTCATGTACCGAGTATAAGATAAGCCGCTTCTGCATGTGCATTTTTGCGGGCGGTTATTCTGCAATACAGCCTGGATCAAGTTCTTAGCGAAATTAAAATTAAATCTTAAAATTGCATAACCTTTTTCCTGTCATAGATTTCCGCAAAGTAAGGTCTGATTCCATATAAAGGCTCTTACATACTGGTTCGATTCGCCGCGTTATTACGGATCTTCTGAAGTCTGAAAGTCTGACTAGTCTTACCAAGGGGTATCGTGTTGTGGAGGTCAGATAAGCAGACGCTGCATGTAAAACAGCAGTTCAGCCGCATCCGGCTAGACTGGAAGCCAACCCCAACATATTTGGGAAAAGGCTAGGCAGATGATGAAAAGTTGAGGAATACAACATTCATTCTGTTCTGCAACATTCGCAAACCTACGAATAAACGGAGAAATCTAGGTTCTAAGACTCGCTCTTCATAACTTGCTTGCCTATTATATTATTCAACACCCCAAACGTAAGTTTGCTGAGAACATTAGCGTTACTCATACTTACAGTTCCAGGTCGCATATAAAGTAGGTCACATAATTTTAAGCGCTCCAGCAAAACAACAAACAGTGCACCCAAAATACAACATTTTTAGAGTTCCGTACTCAAAAGGTGCCAACGGGACTCTATACTAAGAAAATAATACTTGTATAGTATGTGTCAACACAACATACTAAGGCCGCTGTTAGTCCGTCGTCCGTCTGTCATCTTTTGTACTACGAATAGCCGCTCAACTGTTGATTGGCCTTTGGAAAGCCAATAACAATTAAAATTCTATTGTGTCTCGTTAGTGACAGTTGGCGGTTTAAAGCCGAATAAAATAAAGTCAAAAATTAAACCAATTCAATCTGACATATAGTTGGCTAAGGAGCGCTCTTTTGTGTTCGATCTGTCAAGTGTGCCAACATTATCCGATACGATAATCTTCTAAATAAATAGATAAATAAAGTAAATTTCTTCTTGTTATCGTTTTAAACGTGTGTTTTTTTTTCCATCTTAATAATGGCAATAATAGCAACGGTAGTACGGTACCCTTGTGTGCGAGTCCGTCTCGCACTTGGCCGCTCCTTGAATTTAGAACCAGAAACAAAAGACAGTTATGTCCATTGTAGCATACAAAGTCGCTAGCTGTGTGAGGACTTGTTGCATGAAGTTGGAACCAAGTCACGATGCGAAAAATAAGTCTTAACTGCACAGGTAACTGGTTTCTACATACGAAATAATTCAAAAGATGCATCTCACTTCTTCGAAGTTCCTAAGTTTATTCCAGCATTCCATATTGAAATATTGTATCTGCTATTGGAAGTACGGCCAATTTAAAGTTTTGAATAAGTAGCTAGTTCGGTGAATAATTTGTATGGCCGAAGCGCGCTCTTTCATATTGCTTAAATTGCATGTTTTGATGTCGGAACTTTGCGGGAAGTAGCCTTGTTGTAACTGATATGTTTTATTTTATGATGTATTTTGAGGAAGTTAATGACAGTGGTGACACAAAACTTTTTTATAAAACATTAACTATTATTTGTGTACCTCAACTATTATCTAGGTACTTGTCATAATGCTTACCAACTAACCGATAGGAACAAATATGGAAATACAAAGTTAAACCAATGACAACGCAACGAGGTATTGAAGTTTGCATGTGGGGAAGACAAATAAATTGTTTATTTTTAACCGATTAAGGCGGAGCAAAAAGGCGGGTCGTGATTTTGCCTATGTTCATGTGTCATAACTTCTAAACTACTCATCATAATTTGACAAATGAATTATTGTTGGAAGCGTCTTGATCGTCCGCTGGTTATAGGTTACGTGACGTTACATGACTATGGCGCCCTCTAGACATAAAGCAACGAACTATTAAAAAAATGGTGCCTTGTTCTGTATCAAATGAAAGGGCTTAATTAGCGTCATTATTATACGCTCAGTTCCATAATTTCATCCTCTACTTCAATTGAGAAAAACATCTAATAATAAGAAGTCCCTACATTGTAACAGCAAAACCTGGTCAATATTTTTTGATATTCGAATAACTCATGGGTGAAAATATGAATTAAAAATGTCGGATTATTAAAGTTATGCAAAAATCCGCGAAATTTCGCGGGTATTCTGGTATAATACACTGTTTTAAATAATTCGAAATCAATTCAGAGTTCTCGCGACTAAGGAACAATGCCACAAACTTTGCCTCTTCATGGTATCAGGTTTTCTTCATTCGGTGCCTCCTCAACTAACTGCCGACAGTTTCCGAACTTTAACGAGAAACTTCCTTAATTTCTCGTTTTAAGTTTGTCTTACTTATTGCACTGTATAATTTATTCAGAATTTCGGTGATACCTACAGTAGACGTGATTTTAATTTTGTGATAAATAGAAAGAGTTTAATGTTGGTGAGGTTGAGATGGGTCGCACTTAGCAACGCAATTGGTGACAAATGACGTAGCAGAGAGAAATTTGCAAGGTAATGGATCAGGCAGCTCCAAAGAAGACATTTACAAGGCAAAGGTATTAAGGGGTAAAAATATTATCATTCTGGTATGTTTTCAGTATCATATTGGTTGTTAACGCTGTCTACTAGATCTGTTTAAATGAGTTTGTTAATTTTGTACCCGGTTGATTTGTTTGGTCAATCAGGCTGTCGACTAAATTCAATTTTAAACATTATTCCGAAATAAATTAGGGATAAGTAATAATAATAATACAGGGTGTTAGTGTAAACACCGTTATCCTTGAAACCAGTGGTTTGGTTTCATTTATAGAACGTAAAATCAATGGAAAAATACAAGTTTTTTTAAAAAGAAAATCTACATTATTCCACAAGAATATTTCACCCTATACGCAAGGGCAACGAACTTGCGTCTCAACACGGCGACCGGCGGTTGGCGGGGGCGGGCGGGGCGCGCGGGACGTTACATGACCGGCCGTCAGCTGTTTCGCAGCTATCTCGAACGCGTATCCTTGAGTATCGGGACGGTGACGGATATTTACTTTTTTAAATCTTTTAATGAAAATAAAGTTTTTTTTTTGTTGTTACTGGGTCATTTATTTTTATATTTTGTCAACTACCCATGGTTTAAGTGACAACTGTGTTTACCCTTGCATACTGTATATTATAGCCGTTATTTCCATAACAAAAAAAAATAATGAATGATGTATACAGGTGGATTACAAAAAAAAAATATTACAAAAAAACATATTTTAAAACAATGTTCAACTTTTCACTAGGTTATGGCTACCCTTTCAGGTACAGGCCTCGGGTGCAGGTTTCAATCTCGTGGTTTAATTTAACAATACAAAAATGGAACTCCCATACTTATAACTTTAAGATAAACCCCTTCAAATTTGCACTGCACTAACCATTTACAACAAACTACAAATAAGCGTATGATTCTCAATTTCCTTTATCAATCATCTGGGGTTGACGTGACAAATATACCTCCTCTCGAGGGCTGATGCCTGATGTATGTGAGCGTGTGTCAGAGATATGCCAATGTCACGTGCAAGCTTGTAACATGGGTTTAGACATAGAATAATAATGTATTCGCACAGACACGAAACGATCGCATCAATTTTAAAATATTTGCTTCAAGTAGTAGTCACTAGGGCCATCATCTTGAGGTCGTAACTACCACTATCGGTACGGATTTTGATGAAGTCAGACGGATTTGAGGGTAGTATACTATGTAGGCAGACAGCCCACATTTATGGGGCCTAAGATACGTTCAACGCAGTCGGACTATGTTTTAGTTTACAGCGCATGTAAGACGTTCCAAGCTTGATCTTCATCTACTAAAATTAAAAACCTTGTTTTGGATTTGGCCTACACGGATCGTATAGTAGTTATAGTATTTTTATCTCATGAAGTGATGCGCGCTTTACTTGTGGTAACCAAGTGTACAAACACGCTGTGAATGTGTGTGTAAGCGGACAGGCTCTGGGTACCGTCTGAGACACGGGCGAAGTTGGAAGTGTGTGTGACGTGCTGACGCTATTCTTCACGCACGCTTTGACAACGTGTTTATACACTTGGTTACCACAAGTAAGGACGCGTCGCTTCATAAGATAAAAAAATACTGCAGTAGGTTTGTGCCGGTTTCGGAAGTATCGTCTCTCGCTCAAAGAACAGTGTAATCGGAAATGCGATGATTCCCGGGGGACAATAAGAAAAAAGTTATACTGTACAAAAGTATCGCATCTATTCAGTTTTGTTATTCTATGGTTTAGATCTCTATGACTAATGATTATGTTGTTCTATGTATACGGGTTGAATTAGAGCAATTGTAGTTGTGGTTGAGCGCTGGATTGATGTTCGATTTAGGCGGTGTGTGGTTTAGAGTTTATGCAATTATTGTGTTGGTATATTATCCGTGATTTTTAGGGCCTAAGCAGAGACTGAGACTTTGATTCATATTACGTTAAATAAATAATGAAAATTTTAGCGTTGTTTTTACCTATACATACTTCTTAACAAGCACGGCTGTTCAATCTAAGGTCTTGATTAGGGGAAAATATTACAGAAACAAAATTATTCTCAGTAGAGAAAAGGATGATTTAGTCCTCCTCATTAGATTCATAGCATCGAAGACTAGAAGTAGGTAGATGAATCAATATCTTACAAAAAATGTCTTCTTCAAATCTACAAAACCATTTCAATATTAACTATCAGCGTATAAACAATACGAGCATTCTGGTCGTAACTGAAACAATGTTAGTTTTTATCTGCAACTGTTATTATAACCAACAGAATTGTATTCCAGCATTTGTTGAAATTCATTTAACATTCGCCCGAAATATTACAATACGAAATAACATGAAGATTGCTGCTGCAGATAACGTAACCATAACCACATACAGTAACGTTACGTTTACGTTATAGTTACAAAGAGTAAATTGGTGAAATATTTGACACCGTTAATTTATTCTAGGGCATTGTGTATGGGGTTTATGAATCGTAAAATATAAAGTTATATTTTTGAGGTTCAACAACCGCGGCTTAGGGAAATTGCTACACGAAGGGCTTTTTCAGTACTTACACGTGTATTTTTTATGGGTGGGTATAAAAAGTTTTTTTTAAGGGAAAAGCAAAAATTAGAAAGTTAAGTAGGTATTGGTGGCTGAAATTGTTAAAATGAATATATACCTCCTTACTAATAAACGTTGTATAGCGCCTGTATAGTTACACACCGTTTTGTCTTCTTCTTTCAAAAGTCAAATTACTTTTGATAGCAGAAGACAAAACGTTTAAAAAAATTGAGATGTGGCAACTTTCAAGTGTTGCAGAAAACCCGTAATAATACCAATGTAATGAGAGTATTCTAATGTGTGGTCAAATACTTGAGGTCTATGAAGTAAACAACGTGTTTTCGTGGTTTAATCGGGACAGCCATTCTATTCTATTTTTTATTATGGCAAGCCGATGTCGACCATTCTGCCAATGTCTAAAGTGAGTTGGAAAAGCAAGTGTATCGAGATAAAATTTATATAATTCGAGACAGCCATGACAATCAAAGTCCTCTGAAAGCCCGCCAACTTGACAGTGACAGTTGACATAAACAATATAAAGTTGCCATAACTACATTATACAAGGCCCAGAAAGGGACGCTAATCGTAAGTGTGCCAATCAGTGACCACGATCTTTAGAATATTATTGATTGAAACCATCTTCAATGAGGGGTTCCGAATAAAACCCTTTTACACGATTAATGGTAGTTATAGACTGATTTAAACAGACTGGTAGATAATCTTCCCCAACCAAAATTATTTGATCAGTGGTGGCCCAGTGGTGACGGCCCCGACTTACGAGTTGTAGGTCGTTGGTTCAAACCCAGGCGCGTTACTTTGTGTAAATAATTTCATCACCATTGCTCTCAAAACGGAGAAGATAAACCTCGTGAGGAAACCGGCATGTCCTAGAACCAAAAATTCATAAACATGTGACATCTACCAACCCGCACTGGGTCCGCGTAGTGGATTACAACTGCAGCAGCAGCAATCTCACAGAGAGGAAGCCTGTGTCCCAGCAGTGGGAACAGTATAGGCTGATTATGAACCAAAATTATTGACATTGAATATTAATAAAGAAGGTGGTATCAATAAAAGATCAAATAAATGCGATTCAAATTCAGTGTTAATCAATAAATCCACTTAGTTGATAAAATATGCAGAGCATTTGAATTGGAAATAGCTATCGTTTGATTAAATACTCTAGCTAATACTATAAGTGGACTGAAACTGAGTTTAAGCCCGTTTACATGGAGCGAGTTGCTTGACCGTTTTATGACAAGAATGTGTGTTATTATCCTCGTGAGACAATTATCGCCCACATCTACTTAATCTACCTACCCTTATCCCAATTTATTTGGGGTCACCGCTGTCAGTCAACTCAGCCTATCGCAGTCCACGGCTGGACATAAGCCTCTCCCAAGTTGCGCCACAACACCCTGTCCTCCGCCTTCCGCATCCAGTCTGCCCCAGTCACCTTTTTAAGGTCGTCGGTCCATCTAGCTGGGGGGCGTTCTACACTACGCTTGCCGATACGTGGTCTTCTTTGCAGGACTCGTCTGCTCCATCGGCCATCGATTCTTCAAGGACCATGGCCAGCCCACTGTCACTTCAGCATGCTGGCTTTGCAACCTATGTCAGTAACTCCGGTTCTATTCTGGGTGATCGCAGTACTCTTACTTACAGTAGTATTTTAAGCAGTGATAGCCTGGTGGTGTGACCTTCAGACTACCAAGTCATAGGTCTCGCGTTCGAACCTAAGCCACGCACCTCTGACTGTTCGGATTTATGTGCGTATTGTATAATTATCACTTGATTAAAAAACGGTGAAAGAAAACATCGTGAAGAAACCGGCATGCCTGAGATATATTTCTCGTCGGCATGTGAAGCCAAGTCAGAGGCCCATGGGTGGCTTTAAAACATTGACACCAGGTTAGTCACTAACCATACGAAAAGGAGAAGAAGTCTTATCCTTTTTACTCATATTCTTTTTTCGTCTTACAGAAGTCTTTCTCTTTCATACATCTCTATTCATTAGCAATGTCAGAATTTCTCTTGCATCGTGCTACGAGAAACTAACTCCGTGTAAATGAGTTACAAGCTTTCTAATAACCTTTAGTGTTTAGTCATTGGAAGAATCGAATTCTATTTAAGAGACATTTTCACTTGATTATTAATTCGTTCGAAAGACAGTTCTTTGTTATGTTTCGTTGCCCTTGGAATTTAACAATAGGTACATACTGTTCGATGAGATGGTTGGCCCAGAGGCTGATCATGACTTCTGTGGTATGGAAAATGGGTTAAATTCTAATATTGGACAAATATTTATACGGTCTACCTACATAACTAAAAGCAAATGACTTGTCAGCTTCAATGATTTCAAATTATTTGAAAACATACATCTAATTCTAAGATAATCATTCTAATTTAATTTGTATCTTTTTGTCTTTTTACTTATGACATAGATCTAATTTACTGTCTTGTACCTACTCCAAATAGTCAGTTGTATAATAATGGTGTATAAATAGATAGGTATAGTTTTAACCAAAGCCATAAAGTAAGACGACAAAGAAAAAAAAACCAAGAATAATAATTATTGTATCTAACATCTTCGTGTAAATACGCAGTGTTTGCATGTGCAACGGACTCCATTCTGCAAATGATCGGCCATGCGAATTTCTAATTGTATGCCACAAATGTAGTTTAATTTGCAGTAACTGTCACAAGATGCGAACCCGTGTAATGCAAACCTGGTATCCGTGATTTAACTGCAGAACGTGGGTATATTATTGTACTCCTATGTGTAAAATGTAGGTAAGTGTACTGAAATTACCAGAAGAATTCCTTTAATTTACAATAGGGGTAAAATAGTAAATGCCAACAGGAAACAGAAGCATATTATTATTATGATTGGTTATTGTTAAGAAATAAATAAATAGTTAATATAAATATTGGCTGTTCTAATTACTTACATTAAACTTGGAATTTATTCAAAACTGGCTTCTGCTCGCGAATTTGTTACTTCGTTTTTGTTTTGCATTCTTTCTGACTTTTTTCGGCTCCTTAAGGTCATAGCATGATGTTAAATATAACCTTTCTCAAGAAAGATGCTTACAAATGCAAAAAAATATATATCTAATCCGACTGGATGTTCCAGAGATTAACGTGTTCAAACAAACAATAAGCAAGCTCTTCAGGTATAGATTGTTTCTTTCTGTTAGGTTTTAATTTTACATTGTAGAAATGCTCAGTACATTTGGCTTCTACAGGATCTCCATTGCGACATAAGGCTAATTAAACTGCAGGCTACCTACCTCGCCTGCCAGGGTTGCGGGAAAGTCCGAAAGGGATACCGGTACCTTGGCAACAGGCAACTGAAGGAATACGGGTGGGTTTTAGTCAATAAAAGCCTGACACGCCCTCCCGCTCCGCCCAGAGCGGGAGAAGTTATTTGACGACTTCCAAAAGTCAAAAAAAAAAAAAAAACCTACTTCTTTCATTATCGTCAGCATAATAATTATGGAGGTCTTCTGACTCGGGGCCTCTTCAATTGCACGCCATTGACCTCAATCCTCCGCCACTGGCATCAATCTACGACCATGCCGGTGTACATAATAGTAGGTTATACTGTATACAGATTAACCATTGATGAAGTGGCTGCGTATACTAAGTACACATACTTAATCAAATTCAATTATCGAGGTGAACGCTTGGCGTTCGATTTAGCGATATCAAATCACGGCTAATTCCTATTATAGCAAGTCATATCTATTGTTGATGATAGCAGGAGTTAGACTGAATCAGAAAATCCTAATTCCTGCATATCAATACTATTTTATTTATTTATTTATTATATTATTTATGTACACACAGTAAAATACAAAAAGATACGACATAATTAAAATATGAGTACAAAGGTACTGCTTATTTCTTAAGAAATTTCTTCCAGCAGACCTGCGAAAGGAGAAATGAAAAAGAAATGTAGACAATAGTGTGTGAGAACAAGAAGAGAAAAAACATGAATATGCGAAGTCTTAACTAAAAATAACAAATATACCTACACATATACGCAAGAAAATTAACATATACTTAAATAAATACATAAAGCTTAAATATATAAACATAAATACACTATAGGTACCTATATAATAATAAATACTCAAAGTTGAGAGGAAAGATAATGCTCTTTTACACGAAGTTTAAATAGAGAAACAGTTTTCAAATCACGAATACTAGGCGGAAGTGAGTTCCACAATCTTACAGCATGGACAGAGAAGGAATAAGAATAATAGCTAGTTTTATGAGGATGAGATTTAAGGAGGGATCTAAGGTGTGATCTACACGGTGCGTCACTAGGACGAGCGTAAGAAAAACGCTCACGCAGGTAGGACGGATAAGACGGGTTGTGTAAGATGTTGAAGAGGAGACATAAAATCCGAGTATTCCTGCGAAGGCGGATTGGGAGCCACTTGAGTTCCTTGAGTCCTTGCGAAGGTGAGAAACATGGTCATACTTTTGCAGACCGAAAACGAAGCGAATGCACAGGTTTTGCAAGCGCTCAAGCTTGTTTAATAGCTCCTCAGTAGCATCCAGGTTGCAGGCGTCAGCATAATCTATAATCGGGTGGATAAGTGTTTGTGCCAAGGAGATTTTAGTCTTCAAGGGTAGGACACTTTGAAGGCTTTTCAACGAATGAAAAGAGAAATGTACAGTCACGGACTTTAATTGATGAGCCACCTTCAAACTTTTCAATTTTGCAGTTTCATACATTCACGAGATTACACGATTAAACACGAACTCTAATAGCAAGCTCGTAAACAAGATGACAAATAAATTACTTTTAATATCCATAGAGGTTGACTAATAAGTTCTCAAGGATAAAAATAAATACAATGTTGCATTAAGTTTATCCAATCTATTTGATACTGACCTCCTTTGAATCAGCTCATTAACTCGATAATTATGAAAACTTAACTGAAGACAGTGACAGTTGAAATATCAAGATGACAAATAAATTACTTTTAATCGGAAATAGTCTTATCCATAGAGGTTGACTAACAAGTTCTTAATGATAAAAATAAATACAATGTTGCATTAAGTTTATCCAATCTATTTGATACCGACCTCCTTTGAATCATAGCTCATTAACTCGATAATTATGAAAACATAACTGAAGACAGTGACAGTTGAAATATCAAGATGACAAATAAATTACTTTTAATCGGAAATAGACTTATCCATAGAGGTTGACTAATAAGTTCTTAATGATAAAAATAAATACAATGTTGCATTAAGTTTATCCAATCTATTTGATACTGACCTCCTTTGAATCATAGCTCATTAACTCAATAATTCTGAAAACTTAACTGAAGACAGTGACAGTTGAAATATCGGTGTCAGAGAATTTCTCCGTACGCCAGCGTTACTATCGCAACAGTAACCTAGCAACAATTGTTTATCGTTGCTAGGTTACTGTTGCTAGACCTGCAATTGGTTGACTTTGAGTAGTCACTCTGCTGTCAAGTTTGTAGTTCTGGCTCAGGTTAGCCAACTGGTAAAAATATGAAATATAATTTTCTTCTTCTAATACGAAGACATATGACTTTGCGTGTCGGGAACCGAATAAACCCGATTTGCATTACACGGCTAAAATACGAAAAGTGCCAGGTGGCTCATCAATTAAAGTTAAATTCGTGACTGTACCTTTCGACTAACCTCATTGACCTGGGCACGCCACGAAAGATTGGAGTCAATTATTACGCCTAGATCTTTGGCGGTTTCGGTATATTCAATGCGAACACCATCGAGATATAAAGGCATCAGAGATGTAACATCAACCGCATTGCGAACGAATCTGCTGCCTATGATCAAGGCTTGAGATTTAGTTGGGTTAATTTGCAAACCAAATGACTTAGCCCAAGCGCTAATGCAAGCCAGGTCACGATTCATAGCAGCAATTGCAGAACCCGCGTCAGCTACAGTAAAGTGTCGTTAGAGCTGCAAGTCATCTGCGTAAAGATGAAAACTAGAGGAGATTACTCTGGTAACAAAGTTGATGAAAATTGAAAAAAGAAGAGGAGAGAGAACGCTTCCCTGAGGAACACCCTCAGTGAGGCTACACCAATCAGAGAAGGACTCCTCCAGGCGAACACACTGAGACCGCCCCCGAAGATAAGAACTGAACCAGGCTAAAGCGGAAGAACAGAAATTGATAGATTTGAGGATACCAAGTAGAATGTCGAAATCCACTGAGTTGAAGGCGCTACTAAAGTCAAGCAGTACGAGAACAGTAAGGGACTTATTCTCCATTGCCCAGCGGATGTCGTCAGTTACTTTCAAAAGCGCGGATACAGTACTGTGACCCGCGCGAAAACCGGATTGAAAAGGGGAAATTATTGAGTTTGACGCCAAGAAATATGATAATTGTCTATGAACTATGTGCTCAAAAACTTTGGAAAGAAATGGGAGAATAGAAATAGGTCTGTGAGCCTGTTTCCAAACTGACGGAAATGAGCAAGCGGAAAATGAGTGGTTGAAGATGTGAGTGAGGACAGGGAGTAATGCGGGCAGGATGAGAGTTATCATTCTAGAACACAACTTATCATTACCGACTGCTGAAGAAATAATCGCAAGTACAGATTTCTTAACGTCATCCTCAGTAACATCGTTAAGCTTAAAGTGAGAACATTGTGGTAATGGCAAACGGGCAAGACTCTCTAGAGTCGCAGCTTTGACAGACGGATCAAGAGAAAAGGGAAGGAGAGAGAAATGCTTATTGAGATCATTGAGGTTCACATCCTTACACTGGTTGGTAGGAGACTTGCCTATACCTACAGATTTGAGTAATTTCCATACATCGGAAGAACTGCGGTTATTGAGTTGATCGTGGAAATAGCGTCTCTTAGTATCTTGACACAAATGAGTGCAGCGATTACGCAAGGTTTCGTAGTAAGAGAGATTCAGCTCTGAAGGTCTGCGCTTATATCTGCTCTTAGCTTTATCCCTGCGAGCCATAAGCACTTTAATTTGTAGCGTTATCCAAGGTGCAGGGTTATGTCGAACTTTGACACGTCGGATAGGGGCATGCTGATCGTATAAGTCGAGAACGAATGCGTTAAAACACTTCACCTTATCATCGATGTCTTCGATCTCAACCAAAGGGGTCCAGTCGAGGTCGCCGGCATCACGCTGCAAAGCCTCCAAGTCTATGCTCTTGTAATTTCGGAGATACAAAAATTCGGACTTACGCTTGGGAACACGGATACGATAGGAAAGGTAGATAAGATCGTGGTAAGAAAAGGTAGCCGTGAGTTGACCATGGTAAGAAACATTATTAGGAGAGGAAACAATCATAAGATCTAGAAAAGAGGGTGCGCAATTAGGAAAATAGTGAGTTGCGGAAAGAGGCAAGACTTGAAGATTGAAAGAAGACAAGAGAGAAAGGAGTTTAAGGGAGCGAGAGTCATTTTTAATCAAGCACGTGTTAAAATCATCCATTAAAATGACGTGCTCATACATGGGGCATAAATCACTGAGAGTGGAGTCGAGAGAATTAAAGTAGTCAATGTGAAGATTAGGACTGTAGAGCACTGCAAGCAAAACTTTCGTGTGATGAACATTAAGTTCCAGAAACAAGTATTCAGCCGACTCAGAATACTGAGAAGGAGATGAACTGACCACCCTGTAGGGTAAATCAGCACGCAGGTATATAGCAACACCTCCTCCACCTTTGCCGGTCCTATCATTTCGGACCAAGACGAAGCCGGGGAGTGAGTATTGATTGGAGAGGAGAGATGGCTTCAAAAAGGATTCCGATATCAGGAGAGCATCCAGGTGAGCACTGCTAAAGGATGCCAGAAGGTCAGAATAGTGACCAGGAACACTCTGAGCATTAATGTGAGCTATATGCAGATTCTTAGGGTCATTGCAGAAA
Source organism: Lithophane semibrunnea (assembly GCA_947363905.1). Taxonomy (NCBI): domain Eukaryota; kingdom Metazoa; phylum Arthropoda; class Insecta; order Lepidoptera; family Noctuidae; genus Lithophane; species Lithophane semibrunnea. Next base: position 8,129,979 of record OX376201.1, on the reverse strand, counting down.
AGAGAAGAGATTTTATCATGCAAAGTAAGTGGTATGGACGAGTCACTGTCCGCACTAACAAAACTAGACGAAGAAGAGCACGAGAAGAAGCTGTCGTTAAGATCAGCTACATCGTCCATGAGTATAACTAAAATATAATATAAATATAAAAATAATAGTAAAATTAACTAGAATACAAAAGTAAAATAATTTTAAATACTAAAAACACTAATAATTACGGATTTCCTTCGAATAGAAAACCTCCCCCACTCGCCGGGTTATTGGCGGAAACTTTTGGAAAGAAACACAGATAAGTTAAAACAATAATGTAACAGAAACAGAATAAAAATAAAACAAAACGACAAAAATAATTTTAACTTTTCACATGTCGAACTGTACGTAAAATGGAACGCGACGCAATGACGGATGGGTAGGAGCAGTGACACTGACATCTGTCAACTATCTGTCACATCGTCCAGTCAGTACGTCACATTGCCAAAAAACAACAAAAGCGACTGAATACCGGCAGTAATATAAATAAAAAGTAAAATTAATGATTAGCGGTGAGACAAATGAAAATTACTTATTTAACTACCGACCCAAGATGAATGTAACATGTAAAGCGGTGAAGTTAAGAAACATTGAAGTAGATGGACAGAATGTGACGAGCAAGAAACGAAACTTAGGGCGCGTTCATACTAGGTATGTCGTGACGATTAATTTATCGTTTCATTTTGGTTGAAAAAGTTTAGGACGACAGGTCCTATGTGAACACCTCCATTTAAATACACAAGCCACAACGCTTTAAACGACACGATAATCTGTCGTCACGACATAGTGGGAACGAGGCCTTAGGCCAGAAGCAGACGAGGATAAATTCGCATTTATATCCATCACAAACAAAATGTAGCAAATAACTGCTTTGTACAGGATTTCAGAATGACGATAGGTATCTCGTCGAAATCCTATCTATACATGAGTTCTCGATATACATGTTGTATTTGACACTTTGGATGCGAGGTCCAAAGTAGCTTGATTGCACATAAAATCTAGCTTTACAGTTGCCCCAAATGATCAACTTACTGGACGAATAGGCATCCATCTATGCAGCTTACGTTAAAATCACAGTTCCTCGATGTCCTCTACAATAGAAGGCTCCTAATCTAGTATTGAGTTTGGGCGTTAGCTATCAATGCAATGATTATTTTATTGTCGTACTGCCTCACCTTCATCTCAATCCTCAATCTAAAAACCTTAGAAATATGGGTTACTTTTGAGAGTTTCCTCTCAGGAAATATAACCCTGCTTAGAAATTAAGCTTTGAACATTCTATGAATGCAGCCTTACCTCCTTGAATGTAACGAAGCTCATAATGAACATGAGTTCAAAGTGCATAAGAAAAAGTTCATAAGTTCAAAGTGGCGAGGACAGAGGCCTATGTTCAGGAGTGGACGTCTTTCGGCTGAAATTATGATGATGATGATGTTCTAAATACCTTCCTAATTCAAACAAATGAGAGACATCAACTTGCTCTAGAGCTAAGTACTGTTGAAAGTACGTGCGCCTATCACGGTAATTGATATACAAATTAGTTAATACGCTGTCGGCATTAAGTATGAATTAGTGAACAAGAGTGTTTACATAATGTAGCACTAATTATTGTTAAGAGCTGATTGGTAAGAGGCCGCCATGAATAGTTGATATACTGAATAATGTTAGGCTGTGATTACTGGGTAAAGGTATCTTCAAATACAAATAAAAAGCTGGCATTGGGCAACACGCTTGCTCTAGCTTAGAGCGTTTTAACGATTTCAAATCAATCTACACAAATAAATAAAATTGAAAAAAAGCTGTTAAGCTTTTTACTAAAATATAAATTATCGATTTATTAAAAAAAATGTTGAATAATCGAAAATTAAAAACAACCAAGTTCTGCATTCAAATAAGAAGTTCTTGATATTAATTAAAATACCAACTTAAGTTGATATTTTGGATTAGAACTCAAGGTAAAAGGTTAGTTTACCGCTACTTTGTATCGTGTTTTGGTAACCACCCAGTTCTGAGAAACATGTTCAAGATTAACATTATATTTTTTACGCTACCACAAATTATATAGATTTGGCAATATTTTTGTTTAAGTTAAGCCTACTTTTACCGTTTGCCTGCTGTCAGCGCCTTAATCGCCTTAGATTCATCCTCTCAACATGACCAAATCATCTAAGCATAGTCTTTCAAATTGCTGTCACTACATCATTCTTTTAAAACGCAACGTTCATTCCTCTTGTCATAAGACCATATAAATAGGCAGGTGACGTAGTGCGTACTTACGTATTACTACGTAGAAGCCTAAACACATTCACCGTTAATGGTACCTTTCTACAAAACATTAATAAGGCTATGAATGAACCGCCTTCGCTTAATTAAATGCCAAAGGTTAGTTACAAATGAGATTAACTGTGACGTATTGATATCATAAAGGAGTCCTACGCACTTAGTTGGTTCGCACTGTTCCTTGTAGTTTGATGTTACAACTACTTACAGGATTTGGTATAGTAGAGGAGTTTATATAGGCGACACCGAAATCAATCTGCCTAGCCTTTTCCCAACTATGTTGCGGTTGGCTTCTAGTCTAACCGGATGCAGCTGAAAATCAGTATTTGACATGGAGTGACTGCCTATTTTACCTCCACAACCTCGTAACTGGGTAACGCGATACCCCTTGGTAAGACTGGTTGATGTCAGACTTTTGGGGTTCTGACTACCCGTAACGACTGTTAAAGATCTACGAATGAAAGCTGGGACCAACGGTTTCACGTGTTTTCCGAGGCACGGAGGAGTCTTGATATGTAAAGATGGGTCTATTTGATTTCGAAAGTTGATGATTTGGTTTTTATTACTCGTATATCGAACACGGTGTGTCGATAATTCAGTTAACGGACCACCTCGACCAGCCACGAGCTCGGTGGTTTTTGTTTATCTATTTCCCTTATTCTTTAAAAGCACTCTCTACAATAAGTTTAGCTTGACACTAGACAACTATAATTTAGAAATTATTTGAAACTGTACCAACAACTTTATAATTGGCTTACAGCTTTTTCATGTTCCGGCCATCATTTTAAATAGCTTACTCAATCAAAATTCAAAGCTCATAATTCATCTATAAAAAAGGTGATATATTTTTAAATTGTTACACTTTATATTCGCGTCACGCCAACTTGCCTTAGAATTTAGATGAGGTTGTCACCAAAACGTTTTTCATTTCATCAAAAATAATTTACCCGAATGTATTGATTATCTTTAGAGTAGATAAGGAATGAACAGCTTACTTATCAAGAAGTAAAAAGGCTCTTGCATGTCAAATTTAGGTAAAAACACAAAAAAACTTTTGCAAGGAGCAAAAAGGCTCTTAGATCTATCTAGACAAAAACACAAGTACAAAAACAATATTATTTAGCTTGGAGCAAAAAGGCTCTTTCTTGCATATCGAACCTAGATAAAAACACAACAATAAATCAAAAACTTTTAGCAACGAGCAAAAAGGCTCTTGGTTGTCAAACTTAAATAAAAACACAACAAATAAAACAAACCCGACTTGTTTTTACGTAAAAAATAAATATACGGACATTTTGAGCAAATTACATATAAAAAAAAACCTGTTTGAAACAGTAGTTATCACGCCATTAAGGAAAAATATGTTTTGTTGAACTGCAATTAAGCGCAATTGCAAGCGTTCCCCTGAGCCCAATTGCTTCATACTTTATGTTCATGTACCTATTAACATGTAGGCGCAAATATTGGAACCAATAAACATACAGTCACGGTTTTATCGTACGTACAACCCTATAGATTCTAGATAATGACAAACAATCTGCCTAGTCTTTTCCCAAATATGATGGGGTCAGCTTCCAGTCTAACCGGATGCAGCTGAATTACATGGAGCGACTGCCTATCTGACCTCCACAACCCAGTAACTGGGTGAATACTCTTGGTAAGAGTGGTTGCCAGACTTTCGGGCTTCTGACGCTCCGTAACGACTGTCAAAGATCGACGAATGACAGCCGGGACCAACGGCTTAACTTGCTTTCTGAGGCACGGAGGAGTCTCGGTATGTAAAGATCACCCATCCACGGACCAACCGGCAAGCGTAACTTAACCTGATGGATCGGCCCGAGCGGCTTTAATTACTTAGCCACGAGCTCCTCCTCGATTCTAGAAAAGGTCTAAGTTTTTTAAAGCCTCGGTCGATGGTCTAGTGGCTGCAAGCGCTTCTCCTGAGCATGAGATCCTGGGTTTGACAATGTTATTGGGTTTTTCCATTTGGAATTTCTCAGTAGCAGCCCGGAGTCTAGATTTGTGCCCGGTTGATGGCAATAGGTTGGACTCCTATTACGTGGTTCTTAAACATAACTAGCGAAATGTGGTCGTACTTTAGGTACACCCCTGCCTAACCTTTCGGGGAATACAGGCGTGATACGATGTTATGTTTTATATTGCCTGCAAGATATAGGTACAGTCACGGACTTTAATTGATGACCCACCTTCAAACTTTTCAATTTTGCAGTTTCAAACACTCACGAGATTACACGATTAAACACGAACTCAAATCGCACGCTCGTAAACAAGATTACAAATAAATTACATTTAATCAGAAATAGTCTTATCCATAGAGGTTGACTAATAAGTTCTCAATGATAAAAATAAATACAATGTTGCATTAAGTTCATCCAATCTATTTGATACCGACCTCTTTTGAATCATAGCTCATTAATTAACTCGATAATTCTGAAAACTAACTGAAGACAGTGACAGTTGAAATATCGATGTCAGAGTCAGAGACGTTACTTTCGAACTTGTCGAAATGACTTTTACTGTCGCAACAGTAAACCTAGCAACGATAAACAATCGTTGCTAGGTTACTGTTTCTAGACCTGCAATTGGTTGACTTTGGGTAGTCACTCTGCTGTCAAGTTTGTAGTTCTGGCTCTCAGGTTAGCCAAGCTTTGACTTTGCGTGTCGGGAACCGAATAAACCCGATTTGCATTACACGGCTAAATACGAACAGTGCCAGGTGACTCATCAATTAAAGTCCATGACTGTACTATAATAATTATACACTTGTGAAGCAGTGACAATTGATCAATCAAGTGAGCAATTGATGATAAAATTTTGCCTTATAGTCTTGAAAACCGCTAATTCTCCCTCCGAAATTCGAACGTCATTTTATGCCCTGGACAATGCATTGTCTGCTCCGTTATACATCAAGTAATTTAGCTCAACGTCAGTTATACAAAATTATGGCGGTCCATTTAACGGCGTCACCTGCAGATGGCATAGCGGCTTGACGTTGCCTACTCATTCGCCTAGAATTAATTCCACCAGAATTAATTCCGAGTACCTCAACCACTTTATAGGTAACAGTTTGTTCTTATTACGTACCCACAACGGTTATAACAGCGTCTGAGACGGAATTAAACGGCCCTATTGTTGTGAATTACTATTTAGTCTGGATGGGCTAAAAGTTTAGCTTATTTTTTTTGTGGAAATGAGAATTTCTGGTGTTTCGTGGGATTAGAGTTAGAATCAGCAATTGATCGGTTTATGGTATCCTGTTTAACATGATGATGGACATAATGTGTAAAAGTGACCTGCAGGCGTAGCATGGCGCTTTCTATCTCTACGAAGAATAGACATAGCTTTTTCTATACGAAGTGACAGTTCGTTTCTTCATTTTTGACATCCACCGTAGAAATCTTTCTACTATCTGTCATTTTTTCTTTCATTTCTAACGATCTTTGTCTAGGTCTTTTTTGTAGGTAGACTATTTCGGAAGAATTTTTTCTATCCTTACTGTCAAAATCACACTGACAACCGATAAATCCTATGACAAAACAAAGAATTCTGACTCGAATTATGTAAAAGAGTGAGTTTCGAAAAAAGTGCAGTTGACTCTTTCTACTTTGCTGCCGTCGTACTGTCTACAGCAGGCGTAGCATGAGCACCGTTTTTGTCGACGGAAGAGTAGACAAAAATGACGAATGTCATTCATCAAACATATTTATCAACAAAACATCACGCGTTTATTCCCCGAAGGGTGAGACAGAGATGTACCTATAGTACACCCACATTTCGCCAGTTATGTTTTAAGTTCCATGTATTATATTACGTCTGGATTACCTGTTTGAAGAGAAAGAAAGATTAAGAGAGAAGAGAAAGAAAAAGAGAAAGAAAAGAAAAAGAAAAACAAAAAGAGAAAGAGAAAGAGAAAGAGAAAGAGAAAGAGAAAGAGAAAGAGAAAGAGAAAGAGAAAGAGACAGAGAAAGAGATAGAGATAGAGATAGAGATAGAGATAGAGATAGAGATAGAGATAGAGATAGAGATTGAGATTGATATTGAGATTGAGATTGAGATTGAGATTGAGATTGAGATTGAGATAGAGATAGAGATAGAGATAGAGATAGAGATAGAGATAGAGATAGAGATAGAGATAGAGATAGAGATAGAGATAGAGATAGAGATAGAGATAGAGAAGAAAAGAGAAAGGAAGAGAGAGACAGAGAAAGAGAAAGAAAGAGAAAGAAGGAAATAAATCTGCTGTATACGTGATTTTACTCTGTTTTAAATAAGTCATTCATCAAACATATTTATCAACAAAACATCACGCGTTTATTCCCCGAAGGGTGAGACAGAGATGTACCTATAGTACACCCACATTTCGCCAGTTATGTTTTAAGTTCCATGTATTATATTACATGTCTGGATTACCTGTTGACTGGCCATAAATCCAGATTCCAGGCTACCACTGAGAAATTTCAGATGGGAAAACCCGATTTAAGAAAGAGAAAGAAAGAGAAAGAAAGAGAAAGAAAGAAAAAGAAAAAGAAAGGAAGAGAGAGAAGGAAAGACGATGAAAGAGAAAGAGAAAGAGAAAGAGAAAGAGAAAGAGAAAGAGAAAGAGAAAGAGAAGGAGAAAGAGAAAGAGAAAGAGAAAGAGAAAGAGAAAGAGAAAGAGAAAGAGAAAGAGAAAGAGAAAGAGAAAGAGAAAGAGAAAGAGACAAGAGAAAGAGAAAGAGTAAGAGTAAGAGTATGTAAGAGTAAGAGTAAGAGTAAGAAAAAGAGTAAGAGAAAGAGAAAAGGAAAGAGAAAGAGAAAGGGAAAGAGAAAGAGAAAGAGAAAGAGAAAGAGAGAAAAGAAATAAATCATTTATTTGCTGGTAATGTAGGAAAGAGAAAGAAAGTTATTTTTCACTTTTTTATTGTTTTTTGTGAAGTCGGTTTTTTTTTTTTTGTAAAAAGTTTTCTTTCCACATATATGCTAAAAATAATGTCCCGTTCAAAACATAAAATATACGTATACGCACAAACATAAGTATCGATCTATACAAATATCAGCCTTGCATCTACCCATTAATGAGGCACAAGAATCGTAGGCAAAAATGGCGACCTACGTGAGCATGTCTGCGCCCCCTGCATATTCTTTGATCAACATTTAGAGTAGCGCGCCAACGCGCGTGTATAGAGTAGGGACTTAAGCTCCGCCCCACATGCGCAAGGTCAGTCAGGAAACTATGGCCCTTAAGTTGGATTACCTGTTTGACCGGCCATAAATCCAGACTCCGGGCTACAACTGAGAAATTTCAAATGGAAAAACCCAATTGAAGAAAGAGAGAAGAAAGACATAGAAAGAAAGAGAAGGAAAGAGAAAGAAAGAGAGAGAAAGAGAGAGAAAGAAAGAGAAAGAAAGAGAAAGAGAAAGAGGATGAAGAAGAGAACGAGAAAGATAAAAAGAAGGAGAAAGAGAATGAGAAAGAAAGAAAAAAGAAAAAGAAAAGAAGAGGAGAGAAGGAAAGAGAAAGAGTAAGAGTAAGAGTAAGAGTAAGAGAAAGTGAAAGAGAAAGAGAAAGAGAAAAAGAAAGAGAAAGAAAGAGAAAGAGAATGAGAAAGAGAATGAGAAAGAGAAAGAGAGAAGAGATAGAGTAGAAAAGAGAAAGGAAGAGAGAGACAGAGAAAGAGAAAGAAAGAGAAAGAAGGAAATAAATCTGCTGTATACGTGATTTTACACTGTTTTTAATAAGTCATTCATCATACATATTTATCAACAAAACATCACGCGTTTATTCCCCGAAGGGTGAGACATAGATGTACCTATAGTACACTCACATTTCGCCAGTTATGTTTTAAGTTCCATGTATTATATTACATGTCTGCATTACCTGTTTGATCCAGACTCCGGGCTACCACTGAGAAATTTCAGATGGAAAAACCCAATTGAAGAAAGAGAAAGAAAGAGAAAGAGACAGAGGCGAAAGAGAAAGAAAGAGAAAGAGAAAGAGAAAGAGAGAGAGAGAGAAAGAGAGAGCGAGAGAGAGAGAGAGAGAGAGAGAGAGATAGAGATAGAGATAGAGATAGAGATAGAGATAGAGATAGAGATAGAGATAGAGATAGAGATAGAGATAGAGATAGAGATAGAGATAGAGATAGAGATAGAGATAGAGATAGAGATAGAGATAGAGATAGAGATAGAGAAAGAGAAAGAGAGAAAGAGAAAGAGATAGAGATAGAGAAGAAAAGAGAAAGGAAGAGAGAGAAAGAGAAAGAAAGAGAAAGAAGGAAATAAATCTGCTGTATACGTGATTTTACTCTGTTTTAAATAAGTCATTCATCAAACATATTTATCAACAAAACATCACGCGTTTATTCCCCGAAGGGTGAGACAGAGATGTACCTATAGTACACCCACATTTCGCCAGTTATGTTTTAAGTTCCATGTATTATATTACATGTCTGGATCACCTGTTTGACTGGCCATAAATCCAGATTCCGGGCTACCACTGAGAAATTTCAGATGGGAAAACCCGATTTAAGAAAGAGAAAGAAAGAGAAAGAAAGAGAAAGAAAGAAAAAGAAAAAGAAAGGAAGAGAGAGAAGGAAAGACGATGAAAGAGAAAGAGAAAGAGAAAGAGAAAGAGAAAGAGAAAGAGAAAGAGAAAGAGAAGGAGAAAGAGAAAGAGAAAGAAAGAGAAAGAGAAAGAGAATGAGAAAGAGAAAGAGAAAGAGAAAGAGTAGAAAAGAGAAAGGAAGAGAGAGACAGAGAAAGAGAAAGAAAGAGAAAGACAAAGAGGATGAAGAAGAGAACGAGAAAGATAAAAAGAATGAGAAAGAGAAAGAGAATGAGAAAGAAACAAAAAGAAAAAGAAAAGAAGAGAGAGAAGGAAACAGAAAGAGTAAGAGTAAGAGTAAGAGTAAGAGAAAGTGAAAGAGAAAGAGAAAGAGAAAGAGAAAGAAAGAGAAAGAGAATGAGAAAGAGAAAGAGATAGAGTAGAAAAGAGAAAGGAAGAGAGAGACAGAGAAAGAGAAAGAAAGAGAAGAAGGAAATAAATCTGCTGTATACGTGATTTTACACTGTTTTTAATAAGTCATTCATCATACATATTTATCAACAAAACATCACGCGTTTATTCCCCGAAGGGTGAGACATAGATGTACCTATAGTACACTCACATTTCGCCAGTTATGTTTTAAGTTCCATGTATTATATTACATGTCTGCATTACCTGTTTGATCCAGACTCCGGGCTACCACTGAGAAATTTCAGATGGAAAAACCCAATTGAAGAAAGAGAAAGAAAGAGAAAGAGACAGCGAAAGAAAAAAGAAAGAGAAAGAGAAAGAGAAAGTGAAAGAGAGAGTGAGAGAAAGAGAGAGCGAGAGAGAGAGAGAGAGAGAGATAGAGATAGAGATAGAGATAGAGATAGATATAGAGATAGAGATAGAGATAGAGATAGAGATAGAGAAAGAGATAGAGATAGAGATAGAGATAGAGATAGAGATAGAGATAGAGACAGAGATAGAGATAGAGATAGAGATAGAGATAGAGATAGAGATAGAAAGAAAGAAAGAAATTAATCATTTATTTGCTGGTAATGCAGGAAAGAGAAAAAAAGAAAGAAAGAAAGAAGGAAATAAATCTGCTGTATACGTGATTTTACTCTGTTTTAAATAAGTCATTCATCAAACATATTTATCAACAAAACATCACGCGTTTATTCCCCGAAGGGTGAGACAGAGATGTACCTATAGTACACCCACATTTCGCCAGTTATGTTTAAAGTTCCATATATGTATTATATTACATGTCTGGATGTCCTGTTTGATCCAGACTCCGGGCTACCACTGAGAAATTTCAGATGGAAAAACCCAATTGAAGAAAGAGAAAGAAGAGAAAGAGACAGCGAAAGAGAAAGAAAGAGAAAGAGAAAGAAGAGAAGAGAGAGAAAGAGAGAGAGAGAGAGAGAGAGAGAGAGAGAGAGAGATAGAGTTAGAGATAGAGATAGAGATAGAGATAGAAATAGAGATAGAGATAGAGATAGTAAGAAAGGAAGAAATAAATAATTTATTTGCTGGTAAAGCAGGAAAGAGAAAGAAAGAAAGAAAGAAAGAAGGAAATAAATCTGCTGTATACGTGATTTTACTCTGTTTCAAATAAGTCATTCATCAAACATATTTATCAACAAAACATCACGCGTTTATTCCCCGAAGGGTGAGATAGAGATGTACCTTTAGTACACCCACATTTCGCCAGTTATGTTTTAAGTTCCATGTATTATATTACGTCTGGATTACCTGTTTGAAGAGAAAGAAAGATTAAGAGAGAAAGAGAAAGAGAAAGAGAAAGAGAAAGTGAAAGAGAAAGAGAAAGGAAAGAGAAAGAGATAGAGAAAGAGATAGAGATAGAGATAGAGATAGAGATAGAGATAGAGATAGAGATAGAGATAGAGATAGAGATAGAGATAGAGATAGAGATAGAGATAGAGATAGAGATAGAGATAGAGATAGAGATAGAGATAGAGATAGAGATAGAGATAGAGATAGAGATAGAGATAGAGATAGAGAAAGAGAAAGAGAAAGAGAAAGAGAAAGAGAAAGAGAAAGAGATAGAGATAGAGATAGAGATAGAGATAGAGATAGAGATAGAGATAGAGATAGAGATAGAGAAGAAAAGAGAAAGGAAGAGAGAGACAGAGAAAGAGAAAGAAAGAGAAAGAAGGAAATAAATCTGCTGTATACGTGATATTACTCTGTTTTAAATAAGTCATTCATCAAACATATTTATCAACAAAACATCACGCGTTTATTCCCCGAAGGGTGAGACAGAGATGTACCTATAGTACACCCACATTTCGCCAGTTATGTTTTAAGTTCCATGTATTATATTACATGTCTGGATTACCTGTTTGACTGGCCATAAATCCAGATTCCGGGCTACCACTGAGAAATTTCAGATGGGAAAACCCGATTTAAGAAAGAGAAAGAAAGAGAAAGAAAGAGAAAGAAAGAAAAAGAAAAAGAAAGGAAGAGAGAGAAGGAAAGACGATGAAAGAGAAAGAGAAAGAGAAAGAGAAAGAGAAAGAGAAGAAGAGAAGGAGAAAGAGAAAGAGAAAGAAAGAGAAAGAGAATGAGAAAGAGAAAGAGAAAGAGATAGAGTAGAAAAGAGAAAGGAAGAGAGAGACAGAGAAAGAGAAAGAAAGAGAAAGACAAAGAGGATGAAGAAGAGAACGAGAAAGATAAAAAGAAGGAGAAAGAGAAAGAGAATGAGAAAGACAGAAAAAGAAAAAGAAAAGAAGAGAGAGAAGGAAACAGAAAGAGTAAGAGTAAGAGAAAGTGAAAGAGAAAGAGAAAGAGAAAGAGAAAGAAAGAGAAAGAGAATGAGAAAGAGAAAGAGATAGAGTAGAAAAGAGAAAGGAAGAGAGAGACAGAGAAAGAGAAAGAAAGAGAAAGAAGGAAATAAATCTGCTGTATACGTGATTTTACACTGTTTTTAATAAGTCATTCATCATACATATTTATCAACAAAACATCACGCGTTTATTCCCCGAAGGGTGAGACATAGATGTACCTATAGTACACTCACATTTCGCCAGTTATGTTTTAAGTTCCATGTATTATATTACATGTCTGCATTACCTGTTTGATCCAGACTCCGGGCTACCACTGAGAAATTTCAGATGGAAAAACCCAATTGAAGAAAGAGAAAGAAAGAGAAAGAGACAGCGAGAGAGAAAGAAAGAGAAAGAGAAAGTGAAAGAGAGAGAGAGAGAAAGAGAGAGCGAGAGAGAGAGAGAGAGAGAGAGATAGAGATAGAGATAGAGATAGATATAGAGATAGAGATAGAGATAGAGATAGAGATAGAGAAAGAGATAGAGATAGAGATAGAGATAGAGATAGAAATAGAGATAGAGACAGAGATAGAGATAGAGATAGAGATAGAGATAGAAAGAAAGAAAGAAATTAATCATTTATTTGCTGGTAATGCAGGAAAGAGAAAAAAAGAAAGAAAGAAAGAAGGAAATAAATCTGCTGTATACGTGATTTTACTCTGTTTTAAATAAGTCATTCATCAAACATATTTATCAACAAAACATCACGCGTTTATTCCCCGAAGGGTGAGACAGAGATGTACCTATAGTACACCCACATTTCGCCAGTTATGTTTAAAGTTCCATATATGTATTATATTACATGTCTGGATGTCCTGTTTGATCCAGACTCCGGGCTACCACTGAGAAATTTCAGATGGAAAAACCCAATTGAAGAAAGAGAAAGAAAGAGAAAGAGACAGCGAAAGAGAAAGAAAGAGAAAGAGAAAGAGAAAGAGAGAGAAAGAGAGAGAGAGAGAGAGAGAGAGATAGAGTTAGAGATAGAGATAGAGATAGAGATAGAAATAGAGATAGAGATAGAGATAGAGATAGTAAGAAAGGAAGAAATAAATAATTTATTTGCTGCTAAAGCAGGAAAGAGAAAGAAAGAAAGAAAGAAAGAAGGAAATAAATCTGCTGTATACGTGATTTTACTCTGTTTTAAATAAGTCATTCATCAAACATATTTATCAACAAAACATCACGCGTTTATTCCCCGAAGGGTGAGACAGAGATGTACCTATAGTACACCCACATTTCGCCAGTTATGTTTAAAGTTCCATATATGTATTATATTACATGTCTGGATGTCCTGTTTGATCCAGACTCCGGGCTACCACTGAGAAATTTCAGATGGAAAAACCCAATTGAAGAAAGAGAAAGAAAGAGAAAGAGACAGCGAAAGAGAAAGAAAGAGAAAGAGAAAGAGAAAGAGAGAGAAAGAGAGAGAGAGAGAGAGAGAGAGATAGAGTTAGAGATAGAGATAGAGATAGAGATAGAAATAGAGATAGAGATAGAGATAGAGATAGTAAGAAAGGAAGAAATAAATAATTTATTTGCTGCTAAAGCAGGAAAGAGAAAGAAAGAAAGAAAGAAAGAAGGAAATAAATCTGCTGTATACGTGATTTTACTCTGTTTCAAATAAGTCATTCATCAAACATATTTATCAACAAAACATCACGCGTTTATTCCCCGAAGGGTGAGATAGAGATGTACCTATAGTACACCCACATTTCGCCAGTTATGTTTTAAGTTCCATGTATTATATTACGTCTGGATTACCTGTTTGAAGAGAAAGAAAGATTAAGAGAGAAAGAGAAAGAGAAAGAGAAAGAGAAAGTGAAAGAGAAAGAGAAAGAGAAAGAGAAAGAGAAAGAGATAGAGAAAGAGATAGAGATAGAGATAGAGATAGAGATAGAGATAGAGATAGAGATAGAGATAGAGATAGAGATAGAGATAGAGATAGAGATAGAGATAGAGATAGAGATAGAGATAGAGATAGAGATAGAGATAGAGATAGAGATAGAGATAGAGATAGAGATAGAGATAGAGATAGAGATAGAGATAGAGATAGAGATAGAGATAGAGATAGAGATAGAGATAGATATAGAGATAGAGATAGAGATAGAGATAGAGATAGAAAGAAAGGAAGAAATAAATCATTTGTTTGCTGGTAATGCTGGAAAGAGAAAGAAAGTTATTTTTCACTTTTTTATTGTTTTTTAGAGAGAGAGAAAGAGAGAGCGAGAGAGAGAGAGAGAGATAGAGATAGAGATACAGATAGAGATAGAGATAGAGATAGAGATAGAGATAGAGACAGAGATAGAGATAGAGATAGAGATAGAGATAGAGATAGAAAGAAAGAAAGAAATTAATCATTTATTTGCTGGTAATGCAGGAAAGAGAAAGAAAGAAAGAAAGAAAGAAGGAAATAAATCTGCTGTATACGTGATTTTACTCTGTTTAAATAAGTCATTCATCAAACATATTTATCAACAAAACATCACGCGTTTATTCCCCGAAGGGTGAGACAGAGATGTACCTATAGTACACCCACATTTCGCCAGTTATGTTTTAAGTTCCATGTATTATATTACATGTCTGGATTACCTGTTTGACTGGCCATAAATCCAGATTCCGGGCTACCACTGAAAAATTTCAGATGGGAAAACCCGATTTAAGAAATAGAAAGAAAGAGAAAGAAAGAGAAAGAAAGAAAAAGAAAAAGAAAGAAAGAGAGAGAAGGAAAGACGATGAAAGAGAAAGAGAAAGAGAAAGAGAAAGAGAAATAGAAAGAGAAGGAGAAAGAGAAGGAGAAAGAGAAAGAGAAAGAAAGAGAAAAAGAAAAGAAGAGAGAGAAGGAAACAGAAAGAGTAAGAGTAAGAGTAAGAGTAAGAGAAAGTGAAAGAGAAAGAGAAAGAGAAAGAGAAAGAAAGAGAAAGAGAATGAGAAAGAGAAAGAGAAAGAGAAAGAGAAAGAGAAAGAGAAAGTGAAAGAGAAAGAGAAAGAGAAAGAGAAAGAGAAAGAGAAAGAGAAAGAGAAAGAGATAGAGAAAGAGATAGAGATAGAGATAGAGATAGAGATAGAGATAGAGATAGAGTTAGAGATAGAGATTAGAGATAGAGATAGAGATAGAGATAGAGATAGAGATAGAGATAGAGATAGAGATAGAGATAGAGATAGAGATAGAGATAGAGATAGAGATAGAGATAGAGATAGAGATAGAGATAGAGATAGAGAAAGAGAAAGAGAAAGAGAAAGAGAAAGAGAAAGAGAAAGAGATAGAGAAGAAAAGAGAAAGGAAGAGAGAGACAGAGAAAGAGAAAGAAAGAGAAAGAAGGAAATAAATCTGCTGTATACGTGATTTTACTCTGTTTCAAATAAGTCATTCATCAAACATATTTATCAACAAAACATCACGCGTTTATTCCCCGAAGGGTGAGACAGAGATGTACCTATAGTACACCCACATTTCACCAGTTATGTTTTAAGTTCCATGTATTATATTACATGTCTGGATTACCTGTTTGACTGGCCATAAATCCAGATTCCGGG